>JAWPHD010000282.1:0-523319 GCA_037043455.1 Cyrtodaria siliqua
ACAGCGTTTTGCATCTTGTGTCAACAGAATAGTGTTTTTGTATCTACAGTCATGTTTTACTCTTTCAGACGGTTACACAAGAGTTGATCTGGTCCATAAACCCCAGTTATTTCTCAGGATCAGCAATTCCAAAGGGTAACGATTATGTGGAAAATATTGTTTTCCATATAATCATTACCCTTCGAATCGTTACCTTTCGGAATTGCTGATCCTGAGAAATAACTCGGGTTTATATAGTAAACAATAACGCAACATGTATGAGCTCAAAGATTTATACTAATAAACCATCACCATACTTACAGAAGCACATGAAGAGTGTGTCTACTGCCATACTGTACACACTGAAGAACAGCGAGGCTATCAGGTACGTGCCGATCACCACCAGCTGAAAGAGTAACGTTATAAGAATGCACACGCAGGTACTATTGATTACTATTGGTACTATATAGCAAGCATATTTCACTACCGTTCATGAACAGTCTCAATCAAACCGAGACTGCAATATTTCGTACGTATCGTGTTCGGCCGTTTCCAAAGGTCCATACTCTTTTTGTGCAAGACTGAATACCGTCCAAGCCGGTACTGTGGGCCGTGTTGATATTAGGTAAGTTCCCAACATCACCAGCTGAGAGTAACATTATAGCAATTCATGCTCAAGGCTGAATACGTCCTAGCCGGTACTATGGTTCATGTTGTCACCATTAATATATTTAATATCTGGATCTGCTACGCTATAACAGGAAAACACAGTTAAACGTTTACGTCAGTGGTTAACTTGACAATGAATTGGCAAACCAAACAAACGAGATTAAAACGAGTTGCACATACGGTTAAATAGATTATGTTCATCGGCAGTACATAATTAACGGTTAAAATAGCTCCACACAGTCATGCCCTTTACATAAATTTAGAGGTATAGTTTGTTACACATGAACATTGCTTAAAGCAAAATATTTATTATAAAACATAGATAAATGGTCGTATAGAAATACCAGTCCCCAAAATGCAATGACACCGGAGGTCCGCACAGCACCACAAAGAGCAAACTGAACATGCAACAAAAAGAGGACAATACACAACAAAAAGAGCGGTAAAGACAGGGTTACCTACTTAGAACGTTCAGTAGGCAATTAGCATAAATCGATTTATGTGTACATCTCTATTATCCTGTCCCCAGCGCCCCACTTGACAAGACAGTGTAAATATAAGTACATCCCATCAAAAGGAAATCTCTAACAATAAAATCCACATCTAGAGAAATTAACAAACAATACAATATGGTGTTGTAAAAAGACATTAACGTGTAGCTATTCAAGTATATAATTATATCATATATATATATATATATATATACTGAGACTTACAATTACGGGAGCAAAGAAGTAGTTCAGTTTTGGGACATAGTCCAGAAAGAACGTGATCTGTCCATTGAAGAAGAAGAAGGATCCCAGGCCGACAGCCGATACGCAAAGCAGTTTGCTGATGAACAGGATGAAGTCTGTCACCTTGTCTATCACCACCACTCTGAAACGGTAAATAATGTATAATTAGTACTGCTTGTAACTCAAATGCAGTAGAAGATGAATACCATATGTATACTATACTGCATGCAGCAGTGCCAACGTACAATATGAAATATAGATATAAAAATCGAACAGGAAAAGTAGCATTCAAGGACGACAGTCAGAAAACATACACAGAAGCAAAGAACAACATTAAAGATGAATAAAAGGCCAAATAAGACATCACAAACACAAAAGGGTTGACAATAGGGCTACCGCCTTGGAACGGTCAAAATATGCCGCTTATGGGCTTGTTGCCTTAAAAGTTTAACATATGATGACACCATGGAAACTTCTTTTTTTATTTTTACATTTATTTAACTAATTACAAGCAAGCAGAAAATCAAAATGGTACTAGATATACAAATGTTCTAGATCATTGCGAGACGAGACGTGTATTGGCGTTGATACAAAACTTACATGAGGATAGTAATTGCAAAAAGAAGGGGAAAAACACAATAAATGATGAAGACGAAGTACAGGGATATTACCTTATAATGTTCCTCATTATAAGGAAAAATGCATCTTTTGCTGAGGAACAGAAATTCTTTCCATAAATAGCAATCTGAAATAATGTAAACATACGGAGTGTTTAAATCACTTTTAAAAACAGTTCACATTAGAAGAAGCCACGGTTTGAAATTGCATACGTTTGAACACAAATAATAGATACACATAAAACATGAAAATCAGAATAAATACAAATGTTGAACATGTTAACAATGAATAGAGAAGGTCATGTAAAGTAACTTTTAAGAAACATCCATACAAGATATTAAACTACAATATATGTTGAAAACTGAGAATACCTTATCAATGTTTAACCGTCGTCAACAGGGCGAAATGCATGAAAAGTAAATATAGCAAACAATTCTGGAAAATAAAACATATATTCATACCAAAATATATGCATTTTTATTCAGGAATCTGAGGAACTTCTCCAGGCACCACATACAGCATTTCAGACATCTGTAATCAGAAAACAGCACTTATTAATTCTTAAAGCAGTATTATCGACAAAGCATGCATAAAAGCACGATTTTAAACAGTTCACAGTTTGTGTATTAAACATCTTAGCATATACACTGTTCGTCGCCAACATAAATAAAACAACGGTACAATACATTTAAAAAAAATAAACAAACAACATACTTGAGTAAAAATCGTGCTATTGCGTTCCCAGATCCCTTCAGCTTGTGGTCGAGATATTCCAGCCCCACCCTGATGATCTGAACAATAGCGATCAACAGGGAGCCAAAAGCCAGGGACCCCAAGTGATACCTGAAAACAAAATATGATACAATGCAAAAGAATTTCATGTTAATACAGATATGTGCGTGCATGCAATCAATCCAGTAACGTATTTTTGTTTTTTTATTTGTATAATAAAGTAAACCCCTATACAGTCTACCAACACTACACAATACGGTGTCCTGTAAGGTCCATCTTACCATCGACCATCGACCTAGGTTGATGTTCGATGGTAAGATGCGATGGTCGATAGTAAGATGCGATTTTACCATCGATCATCGCATCTTACCATCGACCATCGCATCTTACCATCGACCATCGACATAGGTCGGTCGATGGTAAGATAGCCATAACGGGACACCGTAATTTAAAGTGATCATCGCGAATTGTTTCTTTCAGAATTTGTTCAGTGGCAAAATATTATCGAATAATTAAGCCATAATAACTGGATGTGAAAAATGTATAATAGTAAACAGAATACTCGGTATTACCTAAGTGATCTATATAGCGCGCCGGACACCGGAAACACTGGGATATCTTTGGGTTTCACAAACGCCCAGTAGTACGAGGCGAAGGACCCCGCCAATGTCATCTGTCCCAGGGCCACGATGAAGTTCATACACCAGAAAAACATGAATAACAGGAACACTTCCAGTGGAATCATGTATCTAAAATGAGAAAACAAAAAACGTAATAATGCTAATTATTCTCTCTCACATAATGCGAACATTTATTTTGTACTCTGACAACGCAACAGTTTGTTTTGCCATTTGACCATATCAACATACTTATGCTATAATACGAATATACTGAACTTGGTTGTTGATACTCGGTCAACATGTAATATTATATCCTTACTAGCCTTCAGTCTTGTATTGTCCTGCTTTTAAGGAATTATTTTCGTGTTGCTCTGACTTTTGCCAATTTACTGAGTACTTACTTTGTGGCTGTTTAGGCGATTGATTTGTTATATCCATTTATACATGCTCATTTTTGTATTTTACTGCTGCCGAGTTTATTAGAAGGTATAACCTTATTTACATTGTCCCGTTTAATTGGGATGGCACTAGGGTAAGCACCCTTGAACCTGGTGAATGGCCACCCTTTCTGTAGTATTATCAATTAACAAATTTAACTCTTAACCTCATATGAACATTTCTTGACAGTCCCGGGGAGAAACATATATTTAAAACCGCTACTAAGTTGTATGTTAAAAATAAGTATTGTTTACTACTTTTACCACTGCGTGACTGCACGGGAAAATGAGGTAAATCTGAATTGCATAGCTGCACAACTATTGCCAGATGATTGATAAATACATTTACCTGTGGATTAATTTACCTGTTCAAAGTTTTCTACGTCATCAAATAAAATCTTATTCTCGCTTTTCACAGATATTGCAATGTGTGAATTGTAAATATATATTGTTGTGTATTGATTTCAATTTAAATAAACATAAACATGTTCATGAAAAGATACATGGCCGGAGAACTTTCAACGTTCCCACTGTGACATTTTTAACACTGACCTTTTCAAGAAGGTACCACTGTTGTTTGTTGTGCATAATTTGTTTCTATTTATCTCTAATTGTTCTTTGTTTTGAATGTATTCTGTGAATGCTACATTTCCTCCTCGACCTAATTAGGTTGCTTCATTGGTCAGGGTGTTGTAATATGTATTTACTCTAAGGTATGGAATACTGAACTAGGTTGTTTATACATCGGTCAACATGTCATATACTTACTCGTCTCCTCCATACTTGACAAACTGACACACCTGGCCAGTGTTCGCATCCTGAAATAAGCGTTGCAACCATGGTAATGAATAGTTATATTTGTAAATAGAGTGTATAACAAAATTAAGTGATAGGTTAATTAAAATATACTTCTCAAAATAATTTAAGTATCATGTTTAGATTTTGGTCATTTTTTAAAGTGCTGCAATTGGAAATAAATTGCTGTCTTTTTGCAAGTTTTTAGTTTAGTTGTATTCTTTTACAATTGTTATATTACACACATGTATTAACTTTGTATATGAAATCCATAATATAAAAGATTAAGTAATTATTACTGTTCTATTTTGTGCTCCTTAAGTTATTATGAGGGGTATATTTAAAATTACATTAATACAATAATTTCAAAAAAGTTGTCAATGGTCTGAATATGTTATATAAAGGTAATTTCTTCCGCAATATAGGATATCATAGCGAGCTATGACGATCAAGATTTTGTAAAGTAAGGACTGGCATGTTATCCATTATAAAGCAGCCGGTTGATTATGTTTTATAATGCATTCTTGGGAATTACAAAAAGAAAATAAGCAAAAGAAGAAACTCGGTAGAACAGATGGATGCTCCCCGAAATGTATCCTCAACTTATCAATGACCTTATATGATTCAGCAGTTTTCAATTTGCAGTTCCATTTGTAGTTTTTGAATTATGCTTCGGACAAGAATTACAAGTATAAAATTACAAAGAGCAATAATCTAATTTGAACGAAGATTGGGTGTAGATCTCTGCATTTTCTCTCATTGCCTTTTATCATTGTGTGAAGTTTCATTGCAGTCCCGTTGGTTTAAACCAGGTTCTAGAGTGCACCAAACCTCACACTTACCCTACCGTCAACCCAATAAAATGGGACAGTGTAAATAAAGAAAGTAGTCCCATAAGTAGTTTTGAATTATGCTCCGGACAAGAATTCTAAGTATAAAATTACAAAGGGCAATAAATCTAATTTGAATAAGACAGAGTAACGGTTCTTGCACTCTGCACTCCTTCATTTTGCTCTCTATCATTGTGTGAAGTTGCACTGTAGTCCCATCAGTAGTTTTGAAGATATACTCCGGTCAAAAGTGGGACGGACGGAAGGATGGACAAAGCGGCGACTAATTTCGGAGAGCATAATTAACACGAAACAACTGGAGGTCCGTATTTCAAATAGCCCAATTCTGTTTCCGAGTGACTTGCAACATACTCACGCTAACGTCACAAGGTGCTCGTTTCAGATAGTAGGTGACGCCATTATCGTCTGATGTATTTGTTGCGTTGTTGTAAAACTGGGAAGCACCCATAGATGCTACATAGGCTGCGCTGACAACGTAGTACGCCAGGAAGCAGAGTTGAAGGAAGAACGGTATGATTGGCCATATTAGGGTAAATATCATGTTACCAACGGCTCTGAAAAGTATTACAGACGCAATATAAGCATATATAATAATAAATCAAGGTATAAATGGCGTTAGTAATTTAAATTTATTTTAAAACTAGCGACGTCCAGTTACTTTTTCGACTTGGAAATAAACATGTATAATTGTTTAAAAAGTTCCAATTGATTTGAATTGGGGTTATAAGGCGCACCAACACATGAAAGGTTATATGGTGCCTAACAGCAATTAACATGCCAGGCTCATCCTCCATGTACATCGAGATAAAATATGGAGAACGGGCCTAGAACCTTCTCACCCTGAACTGCAGAATTGCTGCAAATTCTATTGTAGACACTCCATTTACGCTGGAGTCACGTTTATTGTTTTTCTGCCACTGCTCTAGTGATATGAGCGAGATGGCACCTGAAACAATGAAGACCTTTAAAAAGGTTCAAAGCAAGCTGTTTTAATTATTAGTTTAGGACTATATTGCAATCATAACAATCAAGCTCGTTTAATTGTTTCAAGTATGTTTAAAGTCGTCAAAATGATATAGCTTAATACATGGATTTGCAGTTTTACATGCTTGACAAAAATATGAAGATTGTCAACATTTCGTTTAAAATTGAAATGCTATTTTGATAATGATATTCCGACATCGAATTAGAAAAATTATGAACGCTTGCCTGAGGAAACCTACATTTTATATAAAAATATACAAATAAAAATATATACAAATTTATATTTATTACAAATAAAATATGTGGAAAGGAACTTTTTACCAACACCTTCCGAAGTCGATGATCGTATGGCTTACCTGCTGGACTCCTTGATCAGTCCAATGGCAAGACAGATTCTGCTGACCAGGAAGAGGAAAATGAGAACGAATATTGACAACGCCGTGGCACACCCACATCCTGAAGACAAGCAGGGTAATATAATAATAAAATTGGCAATGTTATGGCACAACCGCAACATGCTGCATAGTATGAGAGTGGACATTTGGAAACGACCGAACACGAGACATACGAATATTGCAGTCTCGGTTTGATTGAGATTGTTCATGAACGGTAGTGAAATATGCTTGCTACCGCCCCCTAGCCCCGGGATGAGCAGAACTCAATATTCAGAAACTCAATAGTACAGAGTTTTAACCATCCCGAAGATCCCGAAGATGGCATGCATATGGCGGTGGACATAGCGAACTTTATACTTATTACATTGAATGAATAACAGTCCGGATTGCAAGCGCGTGGAGACGTTTTACAGCCGCCACACTGCACTAGCAACGCCACTGTGCTATTTAAAGAGAATGAGAGTGTTCATGAACGGTAGTGAAATATGCTTGCTACCGCTCACGCACATAGGCAATATATACACGGCGTATAAACACTAAAGTGACATGCGTAATATGACCAACATCGTGACACGTCGGCAACCTACAGACTTAAAGGATATTGCATTCACTAGATGGGTAACCTGATCTACATATTTTTTAAAAAGTCAAAACAAGCTAGGCGGTATCCTTAAACTAACCAGGAAACAATGCATGTAAGCATATATCTGAATGCAAACGATGAGTTTCAACATACTTATATAACTGACAAAGTTACGATAAGTGTGAACACATTAGTTGAGCCTGAAAATATAACGGACAAAGTTTCGATTATTTTGACAAAGTAATACAGTGTTGGAAGAATGCCATTTTATGAAAACATTGTCTTAATTAAGGCATAGTAAATTAGCACTACGTAAGATACAACTGCCAAATATCAAAGGATGTACAAATTATCTCATCTAACAAAAAACAAATAAAATTACGTCCGCTTACCAAATGCCAGCCATGTTTTCTTGAGACCCAAATAGTAGCTAAACTCCCCGGCAAACAGCGGCGACACGCCATATTCCTGGTCAGGGCTCCCGGCATTCTTTAGAGCATAATATCTGGTGAACGAGTAGTAGGTTGCTGTAGGAAAAAACACGCGACTTACTATTAGTTATTGTATTGTTTTCAATATTTGTTATAGCAGTGAATTCTTATAATACACAATACACATGTTTTCAATATTAGTAATAGCAGTGAATTCCAGTGAATTCTTAAAATTTATATGGCTTAGATGTTTTTTGTTAAAGGGCCTTCGCAATATAAAATAAATCCATATTCTCTGGAAGGTAAGCAACATCAATGTGCTAAAATACCGAATTAGAGTAAAGAAACATTGCTTAAAAATAGAAAAGGCTTAATAAAAATAATAAACTCGATGCAAGGGCGTAAGTATACCACCTCTCGAACCTCCCCAAACACAGCAAACAGCATGCTTTCGGAAACATCTAGGAACCATCCACACACTGACGACAGTTTCACAGTGAAAACTGACCTTGGGTCACCATTATTTCACAAGAGTTCGCGAACAAGCTGGCATATTAGCATAAAACCCGTTCCTCACTTATTAGATGCGGTAACACTATATCTGGTACACTACAGCGACTGTGTATCAACACCAAACTGACAAATTTTAATATGAAATACGATATGACTTACCGTATCCCCAGACCCCGAGAAATAAAGCAATGGTGATCCAGACCATGACCCCGGCAATCCAGCGCAGAAGAATAATCCAGATGAAACAGAAGACCATGGCACAACCAAGGCACCTGGGTGGTAAAACAAAGTTAATTATATACAGAAACTATGGCACAACCAAGGCATCTGGTTAGTAAAACAAAGTTAATTACATACACAAAACCATGGCACAACCAAGGCACCTTGGTGGTAAAACAAAGTTAATTACATACAACCCAAGGCACCTTGGTGGTAAAACAAAGTTAATTACATACACAAAACCATGGCACAACCAAGGCACCTGGGTGGTAAAACAAAGTTAATTACATACACAAAACCATGGCACAACCAAGGCACCTTGGTGGTAAAACAAAGTTAATTACATACACAAAACCATGGCACAACCAAGGCAACTGGGTGGTAAAACAACGTTAATTACATACAGAAAACCATGGCACAACTAAGGCACCTGGTTAGTAAAACAAAGTTAATTAGATACAGAAAACCATGGCACAACCAAGGCACCTGAGAAGTAAGAAAGAAGTAGTGAAAAAACATTAGTTAATTACACATAAACCAATAGCACACTCAAAGCACATGGGTAGTACTCGTATAAGTTTAAGTTAATAACATATTTATTAAAAACTGTTTAAATAAGTGTTTGTTACAAAACAACCAAATCATTATACACATGATGCGCATACGTTTGTATTTAAAAGGAAACAAAGCAATCTAGATGTTTTAAAGAAGTATGAAAGGAGCTAAATTTGGAAATCGTCGAACACGATAAATACAACCGATATTGCAGTCTCGGTTTCATGAACGGTAGTGAAAAGTGCTAGCTATCGTTCACGCCCTCTAGCCCCGGGTTGAGCAGAACTCAATATTTAAAATGCCAATAGTACATAAATTTAAGCCATCCTGAAGATGGTATATGCATATGAGGGGGACCATAGAACCTTCAATGCGATATTTTCACACCATTCCATGGACAGCGGCGTATGATCCCAGTTTCTAACAAAACGCGTTGCCCTAAACGAGAAAACAATGGGCGAAATAAACAAAATTAAAACCTGCGTTACCCCGTTATTTTTTTTCTACATAACGTGTTTATTTGTTAATTAAGTTCAAAGCAAATTGTGTTTTCATATTATTAATTGTTGGTTATATTGAGCCAATAATATATTTGAATAAAATATAGAAGAAAATATAGAAGAAAATATAGAAGAAAATTTGAAAATTTCAAATTTCATTACATTTCAGTTGACTATGAGCTAGCGGATTTAAAGATAACATTATTCTGGATGTTCGAGGTACTAGTTTTAATGTATGATTGCTGTGTGTTGCTTTGATAAACGAAATGAAGGTTACAACACTTCCCACGTCTGTGGCTGCTGTTAACCGTTCGTCAGTTATCAAATATTATTCTTACGGATCTTCGAAACAAGATTATTTCGAATTTCTACTAAATACTACTTGGGCCTTATTTCGCTTTACACAGAATGGTATTACATTCCAATTTGCATCGAGTATTTTAAAAAATTGAGCTCTAGATGTAATAGGACTCAGTTGGGGTTTGTAAATAGGAATGGTATTATATTCCAATTTGCATGGAGTATTTTAATAAAGTGAGCTCTAGATGTAATAGGACTCAGTTGGGGTTTGTAAATAGGAATGGTATTATATTCCAATTTGCATGGAGTATTTTAATAAAGTGAGCTCTAGATGTAATAGGACTCAGTTGGGGTTTGTAAATAGGAATGGTATTATATTCCAATTTGCATGGAGTATTTTAATAAAGTGAGCTCTAGATGTAATAGGACTCAGTTGGGGTTTGTAAATAGGAATGGTATTATATTCCAATTTGCATGGAGTATTTAAATAAAGTGAGCTCTAGATGTAATAGGACTCAGTTGGGGTTTGTAAAAAGATAGGTTTATAAGCGCGTTACTACTGTCTCGCCGTAGAGCTAGCTTTTATGGTAATATCGGTAGAGCGCCCGCTTCACATGCAATCGTACCGAGTTCAAACCCGCTGAGTGCCCATAATATTTGTGTGTATTTTTTCCGGTCCAGTTACACTAGAACCGGGTTTAAACCCCCAGGGCCTTTTTGCCACTGACCGTTCCAAGGCGGTAGCCCTATTACCACTGACCGTTCCAAGGCTTTAGCCCTATTGACATTGCCCCTGACCGTTCCAAGGCGGTAGCCCTGTTGCCACTGACCGTTCCAAGGCTTTAGCCTTATTGCCACTGACCGTTCCAAGGCTTTAGCCTTATTGCCACTGACCGTTCCAAGGCGGTAGCCCTATTGACATTGCCCCTGACCGTTCCAAGGCGGTAGCCCTGTTGCCACTGACCGTTCCAAGGCTTTAGCCTTATTGCCACTGACCGTTCCAAGGCGGTAGCCCTATTGACATTGGCCCTGACCGTTCCAAGGCGGTAGCCCTGTTGCCACTGACCGTTCCAAGGCTTTAGCCCTATTGCCACTGACCGTTCCAAGGCGGTAGCCCTATTGCCATTGCCCCTGACCGTTCCAAGGCGGTATCCCTATTACCACTGACCGTTCCAAGGCTTTAGCCCTATTGCCACTGACAGTTCCAAGGCGGTAGCCCTGTTGCCATTGCCCCTGACCGTTCCAAGGAAGTAGTCCTATTGCCACTGACCGTTCCAAGGCGGTAGCCCCTATTGCCACTGACCGTGCCAAAGCGGTAGCCCCTATTGTCACTGACCGTTCCAAGGCGGTAACCCTATTGCCACTGACCGTTTCAAGTCGGTTGCCCCTATTGCCACTGACCGTTCCAAGGCGGTAGCCCCTATTGCCACTGACCGTTCCAAGGTGGTAGCCCTATTGCCACTGACCGTTCCAAGGCGGTAGCCCCTATTGTCACTAACCGTTCCAAGGCGGTAGCCCCTATTTCCACTGACCGTTCCAATGCGGTAGCCCTATTGCCAACCCTTTTTATGTTTGTGGTTTCGCATACTTTGCTTTTTAGTAGTAATTGTTTTTGTTTTGTAAACGTGTTTTTGGTTGACTGTGTTCTGTGAATGCCACATGTCCTGTTCGACTGTATACTCAAGTATATAGTGAAGTATATAACATAACATAGCGTATCATTATGAGCACATGTTTTGTTTAAACATATGTGTTTTGTTTTCAGTTTTCGTGTTTTTTCGAGTGTCAATTTCTAACAGATGACTATTGTATATATGTGCTACTTTTTATTTCTATTAAAACCCAACGCTAAGGAAACATTACTTACGCCAGGATTAGCCACCAAGAATTTACAAAGTCTTTAAACACCAATTCGGCTGTATCTTTAAGAGCAAAGAATTTTGCAAGGTACCTGAAAGGGAATATGTTTGCAATAATCTACAAATCTATATTACTTTCATTTTAAATGAAGTGTCGTTAACGGCTCATCAACACGGTACGTGTTATTTTGAGCCGCCTCAGAAAGCTGTGTGTGGGTGGGTGGAGGGGGTGGGGGTGGGGGGGGGGGGTGCAGATGGGGAGTGGGGATGCGGTGGGGAAATGATAAATAGGAATCCGGGAAAAGTGTCAATTGAATATATTTCTATGGTTCTGTAACGTCCCAAGATAATAGTCTCCGATACATGAGCCCGGTTAACGACCCCATTCGAGGCACCAGACTAAAGGGATTGTATAGCCAAAGGACTAAAGAAAAACAGTGGCGCCGGATAGGCTTGTAACCGTTATCATCGGATTCAGTGTATAACGCCACAGTCAACTGAGTCACCGTGGTCTCTTAAAATCGCAAAACAAAAACAGTCAGGACCATATTTTGTTTAAAAATGTGCGCATACACTGGCATGAAGTTGAGGGTAATTATTTTTAAATGTCTGTATTTTCAGTAATAGGTACAGAGTTACTAAGACAAATGAAAATGTTGAAATACAAGCTATGGTGTAATTTCAGATTATTGTTGAAGCTCCCAAAATAGTCTACCTTTGTGAAAGGTAACGGTAACATACATAGAGCAGTGCTTCTGAAAATGAGGTCCCCTGAAATATAATAGACGATTCGATTCAGTAGCGATGTTACACACAAAATACGGTTCAGCCAAACTGGTACACCATGGGGTTATGGTAGTAGAGTTTAACTGTGTTTCTTTTCACGTAGTATGGTTCCCCTAAACAGTATGAAGTTATATGGCATGTTCAAGAGAGCACTATTGCTGCTGAATTGCTTCACAACAACTTTAGAGTGGTGATCGGTGGGTGAGTGTACCAACATGGCGCACTTATAGGTGAGTTTGCAATACATGTTGAAAACAGTAACAACTGCTCATTGTGACAGGCGAGTGTAACGAAGCAGCATATGCTACTAACAAACATGAAAGCATATTGTTATGATAAATGAATGAATCACTTGGGGTCACATCTCCCATTCTAAGTCACTTACTGGCTTGCCTCATCAAGGATATTCCCTGTTAACAAGGTGCCGTCTTTGGTTTCTAATGATTTGCTACCGTCGGTCAACGTAGCCGCGTAATTGGCCATGTCCTTAAAAATTGAAGGAATACATCTGCCAACCACTGCAATGAGAAATAACAATAGCAGATAAAAACGCTGAACAGGAAATGCTGCATTCAAGGACCACAGCCAACCAAAAACACAAACAACAATGGCAAGGATAAATACAAGGCAAAGTAAATGACATCTCAAACATAAAAGGGTTGCCAATAGCGCTAAAAAAAGTATGAAAGGAGAAATTTGAAAATCGCCGAACACGATAAGTACAAACAAATAGTGCAGTCACCTTCGAACGGTCAGTGTCAAAAAGACCCCTGGAATTTTACACCAGGTTCTAGGGTGCACCATCCTCACTCAACTTTAACGATTTATTTTCATTGGTATTTTTCTGGTGATACATTTTATACGTGTATTTTACACGGAATAACATTACTTGGCATTTAAAGGTCTCCGGCCATGTTTTGTTTCATGAACATGTTTATGTTTATTTAAATCGAAATCAATACACAACCATACATATTTACAATTCACACATTGCCACATCTGTGAAAAGCGTGAATCAGATTTTATTTGACGACATAGAACAGGTAAATTAATCGACAGGTAAATGTATATATCAATTATCTGGCAATAGTTGTGCAGCTATACCTCCGTGCAGTCACGCAGTGGTAAAAGTAGTATCTACGTCATGCCAATAATACTTGTTTGTACATACAACTTAGTAGTGGTTTTCAATATATGTTTCTCTACGAGACTATCAAGAAGAAATGTTCATAGAATTAAATTTGTTAATTGATAATACTACAGAAATGGTGGTCATTCATCTTTAAGTATTAGGGCATTAAATGTATGAGATGTTACTCAATGAAAGAAAAATACAGTTACTAAATCCAGTGGACTGCTAGACTGGGTGTTTCAAAACTTTCGTAGACCTTTCCCCAGAAATATGATTAAAAGGTGTAGCAGCTGAACAACTACGAGAATCATGCTTTGAGAATGGGAGTGGGAGACGACTGCCCAACCCCTATTTGTCCCGGTCCCCGATATAACGCGCTAGTGAATCCTATTATTTCTAGGATATGGTGTACTTACAGTCTACTGTAGGGACATAGTACGATGCACATTTGTCTGTAGATATCAGCGTTGGAAGAATATTGACATTCTGAAATATAGCGAAATATATAATGAATGAACTGGGACAATTAGATAAAAAAAAAGTACTAATAAAACCACCAGACAAACAGATGGCTACACAACATAGAATGCTTATTGATATTATGGAAGATTAGTATCGGAATGTTTTTATGTATTAAAAAAGTAGTTAAACGCAACTTAAAGTGAAAGACTAGGATTCAAATAAATGTAATGATATAATATAAATGTAATAAATTTATTATATTTCGGAAGATTCTGATTTACCTTATAATCAATATCAAAGGTTATATAACTTGTTTCATAATGACATGAGGGCTGGCGTGGCGCAGTCGGTAGCGCGGCGGATTTGTAACCGGAGGCCCCGGGTTCAATCCTCCGTGTTGCCACTGAGTTCCGTCGGTGTGTTCTTGGGCAAGACACTTTCCCTTAGCCCCGTCCGTCGGATGGGGACATAAACCGGGCGGTCCCGTTTATCGGTCTATCCTCCGAGCACGTTAAAGAACCATAGAAATCTATTCGATAATAAGAGTAGGGCACGGTTCCCGGATTCCTATGTATCCTTCCCCTTTCTCTGGGGCGGCTCTAAATAACCTATACTGTGTTGATGAGCCGTTAAACAACATTCAATTCAATTTAATTCATAATGACATACACTTGTATGTATTGACGATAACGTCCAAGTATACTTACAGTTACTCCAGTTGCAGTTACGCCATTCTTGCAAATGAAGTTACTGGCAGTTGGGGTTGCTTTCAGTACCTCTGTTGCATACACCCAATATGTAGATGGGCATGCTTCCATACAAACCTGGAAAAGAATTAAAGGAAAGAATTAAAGGAAAGGATTAAACAAAACCGCTTTGAATGACCGAGTTTGACAGTGTGTTTGTTGCATCCAAAGGATCTCCATTATCAGTATTTATTAGCATTCACACTAACGTTCGTTTAGTGCAGAGGTGCGGCTGTAAAAAGCCCCCCGTGCTCCGAATCAGTAGTGTTATTTTTTACTGGTCCTTTGGGATCATCGAGCCCCACATATGTGACTTTGAAGTGAGAATAAATCGGTGCTAGGGGGCGATATAGATGTTGCTTCTCACATTACCTCTCGCGAACAGACTAAAACAAACAAACGATATTGTTACTTTATTCTCTTGGTTGTGTTTGTTGAGGGCTGGCGTGGCGCAGTCGGTAGCGCGGCGGATTTGTAACCGGAGGCCCCGGGTTCAATCCTCCGTGTTGCCACTGAGTTCCGTCGGTGTGTTCTTGGGCAAGACACTTTCCCTTAGCCTCGTCCGTCGGATGGGGACGGAAACCGGACGGTCCCGTGTATCGGTCTATCCTCCGAGCACGTTAAAGAACCATAGGAATCTATTCGATAATAAGAGTAGGGCAGGTTCCCAGATTCCTATGTATCCTTCCCCTCTCTCTGGGGCGGCTCTAAATAACCTATACTGTGTTGATGAGCCGTTAAACAACATTCAATTGTTGCGTCCAAAGGATCAGTATGTGTAAGGCGTGCAGGATTAATCAAAAGTCGCATAACAAATCACATAAGGCGTGGAAAAGAAAGGTTAAACAAAAATCGCGTATGACACAAAATGGATTAAATATGCCACAAATAGCATATACACATACATACCGAAGGTGTGGGGCATCCTGTTGCTATAGCAGCCACTCCCACTTTGGTACATTGCAAAATATCAAAGTAATGTAGATATGGCTTGTTCCTGGATTAAAAAAAAAGAAATGTACATGTACAAGCAAAAATCAACCATTATGAAAAATGTGACGCAAAATGCAAAGAGAACAACAACTACTACAACAATTACATCAATATGGATTTGCTTGGAATGCTTGGATTAAACACATGTCATTGATAAATACGCTGCAATAGGAATATATACATCGTAGAAGACATATAAAAGGGTAGAACGAAAACATATCATACAACTTTGCAATTCATCTCCTTTATGCTTGCACCGTAGTCTATGAAAGTATTCAACAAATTCATATACTTATTTTTACATATCCAATATATGTATTTATTACGATTTTCTTCTCTAATGCTGGTGTTACTCAAACATCTTGGAACATGATATTTAAACCTATGTGGGAAAATCTGGACATCAAATGATTTGCACAAGTTAAAAGCCATAAATAAAGGTTTAAGAGATACTACTTACGCGTAATCTCCAACGCCGCACATTTTGCCATCCGAGTCTGTGGGGTACACCAATTTGTATGGATCCCCGTAACTGTAACCTGTTAAATGTTGAATGTGTATGCATGGAGAGGTGTAGGTTGCTTTATAAATACAATCATCGTTAGATGTTAGTAAAGTGGTACATACTGAAGGGACTGGAGGCAATAGGACAGACTACTGGGTGTTAAACCAAATACGAATACACCCATTATAAAGTGTTTTAGTACTATTCAATGTACATGTTAAATACAATAGTCCTCTTGAAATGTCCGATTTTAATCTGTGCTCGTATTGTGTAAAACAGCGGAACTGTTTCCTTAAAAATTAAAAATCAAGGGAAATCACTCTTAATATATATGTCGAACGTGTCCGAGCTAGTAACTGGCCTTGACAACTGTACTATTGGGTGATTTGATCCTTTAAATAGTTTGTACTATGTGACATGGCCAACCCAAAGTCGTTTTTTTCGCTTTGTTTACATTACTAAAACTAACTTCGTTTTATTGATTTGATTGTGTTGAACTAATCTTCAAACATCATTTTTGTGTGGCAGGATATAAGATGTCCTCCCATACTCATCACAAAGTCAACTTATAGGAAATATTACTGTAACTAACCGGTCAAATAACGGCAAAATTACGCTGCTAAACCGTTTATCAAAACTCTATCCAGGTGTTCAGGTCATATAATAATGTATATGTGCCGATTGAAAGTATAGGTTTATTCACGGGTTCCTAAAATACCCCTAACCGAATATAAGTAAAATGAATTATGAGTCGGTAACTCAATTCAACACTCAATCCGGTTTTGGGGTTTGGCCTGGCTAGCTAAAGCCGTTTGTATTGTGCCTATAGAGTTTGAATTCTCAAACTATACAAGCTATATATACCTCGGCGATAGAAGGTTTAGTAACGCTGCACATCTGTTGTAAAATGTGCCTGTTGATGGCGGGAAAAGAGAATTTAACTTTGAAAACACATCTAGGAGAAATCGTGTAGACAAAAATATGCCAGCCGAGAGCTACACACTGGTGTTATACATACCAACTGCCGACACCACCAGCATGCCGGCTATACAGACGATGAACAGGAGGCAACACAGAATGTCCGTACATGATCTGTAAACAAAAAAAACAATGTCATCGGAAATTGTCTATTAAACACATGGCAATGTTCAAGTTTTACAATTTAGCGTCTCGATTTATTAATGCAGTAGTATTTTGACTTTAAACTTGCTTGCATATACTTTAAATAAAAGTTTGAGTTTTCCTTTCTTCTGCCATTTAAATATATTATGGATTTAATATAATCTACAGTTAGAAACAGGCAAAAACTATTTGCTTCTTTATTCTATTGATATAATTACTATTAATGACTGAAAATATATACTGAAAAGTGGATCCCTTGGAAGCAACAAACACAAACAAGAGATACAAGTAGCAGACTCGGTTTTAATGAGTCTGTTCATGAGAGGTAATGTAAAGTGCAACACCGCTCACGCCTCCTAGCACCGGCTTAAGCGATATTCTACTTTAAAGTCAAAACGATTGGGCTTGATTATGTCAAAGGACATCTAAAAGTATGTATTATTACAGCCTAAGCCCCCCGGAGAAGAGCCTTTTAGGTGTGTAGGCCCTCTAGGCGATTCATCGAATAACGTAATGAGCGAGTGGAGACGGTCCCAGTACCTGGACAACATGGTCAGGTTCTCATAGGAGCAACAACCCCGGGACACGTGGTGGGCCCGTCATTAGACCTCCGTGGAGGAACTTCAGCACACAACCTCGGTGGAGGTTATTCATCGCGTCATTAACCCTTATAGAAGTCGTTTGATGACAATCACCGATCATTGGAGTCGCGCATCATGTTCATGAACTATCGCGCATCAAATACATCGCATTAGATCATCATTCTTTGTAACGTTTGGATCACTGTTGTAACGTCAACAACACTTTCGTGTCATAATAGACAGTCGACATATTCAGTATTTGTGATAAAACTACGAACATCTTATACGTTCATGAGAACAGTCTTTTTCGTCTTTCATCTACGTATTCGCTTGTTTTTCTTGATAATTGTATATATATTATTTTAAAAGTTGCATTAAACTTATGTAAATGCAGTCACCTGCATTGATTCTTTACTGAGTTAATCCCAACCACTAGTCATATTGCGACAAATTCGTTACATGGTCGTTATAGTTTGTTTGTTTGTTTGTTTGTTTGTATGGTGTTTTACGTAATTTTCAACACATGTAAGGTTATATATGACGGTCGATTTTTTTGTGGTGGAGGCAGACCACCCACTTTCCTGGGTAGAACCAGTACTGTACACCTCCCGCCATCCTTAAGAATGGATACTTCCTCACTTACAATAGTAAATATAGGTAAATAACTGCGTACCTGTTCTGTATAGGACCTTTGAACTCTTTGTTGTGCTGTTTAGCCTTTCCTGAAACACAAACCACACACATACGCTTATGTCGGTGAAAGCATGATATACGCACAGACAACAGTTTTCTTAACGCAATATTCCAAATCTCTCTATAAATTGTGTGTTTTATTTAAATAAATGAATTGATAAGGGATACGTTCATTATATACATAGCAGTGAAATAGTAGAATATATGATTGGAATACCTTAGTATGTTCAATAGCGAATAATAAATGGGTATTTTCATATCACACCCTATATCAGGCCTGAGACACCATATCAGCGCGAGAGCTTTAGCTGGAGGGCTGATATGATATCAGCGCGAGAGCTTTAGCTGGAGGGCTGATATGGGTCGAGGGCCTACTTTAGGGTGTGATATGAAAATACCCATTTTTATTCTATTTATCATATACTTCAGCAATGACTTTGTTGAACTGTCAACTTCAACTTACTTACTACGCTTTTTTCCAGGGAGAAAACAATAATATTATTAATAGATGTAATCCCATTTGGATGTGTTCATGCACGTCTTTCGCGTAAACTTGTGTAGATATACACGACATTTTTTTCCCGAAATTTGGTTTAAAATGAATGCCATTGACTTTCAAATTGTCTAATTCAGAAAATGAATGGTCACACGTGGTTATTTTATGGTCCATGTATTATGCCTTATTTATTTCTTTATATTACTTCTATCGATATATTCATCTTCTTTACATTACCAGTCAAGTCGTTTCCGTAGAGTTATTGTCAAAGATGACAGCTCAACGTACACATGTAGATGTATCGCCATTAATCTGGCGCGAAAACAGGATGACAGACGACAAACCATTCGAGTGACACGTCGTATACAATCGTAACTAATCGATAATTTCCGTAGCCTATCACTCCGTTGAAAGAATCATAAAGAAATTCGGTTATTTCCGTGATATGACATTTTTTAATCCTTTATTTCACGCTTGTGGTAAAGCTTTATTGCCCGGTAACTACATCCTGGTTGGTAGGACTAGCTAAGTCTAAGTCGTATCGTATATTCAAAAACAACGTATTTTTAGGGAAGTATATGATAAATGTTTATATGTTCATTGCAGTGAGACATAAACCTTATATTTTAAGAGTTGTATAAATAATAAAACAGAATACTGAAATTATGTTGGTGTGAGTATTGGGTTTAATTGCGTAGAGAAATGAATGCCCATTCCTGAAAATATATGTCTTACTTCTTAATACAAATTTACTGCATCCATGTGTGTATTTTATAAGGAAATATGGTAGATGAGTCGATGCATTTTACAAAGTTACTTCGATCTTTGGAGATCGCTGAGCCCGATACTTATAGTTAGTAATCGGTGGTACATTTTCAATTTCTTTTGTTTTCTTACTTAATTTTTGATTCGGTGGTTCCACTACTCCGGCCGATAAAAGGCTCTGGGTATTGTTTAACCACTTATAGGATATGTTGTCTGCTTTTTATACGCAGGCTTCATAACCGCTGCTCCCAACTAAATTCCATTATGTTTATTTCGCTCTTCGGGGCATTTCATTTTATTAGATACTGGGACCATTCGCCGTACGACATGGGGAATACGTTAAAGAAGGATAACTCCATGTCCACCGCCATATGCATGCCATCTTCGGGATGGTTAAAATTTGTTGCTGTTGATTTTATGAATATTGAGTTCTGCTCAACCCGGGGCTAGAGGGCGTGAGCGGTAGCTAGCATATTTCACTACCACTCATGAACAGTCTCAATCAAACCGAGACTGCAATATTTCGTATGTGTCGTGCTCGGCCGTTTCCAAAGGTCCATTATCATACTCTTTTTTTACTGGCTATTAAATGCCCCCACCTATACCTGTTTTCAGTTTTTGAGCAGGTAAGCATTTTCTTGACACTACACAAGAAAACAAAAGCATGACTTTTGAGTATTTCAGTGTTTAAAAGTATACATTATTTTGTTTCAAACTGCGATTGTGACTATGCATGTATTGACTTGAAAACGCATGCATAATTTATTTTAATTGTATTTTCCTGAAACTTGATCTATTGTTGACAATAAATAAACACACTGCACAGGTAAACAAGGAAGGGATCGTGTTTCATTTACCATACTCGTAAATTACTTCTATCGATTTTACCTGTCGTTATCAGTTGGTTATATTTACTGTTGTGGCGCAGTCCTCAGGGAAAATGTAAAACCTACTAAAGACGAGGTATATATATACATACTTTGAGAATCCAAACTCTATACACAATATAAACGGCTTTAACAACCCCAAAACTGGAGCGTTGAATTAAGAGTTACCAACTCGTAATTCATTTTACGCACATTCAATTACGGGTTTAATTTTTCTACATAACTCGCATTTATTCAATCATTAATAGTAATTATGAAAATAGTATAATGCAAATTGCTTTTGCATATTATTAACTGTAAATAATAATGCAAGATTAATATATTTAAACCTTTGGTGGAATAAGACGAAAAATGTAACCTCAAAACAGGTTGAAGGTCACTGTATAAAATAATTTCAGACGCTAAAATGTTATACTTTCAGTCGACACATATACATTATTATATGACTTGAATACCTGGATAGAGTTTTGTAACATAGTTTTGTAAACTAACTCCCCGAATAACGGCAAAATTACCCCCACAAAACCGTTTATCAAAACTCTAGCCTTTGTGAATGAATGAATGGTGTTTTACGGCACATCGACACATAAATAGGTCATATTGCGCGCAAAATCATGAAGGAATGAAGTAGTAATTAAAAATAATGTAAATGTATAAAGATAAAACTATCTACAAATAAGGGATGATATAGTAGCAATATAAACTATGTATATATGTAAATCAACAAATGCCCGTCAACGAGCTCTAGCCTTTCTAGCCTTTGTAAGTAAGAAAGTGTCGATTCTTACGGATGGCGGGAGATATACAGTACTGGTTCTACCCAGGAAACATGTGGTGGTCTGCCTCTACCACAAACAAATCGACGGTCATATACTGCCTAAAATGTGCTAAATTCTTGCACATTCAATTAAATCAATATTGAACACTGTCCGATAGTTTCGGTGTGATAAAATATTCGACAGGACAAACCATATGAACAAACGAGAAACGACAATATGAGCCAACTAAATGGCCTAGATCCAACAATATAAACCAACCAATGGCCTAAATCCGCAATAAAAACAACAACAACAATTGCCTAGATTCGACAACATAAACCATCCAACGGCTTAGATCAGACAAACAAACCAGCAAACGGCATAGATCCGACAATGGTCTGACGATATAAATCAACGAATGACATGTATCCCGAAAGTATATAAACCAACCAACGGCCTAGATCTCACAATTGTCTAGATCAGACAATATAAACCAACTAAAGGCCTATCTCAGACAATATAAACACACCAAGCCATAGATTGATAAACCTAAACCGAAAATATCAACCAACCAATTGCCTAGATCCGACAATTGCCTAGATCCGACAATATAAACCAATATATGGCTTTAATCCGAATATGGCTTAGAACCGACAATATAAACCAACCAGTGGCTTAGATCCGACAATATAAATCAACCAATGGCCTAGATTGCCTACACTAAACGAAGATAGCATTGTGTAAATAACAGTTTGGGCAACAAAAGTACACGGACAGAGGTCGCGCTTTATGTTAATGGGAGTTGGTGTGGTAGGCGGATAATTATCATATCATTCTTTCCTCCAAACCTGAAGATTATCTATCATAGGTTTTACGTGTGTATGTTCTTCTAAACTTCCAATATATATTATCCACAAAGTGAACAACACTTGAACGATTACCTCGTTGTTATATATGGTAAGGCCATGTATCGCAATCTGAAGTATGTGATTACAAATCATACGCGTTAATCACTTGATGGGTCTTATCTAGTAATCTATGGATCACCTAGTTGGATTTTTTAAAAATTTGGTCCTTATATTTTTGTTTTCAATACAGCGTTCGATGATCCAGCATTTGTTTATTTAAAATCACTTAACATATCTTAAGAACACGAATATGACACTGGGCTGTGTCATTAATGGAAATGGATCACAGTGTCTTTATTTGAAGTACAATCAAGTTGTTCGTGTGACGTGCCCTTCCCAGTTGTATATGTGCTTTGCCAGTGTATTTATACAAAACAATGTGTTAATATGTTTGTTACATTAGTCAAATAACTTTTAAAGAGATTTTACACAAGTAATATATATTTGTCACATATTATATATATGTTTATATTGCACGCATGTATATATTATAAAGAGTGATTACATGAATAATAGGTTTATATAACAAGAAATGTCACTGTAACACTGTAAGTGACAAATGCCCCGAAGTGGTTTGTGAATATACGTAAAGGATATGTGTATGCACACAGCTCAAAATGTGACGACATCATAAGTTTGAACCATGTTTATAAATATTCATGGGCATAATGGTAAGATAAGGTAAAAGATCAGCAAAACTGGAAGGTGACCGATGACAAAGATGTACACCGAACACAACCAATATGACTTCATTCAAATACAGGGTCATAATGCATCTTCTGACCTCTAAGTGTGACCTTTACCTTGAAGCTACGGACCTGGGTTTTGCGCACATCATCTTGTTCTGGTGAACATTTCTGCCAGATTATATAAATATCCCTCAACGAATGACAAATTTATAGACCGGACACTACTTACATGACTTCAATCAAATACAGGGACATAGGACATATTCGGACCTCTAAGTGTGACCTTGAAGTCAATGACCTGTATTTTGCTCGCAACACATACATGTAGTCTTGTTGGGCTGAAGACTTTTGCCAAGTTATTTGAAAATCCTCCCATGAATGTCAGATTTTTTTATCTTTGACCTCCAAGTGTGACCTTGACGTTGAAGCTACTGACCTGGATTTTGCGCGTAACATATCATCTTGTGATGAACACTTGTGGCAGGTTATTTGAAAATCTCTCCATGAATGTCACAGTTATTTACCGGATACGAAATATGGACACGCAAGTACTTCTTTTTTTGCCTTTGTTCTTTAAGTGGGACCTTTACCTTGAAGCTACGGACCTGGGTTTTGCATGTGACACCCCCTCTTGTCGTGGCGAACACTTGTGCCAGGTTATTTGAAAATCCCTCTATATTTGCCGGACACGAAAGTACTTTTTTTTACGTTTGACCTCTTAGTGTGACCTTGACCTTGGAGCCACGGACCTGGATTTTGCACGCTACACGTCATTTTGTTGTGGTGCGCACTTGTGCCAAATTATTTGAAAATCCATCCATTATTGTCCGAGTTATTTATCGAAAACGAAAGTACTTATTTTTGACTGTTGACCTCTTAGTGTGACCTTGACCTTGGAGCCACGGACCTGGACTTGGCGCGCGACACGTCGTATTGTTGTGGTGTGCACTTGTGCCAAGTTATTTGAAAATCCATCTATTATTGTCCGAGTTATTTACCGGACACGATTGTACGTCCGAACGGACTGACGGGCGGACTGACTGACGGACCGAAGGGTGGCATATAAAACAAGAAGAAAGAAGGTGGTCACATTAACAATACATGATTTATTTGAATTAAGTATTCATTTTCCTTAATAGGGTCGTGAAATGTAATTGTGTATACTTTTTAAAAATTGTGGAATAATTCTTGAGAGGGTCATGTCTAAACTAAAACCTAAATTAATTACATCAAATCAAATCAAATCAAATCAAATCAAATCAAATCAAATCAAATCAAATCAAACAATCTTTTCAAAGTTGGAATACAACTAAAATGAAACACAATTACCATTAGTTAATATGCATATTTCTCAAAAGTTGATCAACGCCTAAAAAATATATAAAAATGTAAACCAGGCCCGTATTCATAAATCAACTTAAGTGGAAAATAATACTTAAGTCAACATTTAAGATGTTTACATATTTTTTAAATCTCCCTACAAACCATCTATTTTAAGATAAATATTTACCTGTAGATTTTATTTATTCATAACCTTATTAGCAATATTAGGGAGTAAGTATAATTATATACTTCCTGGCAATATGAAGAAAACGTCTTAAATCGATAAAAAAGGTGTTTAAAACTTAACCTGTTAAACTTACCGTATTTTTCCGTATTTTCATCCCCATCATCGTCCACTTGATTTCCACCACCACAACACATGTTTCTTGTGCAAGTCTGCTGTATATTTACACTACTTGTTTCAGATTATCGCACTCCCTTTTTCTATTTAAATCATCTGATTTCCTTATTGCATTCTGTTAATCCTAGTAATACGATATCGCGCTTTGGATCAATATTTTAAAATGAGAACTATTACCTGTGTGCTTTTATTATATCGAACGACTAAAATGTCTAAATCGAACAATACACCCGGAATTGTATACGTGGGTATATGGGTATAGCAATTCAGGGTTGCGTAGCGTTATCAAAAACAACGGTTAAAGCATGTAATGAAATGCTTGACTTAAATTAAATAAAGTTAAAGAAAGAATAGAACTAGAGGTATCTGATCAAAACACAAATGATTACAAAAGGAAGTAAGGTCAGAAAGAACAGGTTTATTGGGACTATGAAGTATATGCAATTCAAATGGTCTGGGTTAACCAACTAACTTGCCAAATCGTACGAAAATATTGCCAACTCCAAATTAATCAACTCCAGGTCAGTCGTTCATTAAAGGGACACACGCCAATCCTGAAGTCTTTATCAAGCATTATAATTAGCCTTTCGGTTTATTAATCCAGTATCAGTAGACTTTAAATCTGCTTGCACGCATTTAAATAACAATTTTGAGTTTTCAACTTTTCTTCGTAAATCTTCGTAAATCTACCATAGATTTGAATATATTATTGGTAAAATGTAATCAACATTTATTAATATGCAAAAACAAATTTGCTTAATACAGTTCTTATAATTAATTATTAATGATTTGAATAATTGCAGTTATGTAGAAAAACAAACGGAACGCCACAAGTTTTTAAAAAACATTTTTTTAAAAAATAAAAGATAGCCATGTGTCCCTTTAAAACAATGCATCCGCGTAGAATGGTACATTTACATTACATATGTATCAATGTTAAATATAACAATTCAACGTTCGTTAAAAATGTCACGTTAAAGAAACTAACCCGCCAAATAACGGCAAAATTACACTACAAAATCGTTTATCAAAACACTTAGGCCATGAGCCATATAATTTTTTGTTACCATCTCAAGGGAAAAAATCTTACTATAACCATGTTATTAAGTACCTTGTATAGAAACCAAATTTCCATGATAGCAGTGTAAACAGGGTAGCTGATTCCTGTAATTAGAGTTATCTCCCCGTTTTTGAATTGAAAACCTGGTTTCTTTAATAAAAATCATTTTCTCTAAAACTACAACTAAAGCACTTAAGTATATGTCTATTTTAACGTGTTATATGTCTATAAAACTACAACTAAAGCACTTAAGTATATGTCTATTTTAACGATGTTTACAAATCGCATATTGAACAAATCCATGAACTAAAATCACAAAGGAGTCCACTGCATTTTCAACTCATGGCAAAAAAAATGAAGAAGGCAGTTTACGGTTATACTGTTTCTTTTTAGGTGTTTGTAATACACATTTGCACTCTTAACTGTAGAAGAACCGGTATGTCAGAAATAGCCAATAAAGTACAAATCTGTAAATTTAACCGTGATCACTAAATGTGAATAAATACTGAAAACGTGATCCCTTGAAAGCAACAAACACAAACAAGAGAGAAAAGTAGCAGACTCGGTTTTATTGAGTCTGTTCATGAGAGGTAATTATAAGATGCAACACCTCTCACGCCTCTTAGCACCGGCTTCAGCGATATTCTACTTTAAAGCAACACAAAATGGGCTTGATGATCCCAAAGAACCAGTAAATAATAACAAAACTGATTTGTAGTCTGGGTGACATTTTACGGCCGCCACACAGCACTAAACAAACGTTAGTGTGAATGTCAGTAAAGACTGAAATACTAACGTGATCTTATCCGATCACGTTAAAGAAACATATGACTATTTTCATTAGTAGAAGTAGGTCAGGTTCCTATATTCCTATGTACCAACCCCCCGTCCCCCGCCAACACACACACACACACACACACACACACACACACACACACACACACACACCCTCCCTCCCTCTCTCTGGGGTGGCTCTAAAAACCTTATATGTGTTGATGAACCATTTAATTATGCTTCTTTAAAAGTGCATATTGAAAAGTCTCACCCACAAAATAAAGAGTAAAACTATGCATTTTCACAAAATATTTTGGGGCAAATACTCATACCAAGATCAATGATGACCAGTTTAAGGCAAAACAAGTCTTTGTCATTGTTGGCATGGTTACCTCTGCATTGGCAACACATCTTATGTATAGGTTCCTGTCATTTAAGTAGCACTTGTGTCCGCAAAAACATAGTTGATAATTACTAATAGTCCAAATCCTAGATTAATTCCATACTATAAATCAAGTACGAAGGACATCACATCCTATAGTATGATACATATCTTAATCAGGTGCTATTGTAACAACTGCACCAATACTAAAGAATAGTTGCCACAGTAAGTGGTTAGTACAGTGGTCTGGGTATTACCCTTAAACTTCCTCGTCGATTCTATTTTGAGTATTGACACAACGGTGGTTCATGCAAATGCATAATAGTTTTAATGCTAAACCCTCTTTACTTCCTCCCAGACCTAGGTTTTCCTTTCGTAATTTAAAATCGGGAATTCAGGAATTTCATAATAAATTTGTTTTAGTTCCTGCAGATAAAGCAGCTAATAATGTAATTATTGTTTGACGCCTACATTACGTCAATGTTTTATCTCTGAAACTCGGCAGCACCAATTCGTATACTCCAATTAATTCTACTGAGGATGATGTTGTTTCCGCACATATCACTCGATGCACTACTTTCGAGGCTGGTGTAAACGATAAGCAAAATAAACTGCATACTATGTACTGGATTCCTAAATTACATAACAATCCGTATAAGGCTCGCTTTATTTCGAATTATAGTGCCTGCACCACAACAAACATCTCCAAACTTTTAACTTCTTCGTCTTACTGCCGTTAAAGATCACGTTAAACTATATTGTGATAAAACTTATGAAAACTCTGGGATTAATTTATTTTGGTCTATAAAAAATTCAGGAGACGTTCTTGATAACATTTTCAATAAAGGTTAAGTTTCATCAATAAGCACTTATGACTTCTCTACACTATATACAATATTACCACATCACATTATTAAAGACAAGCTAATGTCTCTTATTCAAAACTCATTCGCTAGAGAAAATACTATATTTTTGGCAGGTAATAATATTAACGCGTTTTTTACTAACGGCAGTTTAAACAATTATACTATGTGGACTTGATATGAAGTTTGTGAAACACTAATCTTCCTATTAGATAATATTTTCGTCAGGCATGGAACCGCCGTTTATAGACACATTGTTGGTATCCTATGTGCACCACTTATCGTAGATTTGTTTTTATTTTGCTATGAAAGAGATTTCATGTTGAGTCTTTCAACAGATACCCAGGCAGATGTTATTGAAGCCTTTAATGACACCTCTCGGTATATGGATGACATATTGAACATTGACAACCCTTCTTTCCAACTATGGTTATTAATATGTATCCTAAAGAACTTCAGCTTAACAAAGCTAATATATCTGATAATAACGCTTCTTTTCTTGATTTAGATCTCTCGATTGAAAATGATGAAATAATTAGCAAAATCTATGACAAGAGAGATGATTTTAATTTTGACATTGTTAATTATCCCCACTTGGATGAGGATGTTCCCCGAGCAACTTCTTATGGGGTGATGTGTCTCAATGTATTCGTTTTTCAAGAGCTTGTACTCGAGTTGAGGACTTTAATATTCGTAATCTTTGTATAACTAAAAAGCTACTCAATCAGGGTTACCGTTACCATAAACTTCGTAAAACCTTTGCAAATTTTTATTATCGTAACCCTGATCTTCTTTCCAAATATAAAAATAATTTAAGGACTCTTCTGCGACAAGGACTATCACAACCTGACTTCTATGGTGATGTGATTTATAAACTTCGTAAGATTCTTGGTCATGATCACTTTCATACTATCTTTGTTAAACTTGTTAAAAGGTTTATCAAAGGAGGTTATGACACTATCATTTTACTGCATGCTTGGTGGTGGACCCTTTTACAGTTCGCCACTTTGCTTTCCTCTTTAATTGTACGATGACCGGATAGGCTGTGGACCCTATGACGACGCCTACCTAAAGCCCATTGGGGCGGTGGCGTTTGATATTTGTCTATGATCTTTCTTGTCGTGCCCTTAATTGTTTATTCTCTTGTTGCTCTGACTTCTGTCAAGTCATCGAGTACCTTCATTGTGGCTTTCTAGGCTATTTTTTTTTTGTATTATATTTACACGAGCATATTATTTTGTGTTTTACTAATATTGCCTATTGATGCTGCCTTGTTGGTTAGAGATTAGATCATGGCGGGGATTTCTTTATTTACACTGTCCTGTTTTAATGGGATGACATTATGGTAAGTGTGAGGTTTGGTGCACCCTAGAACCGGTTTAAACCCCCAGTGGCCTACTTTGCCACTGACCGTTTCAAGGCGGTAGCCCTATTGTCAACCCTTTTGTATTTGTGATGTCGTTTGCATTTATTTGTACTTTTGCCTTCTTGTTTGTCTGTTTGCTTGTTTGTTTCTGTGTTTTGTGGTTGACTGTCCTCCTTGAATGCTACTTTCCCTGTCCGATCTTATATTTCTTTACATTTCGTATGCAAAATTCTTCATAGTGATTTATGTGGGTGGGACAATTCAGGTGTTCAAATCCTTAAACTATATATACATATATTACTATTAAAAGCGTTGAAATAGACATCTAATAAGATGTTGTGATGCAATCCGCATTTCCTACTTTTAATTCATGTTTTTATATTTAATACAGAATCCAAATGTTTAATCATAATAAGTATTAAAATAGCGCAAAAACCTAAAAATATAAGACTGAATTAAATGTTATGGAAAGCGTAAAACCGCACATTTCTAGAATCCTTTGGACTGTTTGTGTCGTTTGTGCAATATATGTCTATATCAGAAAGTTTTAATAGTATTGATGTTGCATTTACTGTGAGGAAGGCTTCTACTTCCAGTTCAGCGTGTGTATCACAGAACAAATATATGCAATACCATGAACGATTAAAGTACAAAGTACATCATTTCATTAATCTATCCTAAAAATCCCTACTTCATATAATAATATCATTTAAATCATTGTGGAAAGATTGTAAATTAGTAATTTTTATACGTTTACACATATAAAATAAACAATATCGATCAAACTAAATGCATAAAAATGTGTCAGTGGGGTAAATTGACATACAATTTGAAGCAAAATAGACATTTTAAACAGAATTATATGCTAAACAGAGCTTATTTGCTCATTATATAACTAAATGAATTGTAAACTTAATTGCGTCTTTTAAAAATACCTCAGTAATTATCCACATACGCACGACATGCAAACATGAACATCAATCAATTAGATGAAAGCGCTACCATGATAACCTGTTAATGTTCCATTTTTTTTTATATAAGCTACCGATTACAGATTGCTATCATGGAAACATGTAATCAAAATACATTGTTCGGTAACAATATCGAAAATGTTGGGTCCTGGCTCAAGGCCTAACTATCCAGGTGTTCATTTCATATAATAATGTATATGGGCCGATATCAAAGTATAGGATTCAAGATTCAAGATTCAAGATTCAAGATTCTTTATTAAGTAACTTAAACATTACAATGTTTCTTGTTACGTGATACAATGCATAATATTATATACAATAGTCAGTCATGATAAGTATGTGCATAGACATAAAGGCAATGAGCAAAACATATATTTAAAAGGAAAAGATATACAAACATATATTGAACGTGAGGTTGTTCTAAGTACATTGACAAAAATAGATCAATGCAATGTGTATGTATGTACATATATACATACTGAAATATCATGAAGAACGTTAAAGCATAATTATAGATGTGCAAAAGTATTTAACTTTAAGTGAGATTTATAGTACATTTTCATGACGATTGACTATGTTTTGTCGAATAATTGTCGCTTGATATACAAATACAAAGTTTTGAGATAAAGAAAAATTAACAGATTGCATTAGCTCAATAAATTTAAAAACTCTTGGTCTAACAAAATAACGTGATTTAATATAGAATTTGTTCAGGGGGTCTTAAAATACCCGTGAATATGGGGCTTGGCCTGGCTGGTTAAAGCCGTTTATATTGTGTCTATTGAGTTCGCGTTCTCAAAATATGTAAATTATATACGTACCTCGTCGTCAGTAGGTTTAGAAACGGTGTACATATGTTGTAACATGTGGCTGTTGTTGGCGGGATAGCTACTTTAAAGGGAACGGTTTCCCCTAAACAATCACCTGTGTTCTGTTAAAAGCAGTTCAAACATATCCCTATCCCGCCACAAACAGGCACATTTTACAACAGATGTACACCGTTTTTAAACCTACTGACGACGAGGTATATAATAATATACTCAGTTGCAAAAGAAACTGGACACTTTGAATTTTTTACTTTACACCCTATCCTCTTTATCAAGCGACACTCCCTTAATGATTCGACCTATTGAAAATAAATGGCACATGATATTGGCAATGGAATGATAAAAACTTTGGTACCAAACAATGGCATATTCATTTTGGAATTTGTCAATTAAATTCTAAAAACAAATGTATACAATTAAATCTAAACAAAACTCAGTGTCCACTTTCTTTTGCAACTGAGTATATATATAACTTTCATATTTTGAGAATCCAAACTCTATAGACGAAATATAAACGCTTTTTTAACCAGCCAGACCAAACCCTAAAACTGGAGCATCGAATTACAAGTTACCAACATAAACAAACGTAATTTTGCCGTTATTTGGCGGGTTCGTTTCTTTTATTACCCGGCCGACTTCATAAACATGATAATATACGGGCTAGTTCTAGGATTAGTCGGTATAATGTGACTGGATGGGGTATCATCTACGTATAATGTGACTGGAAGGGGTATCTACGGCGTGGTATTCCACAAACATGGTAATATACGGGCTAGTTCTAGGATTGGTCGGTATAATGCGACTGGAAGGGTATAGTATTCCATAGACATGGTAATATACGGGCTAGTTCTAGGATTGGTCGGTATAATGTGACTGGAAGGGGTATCTACGGCGTGGTATTCCATAGACATGGTAATATACGGGATAGTTCTAGGATTGGTCGGTATAATGCGACTGGAAGGGGTATAGTATTCCATAAACATGGTAATATACGGGCTAGTTCTAGGATTGGTCGGTATAATGTGACTGGAAGGGGTATCTACGGCGTGGTATTCCATAGACATGGTAATATACGGGATAGTTCTAGAATTGGTCGGTATAATGTGACTGGACGGGGTATCTACGGCGTGGTATTCCATAGACATGGTAATATGCAGGGTAGTTCTATGATTGGTCGGTATAATGTGACAGGATGGGGTATCTACGGCGTGGTATTCCATAAACATGGTAATATACAGGGTAGTTCCAGGATAGATCGGTATAATGTGACAGGATGGGGTATCTACGGCGTGGTATTCAATAGACATGGTAATATACGGGGTAGTTCTAGGAGTAGTCGGTATAATGTGACCGGATTGGGTATCTACGGCGTGGTATTCCACAAACATGGTAATATACGGGCTAGTTCTAGGATTGGTCGGTATAATGCGACTGGAAGGGTATAGTATTCCATAGACATGGTAATATACGGGCTAGTTCTAGGATTGGTCGGTATAATGCGACTGGAAGGGGGTATCTACGGCGTGGTATTCCACATGGTAATATACTGGATAGTTCTAGGATAAGTCTGTATAATGTGACTGGACGGGGTATCTACGGCGTGGTATTCCACATGGTAATATACTGGATAGTTTTAGGATTGGTCCGTATAATGTGACCGGATGGGGTATCTACGGCGTGATATATACAGGGTAGTTCTAGGATTGGTCGGTATAATGTGACTGGACGGGGTATCTACGGCGTGATATATACAGGGTAGTTCTAGGATTGGTCGGTATAATGTGACTGGAAGGGGTATCTACGGCGTGGTATTCCATAGACATGGTAATATACAGGGTAGTTCTATGATTGGTCGGTATAATGTGACTGGACGGGGTATCTACGGCGTGGTATTCCATAGACATTGTAATATACTGGGTAGTTCTATGATTGGTCGGTATAATGAGACTGGATGGGGTATCTATGGCGTTGTATTCCATAAACATGGAATATACGGGATAGTTCTAGGATTGGTCGGTATAATTTGACTGGATGGGGTATCATCTACGTATAATGTGACTGGAAGGGGTATCTAGGGCGTGGTATTCCATAAACATGGAATATACAGGATAGTTCTAGGATTGGTCGGTATAATTTGACTGGATGGGGTATCTATGGCGTGGTATTCCATAAACATGGAATATACAGGGTAGTTCTAGGATTGATCGGTATAATGTGACTACGGCGTGGTATTCCAATGTTGCAGCATACGCAATGTTGACATCTGCCTTTAAAATAGCCTAACCTTAAAGGTTGAAATTGTTACCTTTAACGGCGGTTATTACACTTATCGGAATGGTTACCTTTAACATTACTACAACACGTGTATACTTATGAATATAATATTGTAATGTAAATGTTTATACAATGATCTGTTACCAACTCCTCTATATCAATGTAACCCAATTTAATAAACCTTTGCTACAGTTGTCCTTGGGTTATGCCATTAGTCTCCGATCCTCAACCAAGACGGCCAACGTCAATAAAAAATAGACAAAATATCGACATCACATTCGAAACGTGAATGCCGAGTTGATACTAGTATGCTATTTCGTTTAGGTCTCCATTACCACCGACGCGACGCAACCTTTACATAAGCACGTCCGGAAGTCACCTTACTAGACAAAAATAAAGGCCGTTTCAGACGACATCTCCGACAAAACTGCTGATTCAGTTATGTGCATGATCAGTGTATTAGGTGTCAGACCAGTCAGGAAGTACTTCCGGGTCATAGGGTGCTAAAATAGTTCCTTGAAAAAATCCAGAGTTTCCAGTTTGCATGTGTTTTTCCCAAGATTAGACTTTATTTCACTGTTAAATCTAACCTGAGGTTAAAGTAGTATGTCTGTTGTCATGAATAGTAAGTATTTTACTGTGTTTGTCAGGATTATTTCTTTGGAGTGTATGAGCACAGAGGTTAGGTAGAGATGTGGTTTTGACAGATTTCAAAATACGCATAGTGTGAATGAATGCGCGAAATGTTGAAAAACTGAATCGGTGTTTTATTCAAGATATAGGACCATTTGCTAGCCAAATGTGTTTAATACACAGAATAAAAGTGTATTTAAGCGAACGAATGTTGTGGAACTTGTGACTGATCTCCAAATATAGCCTATATTGCATTGTGTGCAATGGGCTGATTTTCACCGGTCTGACACCATTAACCACCATCAAGACTGTCATTACTGAAGATGGTCACGAATTCATCCAACAAAGTAATATATTTTGCAAATGTTAAATTCAAAGAGATTATGAACAATTTAAATGCAACTTATAATTTTCCCTAGTGTAGTGCCATTTCACAGCTGCGTTTTTCGTTATCGTCCGTCATCCAAGATGACCGATGGCGCTTCATAGATAACTTAACCCAAAAATGTGCATTCTGTTTTATCGTAGCCCGTCATCCAAGACAATCGTCGTTATTAGATAAGCTATTGTCAGTTTTTTGATACAAACCCTATGTAAAATGTTCAAAATGGCTACCATAGCAACGCATATATATTACATAGGGAAAAGATATATATATATGAAACTTCCTGGGATAGAGCAGCTTCATGTCTGTAACCGCCCCCCCCCCCCCCCCCCCCCCCCTCCCCCCACCACACACACACCCCGATAGCCTGCTTTACAAAAACAAGGACATTTTAAAACATCTCTCCTAGCCCAATTTAATGTATACATGTAAGATATAATACTGTAAGATATAATACATATAAGAGAGTCGCCAATTTCACGTGGGCCTCGCATTTATCATTATATCGAAATTAACTTGTAATAACACACCTAGAATGGGATCGCAAATGACCGGAACCCCTTCACAGTCCCAGTCAGACGAACTGGTCAATATATGTAGAGGTAAAACCACACATACATCTACATATTAAGTGTTTACTTCTGAGTTTCACACAGATGAAAAAGCGTATCTGTTTGCGCCACAGCATCATAACGGTATTTTTCGGCTATGGTGTGGGGATTATTGGGTTACAAATCTTATGAACGTTCACGGAGAATATAGGATATATGGAGTTTTTTTTTGCCTTCAAATGTGGTATGTTTGCTTAGTGATGTGTTTGCTTACCATTTTATTCAGGACAAGATGCACTAGTTACTGTGTGGGAACAAAACTCCTATTCTAAGACGTAATTATTCTTTACATGTATTAAAAAGGTCAAAAGCAATAACATGCTGTTGCCTACCATCAAAAGCAATAACATTCCAGACCATTCCTTATTACTGAATTGAATTGGGGTTTTAAGGTGCACCAACACATGAAAAGGTTATATGGCGCCTAACAGACATGAACATGCCAGGCTCATCTTCCATGTACATCGAGATAAAATATGGAAAATGGGCCTAGAACCTTCTCACCCTGAACTGCAGAGTTGCTGCAAATTCTATCGTAGAAACTCCATTTACGCTGGAGCCACGTTATTGTTTTTCTGCCACTGCTCTTTTGATGCGAGCGAGATAGCACCTGAAACAATGCAGGAATCATGATGAAGACCTTTAATGAACATGAACAAAAAATGATAAAATGAACATGAATTTGGGGGGGATTCTACCCCTCTGCCTACCCCATTCCTTATAAACAAGTTATATAAATGTAATTGTACAAAGAAGGATAATTATGTCTATTAAAGCTAAAGTTTAGCAATGGTTATTGGGCTCTGCATCTTCTCTTATTGCCCTCTATTATTGTGTGTTGTTTGATATGCTCCCGACAAGAATTATAAATATAAAATTACAAATGAGAATAACTCTTATTGTAATGTAAATATAATTATGGTAGGCACATTGCACTTCCACTCATGGCCCTCTATTGCCATGTGAAGTTATACAAGTATAAAACTACAGGGGGCAATAAGTCTAATTTGAACGAAGATAGAGTAATGGTCTTTTGGTCTCTGCACCTTTCCTTATTGTCCTCCATCAGTGTGTGAGGTTTCATTAGCAGTTTTAAAGTTGTGCACCAGACAAGAATTAGAAGTACTGATTTGAAGTAAACAATTAAAATAGGTGATAACCCTTATTTCAATGAAGATAGGTAGCTAGCATATTTCACTACAGTTCATGAACAGTCTCAATCAAACCGAGACTGCAATATTTCCAAAGGTCCATTAACAGACTCTTTTTTATGGTTCTTACACTATGTACTTCCTCCCACTGCCCATTATCACTATGTGAAGTTTCATTCCAGTTTCGCTAGTTGTTTTCAAGTAGAATTATAAGCATACAATTAAAAGAGTGATAACTCTGATTTCAATGAAGACATAGTTAAAAAGACGTGGTTCGTATGCTCTGCAATTTCTCTGATTGCTCTCTATCATTGTGTGAAGTTTCGTTCTAGTCCAGTAAGATGTTACGTACAGCAATAAGTATAACAGTACAAACTCTCTATCTTTGTGTGAAGTTTCGTTCTAGTCCAGCAAGATGCTACGTACAGCAGTAATAAGTATAACAGTACAAACTCTCTATCTTTGTGTGAAGTTTCGTTCTAGTCCAGCAAGATGCTACGTACAGCAATAAGTATAACAGTACAAACTCTCTATCTTTGTGTGAAGTTTCGTTCTAGTCCAGCAAGATGCTACGTACAGCAAGTATAACAGTACAAACTCTCTATCTTTGTGTGAAGTTTCGTTCTAGTCCAGCAAGATGCTACGTACAGCAGTAATAAGTATAACAGTACAAACTCTCTATCATTGTGTGAAGTTTCGTTCTAGTCCAGCAAGATGCTACGTACAGCAAGTATAACAGTACAAACTCTCTATCATTGTGTGAAGTTTCGTTCTAGTCCAGCAAGATGCTACGTACAGCAGTATTAAGTATAACAGTACAAACTCTCTATCATTGTGTGAAGTTTCGTTCTAGTCCAGCAAGATGCTACGTACAGCAGTAATAAGTATAACAGTACAAACTCTCTATCAGTGTGTGAAGTTTCGTTCTAGTCCAGCAAGATGCTACGTACAGCAGTAATAAGTATAACAGTACAAACTCTCTATCAGTGTGTGAAGTTTCGTTCTAGTCCAGCAAGATGCTACGTACAGCAGTAATAAGTATAACAGTACAAACTCTCTATCAGTGTGTGAAGTTTCGTTCTAGTCCAGCAAGATGCTACGTACAGCAATAATAAGTATAACAGTACAAACTCTCTATCATTGTGTAAAGTTTCGTTCTAGACCAGCAAGATGCCACGTACAGCAATAATAAGCATAAAAGTACAAAGGACAATAACATTAATTAAAAGATAAAGAGTTGTGCGAAGTTTCATTCCTGTTCCATTAACATGTACCCTTAATATATAATACCTGTAGTTGAGATTTAGGTGGATACTACGGAATTCCGTTAGGGCCATCGCCTTTCAATGTGTTGATCTGAAACGCGATACTCGATAGTACGATGATGAAAACGCGAAATCACGAAACTACGATAACGAAAACGCGATCACACGATGATGATAACTCGATACTACGATAACGAAAACGCGATAATACGATAGTACGATGATGATATGGCGATATACTATTGTGTTTTCACCATCGTACTGTCACGTTTTCACCATCGTAATATCGTGATATCGCGTTTTCGTTATCGTAGTATCGTGATTTCGCAATTTCATTATCGTACTATTGCGTTATCATCATCATACTATTGCGTTATCATCATCGTACTATCGCGTTATCATCATCGTACTATCGCCTTATCACCATCGTACTATCGCGTTATCATTATCGCACCATCGCCTTCCGGTGCGATCGCACCATTGCCTTCCGGTGCGCATGTGCATGTTCAAAAATAGAAAATCTTCAAGTACAGCAGTACAAATGGATGAGTTTTAAATTTTCAACCTTCTTAAAACCTTTAAAGATGCAGTGCCGGTATCTCGAGACCTTTATTGTGAAAAGAAAAGACCACCATATGATGAATACGTAATCAAAATTAACAATGCAAAAAGAATGGTCAACCAATTTCAACATATAGACATTGTTTTTAGGCTTCCAATCTGGTATGTCAAAACATTTCTTGAATCTGAAAGAAAATATAAAAATCCCTGGCTGTGGTGGGGCTCGAACCCGCAAACTCCTGATTACTAAGCGAGCGCTCTAACCACTGAGCTTTGGAGGCAGATACAATTAAACGAAAGATTTTCCCTATTTATAAGACTGAGTTACACACATTCAAAATGTAAACAAACTTGTTTACAAAAGCTGCCAGATTTTTCTTCGAAATGTTAGTTTTCTCTATGTTTATGAAACACTTTGGTGTTTTCATTTTGGCTTTATACATATTTAGGGGAATGTAAAACATTGACAAATTATTGTTTGAAAGTACGCATATAAATAAACTTGACCTCGTTACACCGGCACCGCATCTTTAACCTTCTTAAAACATTATACCGCAAAGAGAATTACAATGAATACTGGCCTGTGTACATATCATGCAGTTGTTTTCTTTTCCTTTGTTATCATTTAGTTGTAACTTATTACTGTATATATATATATTATTTGTTATTCTATATTTTGATTAAACGATTTAGATTTATATATGTCTTCTTGATCATTGAACGCACGTTAAATGGATGAATCTTAAACGATATTTGTGTTGATAATTATCCATTAAAAGGTGGAAATTGCTCTAAAATTTACTGGAGGGGAAATTCTTCTATGCGCATGCGCACCGGAAGGCGATAGTACGATGATGATAACGCGATAGTACGATGATGATAACGCGATAGTACGATAATGAAATTGCAAAATCACGATACTACGATAACGAAAACGCGATATCACGATATTACGATGGTGAAAACGCGATATTATATCGCATTATCATCATCGTACTATCGTATTATCGCGTTTTCGTTATCGTAGTATCGCGTTATCATCATCGTGTTATCGCGTTTTCGTTATCGTAGTTTCCTGATTTCGCGTTTTCATCATCGTACTATCGAGTATCGCGTTTCAGATCAACACATTGAAAGGCGATGGCCCTAACGGAATTCCGTAGGATACCCCAAGTGTCCTTTACCTAAAGCCAAAATAGCCACATAAACCTACAGAATAGAATTTATGGTTACTTTTGTAATTCTATTTGGTTCGCTCAGAGGACAGACATAGCGGCGCTTATGTGCTCCCCCGAAACTTTCGGTGAGCATTAAAATAGCTAGTCTGTGGCAACTGTCCTAGATGCGTAATTGGTAAAAGTAGTATCTAATGAAACAAAGCATATATAGAGATATGACTTTCATTTATTAACTTGTATAAAACATTTGAAACATACAAAGAAGGATTTCAATAAAGGTAATACATGTTGTAAAATAACAAGTGGTGTAAATAATAAATGCCAACTCCATCCGGAGAAGGCAATAACAATTCTACAAATCTGCACTGAATTACGTGTTTAAACCATGTTTTAGATTGTTTAACCATGGATATATATGTACACGTGTATGTAGAGCTATGGTTTAACTCATCATTCAGGATCTACATCCTTTTCAAGGCATATGTGGAAAAAGACCTGTATTTAGACACCTGTTTATACCATTTTAAAAGAACCGAGTCAAAAACATGTTTAAAAAAGCCATTATTACGATGTCCTGCATCTTGTTTTTGGTAAGATGTTTTGTTTGGTTTTCACTCGCATTAGCTTCTTTCTTCAAAACACACTTAACAATAATACCTTCAGTCACAGGTCAGATCAAGTTATACATGTTTGGAGAATTTCTGGATGGTACACCACAGCTTCAAAAAATTGCAAGAAATAAGGGAAAAAAAGAAATCTGGATGAAAAACATACATTCTTTAAAGTCCCTTTCCCGCCATCAACAGGCAAATTTTACAACAAAAGTAGACCGTTTCAAATCTGCTGATGATGAGGATAGAGTTTTGATAAATGGTTTTGTAGGGTAATTTTGCCGTTATTTGGCGGGTTAGTTTCTTTAAGCCTTATAAGTCATATTCCCCCGAACACTAACATCAAATTGCTTACCCAGCAATATTGCACTTTCGGGCAGTTACAGCCAAATCCACCAAACTTCAAGAATGGATGCCCTTATATATAAAGAAGGTTAATATTTTAAATGGGGTACATCAGGCTATTTTTGAATGTCTGATTTAAAATTGAAAAAAAAGAAGATATTTCTAATCTAAATGCCCAAATCATAATGAAAGAGCCTAAAATTGACCCCTTATTAACAAAAAAATGCATTTCACACAGTAATATATGCTATCCTAAGTTACGCACCAGGGTTATTTTAAATGTTTTGCACTAACTGAATTGAACTGAATTGAAGTTTTACGGCATACCAGCACAAGAAAGGTTATATGGTGCCAAACAGGATGAACATGCCAGGCTCATCCTCCATTTACATCTAGATAAAAATATGGAGAATGGGCCTAGAACCTTCTAACCTGCAGAACTGCAGAGTTGCTGCAAATTCTATTGTAGACACTCCATTTACGATGGAGCCATGTTTCGCACTAGATTCCATTCAATGTAAATTGTAGACCTAGACAACCAGGTGTTATATACACCATCTTTTGACTGACGCAACATTTTTATCATGAATTGCAACATTTTTATCAACATTTTTATCATGAATTGGAACATTTTTAAAATATCAGATTCTTTTAGAAAAAGCCTGATGTACCCCGTTGTATAACAGAGTATGCTATATAAATTTCAGATTGCACGAAAATAAGGCATGCATTTCAAGTACAAAGGAACGCAAGGTAAAGTATTGCCATAAAAGGGTCATACATACCAGATATGGGACTGTAGTAAAACACATTTACAATCGAGTGTGGGTAATCATATTTATATAAAAAATAAACAAAAATAATAACAAAAGAATTCCTGAAAAGTCAGATTGGTTTTGGTTTGGATGTATTATACATGGTAGCTTCGATAAATGAATAAACATACAACATTGAGAAAAAAAAGAGAGAAACATTACACATAGAAAAGTACATTAACACGGCATGTATTACTAATAAAATGTAATGTGACAAAAACACGATTTAATGGAATATCAGGTAACTCAATTTACATAGACAATCACAACATTTACATATTACATTATCACACCGTCATGCATACCTTCTACATTCTGTTTTCTAACAATTGGACCAGCCAATATAATATCCAGTCAACTCTCCATACACCCACATACACAACAAACCCAGAACATTAGAACAGTGCACTCATTGTTGGGGAACACATACTCAGTAGGGCACAACAGCTGATCAACATGCATTGCTATCCTAACTTAGGTCACTAAGGCTGGCCTAACATTAGGCCCAGTGGAGTGCTCCTTGATATGTCATTGATATGTCAATTAACCTGTTCCTCTATACATCAAACGGTTCAGAGATAACATGTCAATTAAACGGTCCTAGCAATGTCAAACTGGTCCAAAATATGTCAATTAACCTGTTCCTAGGTCATATAGATGTCAATTAACCTGTTGCAATACATGTCAATTAACCTGTTGCAATATATGTCAATTAACCTGTTCCTATATATGTCAATTAATGTGTTCATATATATGTCAATTAACCTGTTCTTATATGTCAGTTAATGGGTTTCTATATACGGCAATTAAACTGTTCCTAGATATGTCAAGTAACCTGATCCTAGATATGCCATTTAGCCTGTTCAATATGTCAATTAACATGTTCCACAAATTATATATATATATATCAATTAAACTGTTCCTAGATAGTGTAATTAACCTGTTCCTAAATAGGTCAATTAACATGTTCTTATATACATCAATTAACCTGTTCCTATATGTGTCAATTAACCTAGTCTTAGATATGTCAATTAACATGTTCCTATATAATTATGTCAGTTAATCTATTCTTAGATTTGTAAATTAACCCGTTCCAATAAATGCCAATTAACATGTTCCATACATGTGCCATTGACCAGATAAGATTTGTGATCAACTGTTGTTCCTACTGGTGTCAAAGTTCATGGTGTTATTTTCTACAACTCTACAGATTATGCTTAAATTATATGGGTGTTGAAACAATTTATGCGAGAGATTCATACACATATATATATATACCTAATCTACATGATATGGAATGTGCACATGTTTAAAAGACAACAATATAATAAAAATCTACAAATATGTAACAAACATATAAAACTATTTACAAGAATATGTTATTGTATAGTGACTTCACTAACCATTATATAAATATAATAATAATGGTATAGGGAAACAAATGGATTTCTTTGTAAATGTTTTTCAAGTGGGTATAATAATCATGTCATGCAGTTGTAGTGAAACAAATGGATTTATTTAAAAACATTTTTCAAGTGAATATAAACAAAGGCAAAATGCAACAAATGGATTTGTTTGTTTTTCAAGAGATAGAATGATGTCTGTGAACAATTTGATAAAGCTTAACTAAATTTAAACCACAGGAAGAATGTTAATACTTAACAGGAAATATATGAATTTGACAGATCTTTGGAAATTGTTGAATAAAAAGATGGAGCGTCTACAACACAATTTGTAGTAACTCGGCAGTTCTGCAGGTGAGAAGGTTATAGGCCCGTTCCGCATATTTTCCCTGTTGGTGCATTCTTAAATCCAATTAAACTTAAATCCTCTAAAACAAGATAAAGCTGCAAACACTCTTTTAAGACTGATACGGCAAGAACTTAAGTGTTAGTAATGCTGACATAGGTTTTATTGTTGAGCGGATATATTAAAACTAAATCTTGTTGGGTTGTATCAGCAATCTGGTTTAAGAGCCGAGATGAATTGGGTTTAACGGTGCACCAATACAAAAAGTTACTACATAACTCAAATCCTCGGAAAGCATGCCATAACATAAGTTATACTACTAGCTGATCATCGAAAATATCCAGGCCGTAAGTTATGTCAAAATAACAGCAACAATAACCAACAATAACAGCTCAAGATTGTTTTATAATAGACTGAATAGAGAAATTAATATTACAGCTAAAATGCACTAAATGCAGTTTATAAATAATAATTGTGAGTCTTTCGATATCCTTTGATAAGATCAGTTGATGTATATGTATCCTGAAATAAAACAAGAAATATAATCGTTCTCAGAAAATGGAAAATAAATAAAGTTTGTTCAAAAATAATCATTTTAAAATTATACTTTTGCCACAGTGCATACTCTATGAGTATAATTTATATAGCAAATGACCTAGAATAAGATTGCCCATTTCTCAGTGAAAATGAAAATTTATAATACATTTATGACGAAAAGATCAGGATCACGATTTGATACTTAAAAGCAAATTGCGTGTGTGTATATATAGATGTGCAACAGGAGCACTTGTTGTAAAATGTATTAAATCACCATGTTTGTTACCAGTTTATTTATTAGATTATAAACTTTCAAAATATCAGATAAGCATGCTAGTTTGTCTTAAAAGCCTTACAGATAAAACTATATATTAAATGTTCTAACTGTGCTTTGCATTAAAGGGATACACAGTAATCCTCAAGTATTTATAAGCATTAACATGTTAATGCATTATCACTTTATCTTTGATCTGCTTGCAGGTAATACATTAAAGGGACACATGGCAATCTTGATTTTAATATTTGCTCCTCGATTTACTTATCCTGAGTCATTTTGACTTTAAAATTGCTTGCATATAATTAAATAGAAAATTTAGATTTCAATGTTCTTCACTATTTTCCCAAATTTGTAAATATAATATAGGTGCAATATCATACAATGTTAGTAATATGTAAAAATAATTTGCTTTGAACTATTCTAACAATTAATATGAATGATTCAACAAATGCAAGTTAAGAGAAAAACTAACAGGACGCTTTAAAATCAAGATTGCAGTGTGTCCCTTTAAGGAATTTTCACATGTCTTCATTATTTTAGCATATATTTAAATATGTCATTAGTGCAATATATTAAAAAGAAATTAGAAAATTAGTTATATGCAGTGTTCAATAAGCTTTAAACTGTTCAAAGTTATAAATTATGATTTGTGTATTTAAAAAAGTTATGTAGAAAAACTTAAAGAAACTAACCCGCCAAATAACAATAAAAATAACATTTCAAAAGAGTTTATCGAAATATAATAATGTATATGTGCCGATAAAAGTATAGGTTTATTCAGAGTTTTTTACAATACCAGTGACTGAAACTGAAGCATCGTCGGAACCCACGTTTGATTGATTACGTTATCACTCCATTCGTGGGTTCCGACAATTGTGGCTGAATATGTGTAATATGAATTATGAGTAGGTAACTTAATTCAACGCTCCAGTTTTGGGTTGTTTCATGTCAGTTTAACCTATTTATATTGTGTCTTCTCAAAATACATGTAAGTTATATATACCTCGTCATCAGCAGGTTTAGAAACGATATACATCTGTTGTAAAATTTGACTGTTGTTGGCGAGATAGCTACTTTAAGGGACGCCGTGAGTTAAAAAATATTGCTGTGTGTTTTTTTAAATCCTTACAGATAAACTATGTTATCAAATGTTCAAGACAATGCATTGCATTAACCTACCATGTATAAAGGATCTGAGTAAATCAAATAGAATTATTTTTGACAAAATTTAATAATCGAAAGTATCCCAACTCAGTCACAAAGACAAATTTTAATGACATTTAAAGTTCTCCAGCCATGTTTTGTTTCATGAACATGTTTATGTTTATTTAAATCAAAATCAATACACAACAATAGATATTAACAATTCCCACATTGCAATATCTGTGAAAAGCGAGAATAAGATTTTATTTGATGACATAGAACACTTTAAACAGGTAAATTAATTCACAGGTAAAATTAATGTATTGAACAATTTTCTGGCAATATACAATTCAGATTTACCTCATTTTCCTGTACAGTCACGCAGTGGTAAAAGTAGTATCTACGTCATGCAAATAATACTTATTTTTACATACAACTTTGTAGCGGTTTTAAATATGTTTCCCTCCGGGACTATCAAGAAATGTTCATATGATGTTTAAGAGTTAAAGTTTGATTGATTGATAATACTACAAAAAGGGTGACCATTCATCTTTAAATTGTGAAATACTTTAGAAAATTAAACCAAATATTAACCACGCCAAGCAGTGAAACAACAAACCAGGATCATGCCCTCACAACTTTATAATTCATATCAATCAGATTCCTTCAAAACATGGGTTCTGGTTTAAAAATGTGTTTTCCATTAATTTCCAATGTTTTAAAGGGACGCACGGCATCTTAAAGTCAAGCATTAAAATTAGCATCTCGACTTGTTAATCTGACTTTAAGTCTTAATTTTCTTATTCTACCATACTATTAGGTTTAAATATATTATTGGTGCAATGTAATCACCAGTTAGTAATATGCAAAGACAATTAACTTTATACTTTTCTAATAATTAAACTTAATGATTGAACAAATGCAAGTAATGTGAAAAACTAACTGGCGCCCTGAGCTTTTTTAAATATCAAGACTTCTGTGTGACCCTTTTACAGGCTACAGTGGTAATTATGCAAAAAAGATTTCATTGAAAAAATACTTTCACATCTTGGACAACAAAACGTGACACTTTAGGAAACTAATGCTAATACAAAAATCCATGCCGAAATCCACAACATTTAAGTAATATTTATTTAGAAATGTAGAAATACAATACCATGACTAACTAGACAGCCATAATACTAAATGGGGAAACTTCCTGTAATAAAGTTTGTGCATTAATTAAATTCTAGAAAACTTAGCGATGAGCCATGACAAACTAGACAACCATTTATTTAAATGGCCAAACTTCTTATAATAATGATTGTATTAAATTAAACTGTTTCTACTTCTACAAGGAAACAAATCTGAAAGCAAAGCAATTTTCTTTTCTGTCCAAATGTTTTTTAATCCCTTCTAGACCTTGCATACTTCTGGTATCACATGAATGTCAAGGGGAAGAACACATAGGAATCTAGGAACCATACCCTACCCTTACTACCAAATAGATTCTTATATGGGTATTTAATGTCATTGGAGGATAGACAAAACTGCCCAGTTAACATCCCCATCTGACGGACGAGACTTAGAAAAATGAATTGCCTGAGGAAAATCAAAACTAAAACTGTCCCATGTTAACCCTTAACCCCCTACATATATATAATGGACTGTTCTTTCTTTGAATTAAGACCATTCAATTTATGTGACAAAAGTTTTTACTCGCAGGCTGATCTGGGTTTACAATGGACGCAAAGGCTATTATAGTCGTGCTTAGTGGGGTAAGGGTTAATCACTGCACTACGCCAAACAATTAAGCACTATCTTATACCTCGCTTGTTTGGCCAATTAGGGGTCTGTACAAATCAACAAATTACGCATCCGAGGCAGGGGTCACCGGCTTGTTTAAGATGATGGGCTTCACCTGTGTTATTATAATATTAAAATAAGCTGAGAAAGACTTAACTGAGATGCTGATGGTTGGGGAAAGATGGTGAGGTAACAATGTAGAGAATCAGTGACAGCGTGAACTGTTAAATTTATAGAGAGAAATGACAGACTGGCTCCCATCCGTAGTATTAAAAAATAAATAAAAAAATTGTGATCTCTTTTGCAGCCAAGGGAGATAATAAGAATCATATTTGAAGAGTTGTCTTCAAATAAAATAAAATAAAAATAAAAAGATGGCAGCCAGTCTAGACAGAAATATACATGCTAGTTTAAACAAACAATAAGTATGCACATAATCTCAACAATGCTTTTCTTTGATAAAATCTTGGAAAATATATTTTTTTTTTTTTTTCCGAGCCTTAATTACTGAATAATGTATGCATTGTGGTAACTGCTCAAATTTAATATGTTTAACCCAAAATACAACACTCAAATGATCTAAATATTTATTAAAGTATATGTAATTATTTTGTACTATAGTTTGTATCTATAATGTTTTGTTGTATAAACTTTGGCAAATCACTTATCACTTAACAATGAGATATAATCTGAAATCAAAATGTTAAAGTTTTACTGAAACTTATAGTAAAAATTTTGCTTAATCCACATTACACATACATTTTGTATTATCTCAGGCATTGCTCGATTGTTGAGATATGTACAACTTATTTGTGACAGTACTTGTACAACAGAGCAATCAGGTGACACTGTCTTACTTGAACAGTTAATTTATATCTGCCATTGAAATAGGTGCATTCTTTGAACTATCGGCTGTAAAGCATAAATAAACACAATAAAGTAAAGGCAATTAATCTGTTAAATATCCTAATTGAGCCATGCAAAAAACAAACAAATAAAGGCAAGCAATTTTCAAAAATGTGTTATTGACTAATCGTGCACAAGTTTAAAGCATACAGCACAGACTGGTGCAAACCACTTGAACCAGTCTATTAAATCATTTTATTTTATATTTAGAATTTTGTGATTATTAGTTTCAAGAAACTCATTACTCACTGAGAGATGCAAACAGTCTAAATCTCTTTTTTTACAGTAATCTATGCACTCTATCCGTTCTCAGGCGCGTAGCGTGCCATACTCATTTACTCACATGAGTAAACTTTTCAAACGAAGGCTCAAAAAATAAAAACTCGAAAAATGCAATAAAAATTATTATACCATAATTTTCAGTTCTAAGGTGAATGAAATGTTAAGGAATAATGGTATTTTCGACAGGATTTAAATCTTTCATCCTGACTCTAAAATGCACCAGAAGTCACGTACGAACATTTATTTTTTAAAACATTCCCGGGCCCCCACCAGGGAGCACCTACCCCCGTGAGTAATTAAGATTTTGGTCACGCTATGCCCCTGGTTTTCAGAACTAGCTGAGCAAAAAGTTGTGACATCAAAATAGTAGAAAGTGATGTCATAATACCAGGAAGTGATGTCTTAATACCAGGAAGTGATGTCAGTCCTGAGTAATCAGTTTCTTGAAATCAAGAATCACAAGCTTCTAAATATAAAATTATTCTAAAATGAGTTAATAGACTGTTTTGAATGCAAGGTTTATCTATTGTATTACTGCATATATATTACAAAGGGAGTGTCGTGGCAGGTGTGTGGTGGGGGTGGTTACAAAAATGTTTGATTAAAAGATACAGAAATATCTGATTCAAATATAAAAATTGAAAGACATTTTTAGTTGGGATAGATGAGATGCTTAAACCATCAACATAATTATATGAATTTTGATTTATGTCAGCGTAGTCTAAAATATTCTGTTGTTGTTTTTTAATGGATGTATAAATCTGAGAAAGTGGGAGTCTAAATTAACACTGTATAAGCTAGGTGTTAATTTATGATATCTTTGGTTTCTCTCTTTAACCACTATTAATTTAAACACTGCATAGTTCTTTATGGTTCGAAACATTACGTGGTCCTGCCTTTATTCCATTAAGCAATGGGAAAGCTTTTTAAAAACGCACATTTCGACAATAATATATGTTTAAAAACATTTTTACTGAAAAAAATTTAAATGTGATAACCTTTTTAAAATTACGTATTAAATGTTTTAATTTTACAATATGCAAACATTTTAAGCCGAAATTAAGGTTTTATTTCAGCCAACCCCGTTTGAAGGGGTTGGAAGGGGTTGGATGGGGTATGAAAGTTAAAAATCGGACCACGTAATGTGTGAGGTTTGTACAACAACAGTCCGTTGGCGTATGTGATGACAACAGCAAAAATATATATGATTAGGTATTCTCTGGTGAAATAAATCTGATTAAACTATGAACTGTGTTAGTCTAGAAACTATCTTGTATAAATACACTCAGTACATTTGAAAACGCACATCTTTTTGCTGATGAAATTTATTATGATCCCATAAAGCTACAACAACAAAATTTTGTAGTATTCATATATCATCTTTATTTTATTCCTTTGCCAAATTTCATCAATATCGTACAGAAAATTCATGTATTTTTACTTATTCAAAGTTACACACTTCATAAACCAAAGTCACAAAGTTCATCTCGCGTGTGACCACTAGAGCGAAGGTGCCAGGCATTGTTTAACGCTCGAGGTGGTCACACGCGATATTAACTTTATGACTTTGGTTTATGAAGTGGGTAACTTTGAATAAGTAAAAATACATGAATTTTCTGTACGATATTGATGGGCAAATGAATAAAATAAAGATGATATATGAATACTACAACATTCTGTTGTTGTAGCTTTATGGGATCATAATAAATTTCATCAGCAAAAAGATGTGCGTTTTCAAATGTACTGAGTGTATTAAATAAACAATATATGCACACATGAAAATGGTATATAAGTTCCAAAGCATATTGTAAAATACATTAATAATTTAAAATACTTTAACTATATTTTTTGTATAAATGAGTTTATGTGTGTACTACTTATCCAAGTTTAAAGGGACACTCGGCAATCTTGATTTGTTTATAACTCGCTGCATCCTGTTAGTTTCTCTATTAGAATAGTTCAAAGCAAATTGTTTTTACATATTACTAACTGTTGATCAAACTGCACCAATAAAACATTTGGTAGAATAAGAAATAATACGAAAACTGAAAACTAAAAATTTAATTATATGCAAGCAGGTTTAAAGTCAAAATGATACACAACTAATAAATCGAGGCTTGATACACAATTCAAGATTGCCATGTGTCCCTTTAAAGGGTCTGAATGTGATTTGGATCCCACTTATGAGTCGTATTTATTGTCCTATACAATTTGCATCGATCAAGTAGATGCAAGCAGGAATTATCTCACTTCATTTTCTTTGCATTTTGAAATAATAAAAATGTAACCTTAGTTCTTAAATTTTGCAAAATTATATATTTAATCAAAACTTGACTTTTTTGTATTTTACTTCGCATAAAGTCCACTGAATTATTAAAGATTTTTCAGATTTTCCAAGCAGATCTTACTTTTTCATAAAAAAAAAATTAAACGGTGTACATGCACCTTTTACAAGAAATTAACCCTTTTCCCGCTAAGCATGGCTATAATAGCCTTTGCATCCATGGTAAACCCAGATCAGCCTGCGAGTAACTTGCAGGCTGATCAGGGTTTACAATGTCCGGCTACTGAGTCATTTCCCCAAAACACCCCTTTTTCACATAAATGGAATGGTCTTAATTCAAAGAAAGAACAGTCCATTATATATATGTAGTGGGTTAAGTGTTAAAGCACATTATGATGGTTGTATTTATAATTGGATAACATCCACAGTTGTTCCAGATCACCTCAAGTCCCTTTAAATTAGTTATACATTTTACATTTATTTCAGCAGCATGTGGTCATTTTATAATGTAGATATGTGATAGCATGGGTTACCATGGGTTACAACACAAACAAGTGTATTAAAAATAATATTGTACCAGACAAAATTGTAAGGTTTTCTAATTAATGCATTATTTGTTATTTATTGTGCTGTTATTTTATCATGTGGGACTATTTTTTGGTAAGGAACTACATTCCTGAGACATCCGTGATATGTGAAGTAGTAACTAATTCAACTAATGGTGATGTTACTCTACTGCATACAAAAACTCAACTATCCATACATGTCACTTTCTCAAAATATCACAAAGTGTTAAGAGTTCATACAATTGATTTGATTATTTTTCTATCCTGTTTTTTGTATTTATCGCGTTCGGTGATTTCCAAATTTGTCATTTCATAATCTTTCAATATAATATGTTGCTTTTAACTGGACACTATTAGCATAAAGCCTGTGCACTATATCCTCTACAACCTCGCAATGGCATTGTTGTTTACTTAGCTTCTCTACAACCTCGCAATGTCATTGTCATTTACTTAGCTTCTCTACAACCTGGCAATGTTGTTGTCGTTTACTTAGCTTCTCTACAACCTCGCAATGTCATTGTCATTTACTTAGCTTCTCTACAACCTCGTAATGTCATTGTCATTTACTTAGCTTCTCTACAACCTCGCAATGTCATTGTCATTTACTTAGCTTCTCTACAACCTCGCAATGTCATTGTCATTTACTTAGCTTCTCTACAACATTGCAATGTCATTGTCGTTTACTTAGCTTCTCTACAACCTCGCAATGTCATTGTCGTTTACTTAGCTTCTCTACAACCTGGCAATGTCACTGTCGTTAACTTAGCTTCTCTACAACCTCGCAATGTCATTGTCATTTACTTAGCTTCTCTACAACCTCGCAATGACATTGTCGTTTACTTAGCTTCTCTACAACCTGGCAATGTCATTGTTGTTTACTTAGCTCCTTTACAACCTCGCAATGTCAATGTCGTTTACTTAACTTCTCTACAACCTCGCAATGTCATTGTTGTTTACTTAGCTTCTCTACAACCTCGCAATGTCATTGTCGTTTACTTAGCATAAAGCTCTTATTATCAATTAACAAATATTCTGACGGGCACCAAGCCTTCGCGAGACAGTTCATATCCCAGATATATGTAAGGATTTTATTCATATTTACCTTATTACAAACAAGAATACCAGAATATTTTTTTTATCATAACATCTTGTTTAAATATTGAGGGGTCAGCGCAAAACTATTGTAACTACATATGAATAAAGAAGGAGATACAATAGTTTGCACTGAACCCTCAATATACACATTTTAACATAAACAAACAGATGTCTAAGTATTTTAATTCAAATTAAGGCAAATGGATCTCTGTTTAAAGACTCATTCTTTCAAACATTGCATCCTAAGGCAACTTGTTTGTTTGTTCTACAGCTTAGACTATAGGCATATTTATGTGGTCCATGCTCCTCAGTTGATATATCCCTTGGTAAATATAAAGAAATGTCTATTCCTTGGCGAAATAATTAGTTGTGTTAATTTTCATGACCATGAACAGTCTCAATCAAACTGAGACTGCAATATTTTTTGTATTTATTGTGTTCGAGGATTTCCAAATTTCTCATTTCATTCTCTTTTTAGAAATGAGCATGGGCAAACGCTACTTTTGAGCAGAACGAATTAACAAGTGTATATTTACGTCTGGTTTTGTTCAAGGGTCTGATGATATCCTACAGTACCCGTTTTCATATTTTCGAACTATAACTGTTTGAAATTTATGAAATGAAAGAAACATACACCACATAATCTGACCACGGTATATGTTGTGTAGCACTAATAGTAAGCCATAAAAAAATGCCTTATTCTAGGTTTGTTATGCAGTCTATAAGAACTATTTCTTTCCTGGTTCTGCCTCCTTCAACTGCTTGTTCTTCTTCCCTATAATCTTCATCAGACCTTTACTCATGTAGTAGGGCTTGTCTGCAGACCCGTCATTCATCTCTAAATCTTCCACTGTAAGCAAAAATTAAACAAAACTAGAATTGCCACTAGATGTGATTAATACTCACACTTTGGTTTCCAGTCAGAAACAATGCTTTAACTGAAAATTGGTGAGAATTAGAACACATTAACGTTACTAAAGTTGTTGTGACCTCAGTTTTAGCTTTCAAACCAAAAATGTGGTAAACATCAGATCACTTTTACTAAAGCTATCCTGGAAACAATCAGAATTTTGTAATTTTGATAATCAAGGGCAATAACTCATTATGGCGCTACATTTTGGTCACCGAGAACTAGTCTGCGTCTATTTTAGTATAAAACAACACACCATAATTGGTAAAAATCAGACCTAAGTATACAAGCTGAAATTTGTCTTTTTTTCAAAGGGCTATAACTCATTTAGGCATGTACATTTTGCTCATTGTCAATCTCGAAAAAGATCGTAATGACATAAAGCCTCACACTAAATTCGGTGAAAATCGGAATTTGTTTATAAAGTTATTGTCCACAAACAAAATTCCCATCATCACTGGCTATGGTCAGAAAAAAATCAAAAAGGAACTCTTCATAAAAATAGTGGAGTGTAACCTAATGAGGTCTTGCTTCCATAGCAGATATGTCACATGTGAGTAGCATTTATGTGAAGTTTTATGAAATTACTTTCAGTACTTTTGAATTTATGGCTGAGACATGACTGTTTTGGACAGACAGACAAACGGACGGATGGTGCGATTGATATATGCCCCCTCACTTTGGTGGCATAAAAAACAGGATAGAGTAATTCTGTGTTGAACCCTCCCTTGATGTGCCACAGACTGTTTGAAATGGAGTTTCACAGTAAAGCCAGAAAAATAAAAATTATCGTAAAAGTGTGACACCTATGACAACTATAATGATGCAACACTAGAAGTCACTGAAACATGAAAACAGGGATTCACAATGTAGGACCCAATCTCCGCAAAATGGAATGCCTTATTGAGAGTAGATGCTATAGGCGTAGGAGCCAGGGGGTGAACGGCCCCCACAATGTTCAGAGTGGCATACTCCCTCCACTCCCTCCCCTCCCCCCCAACATTAACTGAAACACATTTTTTTGATTGTCAAAGATCTTTTTCAAAACGTTTGGCCCCCCAATAACTGAAACGTACCTACGCCCATGGCTGCACATAACAATATGAAGACAAAATGATAAATAAGTTTTGTATTAACTGAGAAACCTTGATCTTTTATCCACAGAAATGTAATAAAAGAGAATGATTACTTACAGAAACAGAAGAAGAGCGTGTCCACGGCCATGCTGTAAACACTGAAGAAACAGGAGGCAATCAGGTAGGTGCCAATCACTACCAGCTGAAATGATAAATATGAACCATGAATTTATGATTATTCTTGAAGTGTTAGATGATAAATATGAACCATGCATTTATGATTATTCTTGATGCATTAGATGATGAATATGAACTGTGCATTTATGATTGTTCTTGATGCATTAGATGATAAATATTAACCATGCATTTATGATTGTTCTTGATGCGTTAGATGATAAATATGAACCATGCATTTATGATTATTCTTGAAGCGTTAGATGATAAATATGAACCATGCATTTATGATTATTCTTGATGCATTAGATGATGAATATGAACTGTGCATTTATGATTGTTCTTGATGCATTAGATGATAAATATTAACCATGCATTTATGATTGTTCTTGATGCGTTAGATGATAAATATGAAACATGCATTTATGATTATTCTTGAAGCGTTAGATGATAAATATGAACCATGCATTTATGATTATTCTTGATGCATTAGATGATGAATATGAACTGTGCATTTATGATTGTTCTTGATGCATTAGATGATAAATATTAACCATGCATTTATGATTGTTCTTGATGCATTAGATGATGAATATGAACTGTGCATTTATGATTGTTCTTGATGCATTAGATGATATGGTATCGTGTCCTTTTCTAGTACATTTAAGGATTTTTAAAAATAATCCATTTAATAGGTGTCATTTTTTTTAAGCATCTACGTGGTCGTCTGCTATGCCTTTCGTGTACACATACAACTGTAGAAACTGTACATCCATATTAGATGGTTTATTTGTGCATGCACATGTATACAATTTTTTCCATCAACAGCATAAATGAGAAACAGACTCTCTTCATTTTTCATTTGTTAAAACACCATTTTGTCTACCATTTGCAGATTCCTGAAATTTTCATTTTTTCTTATGAAAGTTTCATACATGTCATATAATGATATAGTAATGTGATAGGATGAAACGGATTCTCATTGAAATGCATAGCTTAAATGAATAACTTCGTACGTATTTTATAAATAACATATATGTTACACTTCCAATGGAGAAAGTGTCAATTCCTACAGATGGCAGGAGGTATACTTTAGTGGTTCTACTCAGGAAAAATGGTGGTCTGTCTCTATCAAAAAAAGAAAATTTACCATCATATATAGCCTAACATGCACTAAAATAACATAAAACACCATTCAAAAAAAAAAGAACACTTACAATGACGGGCCCAAAGAAGTAGTTGAGTTTTGGAACATAATCTGAGAAGTAGGTGATCTGTCCATTGAAGAAGAAGAAGGATCCGCAGCCAACAGCTGCGACACACAGCAGCTTGCTGATGAACAAGATAAAGTCTGTCACCTTGTCTATTACCACCACTCTGAAATAGAAAATAAATTAGAATTAGTAACGCTTGTAACTCAAAGACAATAGAAGATGAATTAAAAGATAATCATGTTAAGATTTTCAATCTTGGATGGTGTGTGAGTGGTTTTATGGTCTGAGAATTTCGATTTCGGTAAAACATAACCCAACCACATATTACATCTCAGATTGAAAATCTTAGCATAGTTATCTCATTTTTAATGCAATTAGTTTAAATATTAGAAATATAGGTTAAAATCATATATAGAAAATAGTACTTTTACTGTCGGATTCATGGGCGCCACCATTTAGATGGAATTATCTAATAACATTGTTTGTTGCAACTTTATGTGACACTATATATTTGCAGACACTGCAAATTTGAGATGTTAACCAATGGATTAATGCGTTAAGATTCTAGTTGCATTAGAATACTATATATATATATCAGTGGGATATTAAAAGAAAAATACTAAAAGATAGGCTTGGCAGTCTCAGTAACTCTTGTTTAGCATGTAAGCTTGTAAGAATGGTAAATCCTGTTATGACAACTTAGAATAATTATGTACTCTGGAAACAGTCTATTAAATCATTTTAGAATTATTTTATTATTAGAATTTTGTGTTTCTGGATTTCAAGAACCTCATTACTCAATGTCAAGTAAAACCTCAAAGAGTTTTGAGAATGTAATGAGTTTTAAATTAACTGGTTTAATTGGTCCAATTTTTATCAATGAACCAATCAGAATGCTTCATTCATATTTTCATTTGGTTGTTTCTATTGTGACATCACTTTTTGGTATTATGACATCACATCCTGGTATTATGACATCACGTCATGCCATTATGATGCAACTCAGTCTGAGACCTGAATGAGCATTTTTTGTTGTGAGAAACGGATTAATATTGTGTATCTCACAATGAGTTTCTTGAAATCAAGAATCATAAAATTCTAAATATAGAATAATTTTAAAATGATTTAATAGACTGTTTGGAAAAGATGATGAAAATCATTACACATTATATAATTTCATACCATATTACACATCAAAATAGAGTATGAAATATTATGTAGTTTCCTGCCACAAAGATAAACACTTGGTTTGATATTGATATTTTAATTATGAAAACTTTGTAATAACAATCATCATTAAAATATAATGTTTAACTATATTGAACGCAGTTCTAAAACACATATATACATTATTTTTGCTATTTTTTAGAATCAGATTTTCATATACCAAATGTATTTTAGCTTATTTCTCAACTTCCCATCATTTAAATTACAATGTAAGGAAATAATCTCTTAAGAGTAATACAATACAACAATTATTGATTTGACTTTATGCTTCTGAAAGGATATACAATGATACAATATGAGTTCATGTCATTCAGTATTTAGAGGATCTTACAAGAGTACTCATTCATTATTGAATTTATTAAACGAGTTGGCAAAATGATATAATGTGAGGCTCTTGCCGAGCATTATATCATTTTTCCTAACGAGTTTAATAAATTCAATAATAAATGAGAACTAAATGAGAACGAATGTTAGATTCTATTTTAAATCACATAACTCACTTATCGACTTTTATTGCATTTTGCCTGTTGCTTTAACACACGAAACCGACATAAACCGTGGGAATTGGATCATAGTCATTATCGATTTTTTTTGACAGAGCGTACTAGGCTCATTTGCATACTTACATAACAAGTGGTATATCGAAAATATAGACTGGTGTTATTCCCCTCCCACACCGTAAGTTATGTGATATATTATAAAGCAGCAGACACCACTAGTACTAGCCTATGGGAATAGGTTTAATGGTTATGACGTTAAATACTGTACCTTACGATATTCCTCATAATAAGGAAAAATGCATCTTTGGCAGCTGAGCAGAAGTTTTTGCCATATACAGCAATCTGAAACAAGAACACAAACGTATAGAACTTGTATGCAATATAATTGCAGAGCGGTAGATTTTCATAAACAGCAAGATTAACATTTGTTTGGAAGTTTCATGAAATTCCTTTCAATATTTTGGAAGTTATGGCTGAGACATTCTATACCTGTTGTAAGCGATTTGTTTCTAAGGTACTTCTTGATTGTCTTCCTGGGTGAAACCAGTACTAAGCAATGCAGATAAAGTGTCTTGCTCTCAGGGACATAACACGTGGTTATGGCGGGGATCAAACCCACAACTTTTGGATCATGGGTCCAATGCTCTACCACTAGACCACAGCACTCCAAACAAACAAACGAACAGAAGGACAAATTAAAGGACAGATGGACAGTGCGATTACTATATGCCCACTCTTTTTGGCTTGTGGGGCATACAAATAAAATACCAAATTTTGACATTTAAATATTAACTTACCAAAATATAGGCATTTTTGTTGAGGAACCTAAGGAACTTTTCAAGGCACCACATACAGCATTTTAAACACCTGCAAATGATAAATATGCATTTATAATTACCTATTGTTTGGGGCGCTTGTTTCAGCCAAAGGTTTTTCTGCAGTAACTTGAGCAATTTAAATAATATGTACATCAGTTATATATCATTAGAACTCGCATTTCTAGTGGTAAATAAAACTACTTTATTTTTGAAAATCGGTTGAGAAATAAATATTTTACAGCCAAAATGATTTTTTGATTTTTTTTGACAGCAGAAAATTAAGAAATTTCAAATTACTTCAGTTATCTTTCACATTTTGCTATACAACTTTCAGGGTGTCTTAACTAATATGCAACAATTTAAAACAATTTTTGATAAAAAATCTAAAAAAAAATATTTTGAATTTTTCATACAGCAGAATTTTGCAATGAAAAAATGACCCGTCAAAAACAGCTTTCGTACATGCAATTTTTATTTCTCAACCGATTTTGAATAGTAAGGTATTTTTTATTTACCACTAAAAATTTCTGTTTCACTGACATACAACTTATTTAGGTACAAGATGTATTTTGTCTGATAAGTAAAAAAAAAACTTTGGCTGAAACAAGCGCCACAAACAATATATGTAATATCTTAGTAAAAACAAAATAACAGCTGCCAGTTGTTCAAAGCTCTGTTAGCTTAACATTGCAAAATTCCATTTTCTTATGAAATTTATTTTGTAAAACCAAAATTATTTTATTTTATTTTAAGTTATATCTTTATATGAGGCTATCACATGCAAAATCCTAAATTGAAATATTCATGTGTATGCAATTCAGAGATTTGAAATGTTTGCTTAACTCTCTGTTAGCTTAACAGAAAGTTGAACAACTGGGCCAGTACTAGTAATAGGTATTAAGAATAATAAAACAAGAGCTGTTGGAGGACAGTGCGCTTGACTTTCAAGACCATGTTTATTTATTGGTAAACTAATTAAAAAAGGGTCATACTACTGTTTGATTAGTTTAAACTTATTTAGTTTGAACTTATTTATTTTACATCGATTGTAACGAAAGCTCTACGAACTTATTTTTAATTACTATCAATGTCTTTCTGGGTAGAACCAGTACTAAGCAAATGCAGATAAAATGTCTTGCCCAGGGACACAACACATATGGTAACCCACGACTTTTCGATCATGGGTCCAACGCTCTACCACTAGACCACAGCGCTCCACTACTGTTTGATTATATAACAGAATTACTACAGCTATCTCTATTTTCATGACGGTGAATACATGTGTGAGCTTTTGTTGAATTCTTTAAAGAGGATTCTGATAAACAATTTAAATTAAAAAAAGAAAATAAGTTGAAAAGGGGATCTACGTCTGCTTAGTTGCATAACAGTATGGCAATTGTCTCCATGAAATTATTTTTTGAAAGTGAATATATGTATCATGTTTTATTGAAATTGTCAAAGGTTTCAGAGATAATACGAAAAATTTGAATATTTCTTAATAACAAGACCTCGGTCTGAGGGTGTCTCGCCCACCGTGGCAAATGGCATATGAAATATTTTATTAAATTTGTGCTTAAATGATGTCCACCAAAGACAACACTTCATATGACCAAGTATCAAACAAATAAAAGCGAGGTAATCATAAAAAGTTAAGTTACTGAAGTTAAGTGGTTAAACCAGGGTGTAGTTTTGGGAAAATAATGCAAAATATGACCTTGAACTTGGTGTTTTTTGTCGTTCAGTGATATCCACCAATGCCAACAATACATATGACGAAGTATATAAGACATAAAGTGAGGCAATCACATAAAGTTAACTGAGGTTAAGTTACCTAACCAAGGTTAAGTTTGGGGAAAATAACGTAAAATATGACCTTGACCTTGGTAATTTTTGTCATTCAGTGATGTCCACCAGTGCCAACAATACATATGACCAAGTATCAAACAAAGAAATTAAAGTTATCAGAAAAAGTTAACCCAGGTTAACTTACTTAACCAAACTGATGTTTAGGGTAAATAACGCAAAACGTGACCTTGACCTTGGTCCACCAATGCCAACAATACATATGACCAAGTATCAAACAAAGAAAATGCGGCAATCACATACAGTTAACTGAGGTAAATTTACTAACCAGGGTTAAGTTACCTAACCAAGGTTAAGTTTTGGGAAAATATCGCAAAATATGACCTTGACCTTGGTAATTTTGGCATTACTTGATGTCCCCTGACCCAATAAAGCATCTGAGAAAATTTCAGCAACATTCGAGCAGCAGTTGTTGAGATATAGTTGATTTAAAATGTGGCTGCCGCCGCGCACCGCCGAAAAAGCTGCTATATCTCGCTATACCCACTATCGAGGGCTAGACAACAAAGGAGCATTTACTATCACAGTCAATATGCATTTACCACAAGAGCAACATCTTTAATACACAAAACATCAACATAGATCTATATCATACTTCAGCAAGAACTTTGCAACTGGATTTTCTGTTCCCTTCAACTTGTGGTCGAGATATTCCAACCCCACCCTGATGATCTGAACAATGGCTATCAACAGTGATCCAAATGCCAGGGACCCCAAGTGGTACCTGAAAACAAAACATATTATTTTGATAATTAACAGACAATAACATAATAGATTATTTTACGTTCAAGACTCAAAGTGGAGTTATCTTATCTTTATTATATTATTTTGAAAAAAAAAAAGGTATATTAAAATCGCCTCCATCCGTCCGTCCGTTACCGCATCTCCTCCGAAACCACTGAACGGAATTCAACCAAAGTTAGGGTATGATGACAGGGTCAAAAGTTCAAATAATGGGGGTGGGGTATAATTATGTCTCAAATGAAACATTATGATGATGGGATTACACTGTATACATTTTGAGTGGGGGGTGGGGGGTGGGGGGGGGTTTGATATCTATGTCTCAAATTAAACATTATGATGATGGGATTAAACTGTATACATTTGTTTCCTCCTTCGTCATCAGTGGGGCCTAGAGGAAGGGGCATCAAATACACTAATATTTCAATTACAGTGTAATTATTTCATACTTTTGCACATTAATTGGTATAATAGTCATCTATGAAAGAGAAACACAGTATGCCAAATGATTTATTATTTAAAAAACGGACATCTTCTCTGGGGTTGGGGTTGGAGGGGGTGGGTAGAGGGTAACAGTTTTTTTTGTTTTTTTTAATTATGTCTCAAATGAACATTTTGATGGAGGGATTACAGTGTATATACTGTGGGGCTGAGTGTGGGGTGGGTGGGGGAGGAGGGGGATTAGAGTGGGGTGGAGAGAGGTAAATTCGGTAAAATAAATATCTATTTTTTTTCTCAATAAAATGTATTGATTTTGGGAATATCAGTATAGTTTGCTCCAATGGGTCACCAGGGGACTCTTGGATAGACTTGGATAGGGGTCAACATTTCAAATACACAAATGCCCTATTGTTTGGGGCACTTGTTTCAGCAAAAGGTTTTTCTGAAGTAACTTGAGCAATTTAAATAATACGTACATCAGTTATATATCATTAGAACTGGCATTTTTAGTGGTAAATAAAACTACTTTACTTTTGAAAATTGGTTGAGAAATAAATATTTTACAGCCAAAATGATTTTTTGATGGGTCTTTTCCTATGTAAATTCCCGGTTGAATGGACAGCAGAAAATTAAGAAATCTCAAATAACTTCAGTAATCCTTCATATTTTGCTATAAAACTTTTAGGGTGTTTTAATTTACTGATATCCAACAATTTAAAACCATTCTTGGATAAAATTTCTAAAAAAAATATATTTTTCAATTTTTTCATGCAGCAGAATTTTGCATTGAAAATGACCCATCAAAAAAAGCTTTCGCCCATGAATTTTTTATTTCTAAACCGATTTTGAAAAATAAGGTATTTTTATTTACCACTAAAAATGTTTGTTTCACTGATATACAACTTATTTAGGTAGTAGATTAATTTTATCTTAAAAGTCCAAAAAACCTTTGGCTGAAACAAGCGCCCCAAACAATAGTACAGTGTCATACATGTATACAGAAAAGCATAAATAATATTATTTTTGATCTGAAAAAAATCTGAGCATCAAAGAACGATCAACACAATTCCGTTAAAGGCAACTGACCTGTGTGAAGAAAACGTGGGTATTTTGCAAAGGTGCACCGTCAAATTCGTTCCAGTTTACTTATACTTACAGTTGTGTGTTCAACTCTCAGTGTTTGTAATACATAGTCTGGTCACAGCGAGTTGGTTTATTTAAACACCAACATTGGCCTAGCCCATTGAGATTTTTTAAATTACCAATGAGGTGAGACAGACTTTATCCGTTTTGTAGTAAGGTACCATTTATTGAAAATTAGAGTATGGTAAAGCGCCGCAACTGCGTTATCCTGAATTAAAGGATTTAATGCTATATGCATTCAACAAAGGCAATTTCACCCACCACACTACAAATTACATTTCATATCTGAACAGTTTAATAGTTATACTAGTTTTACAAATAACTTTTGGGGGAAGGATTTAATCTAATTATGGCAGATGTTTTACCCCACCCATTTGTCATTATAATTTTTTTATCATATATAAGTTATATCCCTTTATATATATAAAATACTGTGTTTTTTTTAAATAGACTAGAACATTTTTGAATGCACACGCAAACTAGATCCCCTCCTAAATATGCCCATTCCAGATTTAAACCAATTAAAGGCGCATCAGTGAGAATCACACAAACTACAAACGGTCATCCGGCGACACACCCAGCGTTTATAATATTAGACAAAACTCTTAGTACTCACCTCACTGATCTATACAGAGCCCCGGAAAGAGGGAATGCTGGGATATCCTTGGGTTTCTCGAACGCCCAGTAGTACGAGGCGAAGGACCCCGCCAATGTCATCTGTCCCAGGGCCACGATGAAGTTCATACACCAGAAAAACATGAATAACAGGAACACTTCCAGTGGAATCATGTATCTAAAATGATGGAGTAAACAATTTATTATTTAATATACACACGCCAAAAGGTCACTGGGAAGAAAGCATGGAAAAGGTTATGAAAAGTTAAATAGCTTCGAAAAAGTTTCATAACAATTTTGTGTTACTGTAAACTTCATATATAATCACATGTTTAAAGTCCCCATCCTGCCATCAACATGCAAACTTTTTGTAAGATATACAACAAAATAACCAAATGACATTCCAAATGAATGAATGAATTGTGTTTTACAAATAAGTGTATTTGTTAATACAAATAGGTCATATTGTGCATGAAAACTGATGAAAATGAACAATGAAAAATGCATGACAAAAAAGTTGTCTCAATACCGTCATAAAACACTTGAGAAACAGCTTTCTCCTAAACACTTTAATATGATGTACATTGTATGTGAAATAAAATATCTCCACTTTCCATCAATACTAGTGTCTCATTCACTGAGTAAATGAAACGTTTCAGAATTTGAGGCAAAAACAATGGTCTTGAATTTGCCAAAAAGAAGTATCAAACTGGTGATTACTTAGGGTTTACGCGCCCACCCAATTACTAATATATATATATATATATGTATATATAATTGTTCCAATTTACCCACCCGTTATTCAACACAGTCATTATTAATTCTCTAAAGAATTGAATTGAATTGGGTTTTAAGGCGCACTAACACATGAAAAGGTTATATGGTGCCTAACAGGCTTGAACAAGCCAGGCTCATCTTCTATGTACATCGAGATAAAATATGGAAAATGGGCCTAGAACCTTCTCACCCTGAACTGCAGAGTTGCTGCAAATTCTATCGTAGAAACTCCATAAAATTTTACGCTGGAGCCACGTTTATTGTTTTTCTGCCACTGCTCTTTTGAAGCGAGCGAGATAACACCTGAAACAATGCAGGGATCATGATGAAGACCTTTAATGAACATGAACAAAAATTGATAAAATGAACCTCTGCCTACCCCTCCAAAGGGGTCTGCAGTGGCCTTATTCTAAAGAATGACCTTGACCTTCACTTATCGTTCTCTCCTGTAAACCGTAAGTAATCACCGGTTTGATAAAATTATAATCAATCTTCATCAATTCTCAATTAATTATACATTTCTATATGGTGCAATATGAACAACATACATGTTGGTGTATTTAAACATAGTATCAATCTAATCTTATTTTTTGTTCTGACAACATATGAAGTTTCATATTAACCCTTAACCCGCTTAGCACGACTATAACAGCCTTTGCAGCCATTTTCAACCCTAATCAGCCTGCTGTTCAAGTTTACGATGTCTGGCTGCTGATCAGTCAATTTCCCCAAAAACACCCCTTTGTCACATAAATGGAATGGTCTTAATTCAAAGAAAGAACAGTCCATTATATAAAAGTAGCAGGTTAAGGGTTATATAAATAATTTTGTCATTTACAACAACATTACAACAAAATAATTATGCTCTACCTCCCAGATGCCAGTCTGAAACCAAGTCAAAATATTATTTGTCATTTTGTACTAGAATTAAAATTGTATGAAAATGTCAGTTTTCAAACCCTAAGTTGAAATGTAATATGAGTAAACTGGCAACAATTATTTTAAGTATTTTTACAACTAGAGTATGCAGAAATAATCCTTAACAACTGTAGTCAATTTTGATAATGTATTTTTTTCCAGTGGCTCAGTGGTTAGCGCGGATGACCCGGGTTCAAGCCCCACTGGTACCCATGAGTTTCGTCGCTGTGTTCTTGGGCGAGACATTTTGGCTTCTTAAGTACAAATATTACCACTCTATTTGTCGAGAATATTTGTTGGTTTGTAGTCAATATCTAGTTTATTTTCATCGAGAAATGAGGAAATCTATTTTTATGAGTGCATAGCATGAGTGAAAATATTAATTTACTCAGTTTGAGCTGAAATTAAATTTGACTTTAAATACAAACCAACAATCTTCTATCTATGATAAGCACATTATTTATAGTTTATTGAAGTCAATATATGAACAGTGGTAATGAAAAGTTTTATTTCAATTCTAGTATACACTATTTTAGCGGTATGTGTACACTAAACAAATATACTTACTCATCCCCGCCATACTTGACAAACTCACACGCCTGTCCTACTACGTCGGCACTCTGAAGTAAACAACAAATAGGAATGTTTAAAACACAAATTGTGAATACAGTGTATAGTAAACTGTTGAAGGCCATGAAAAAGAAAAATGTTTGTTTTCAGTGTTTCTCATGTGTTTTAACATTAAAATTACTAAACATTATGATTATAAACTCGTTCATATTTGTACATAAGGTAAACAATAGTAAACATAAACATACACAATAAAAACAATAAAGCAATGCATGCATTGACCGGAGAGCTAATTAAGTTTTGACCGATCTGTTTTTAATAAATTTCATAATAGTGAATGCGGCTATCCTACCACATGGAGCAAGTAGCTACCTAAATGTTCCCATACACTAAACATCACAAGGAGCACGTGGCTCCTTAAATATTCTCTTACACTGACATCACTCGGAGCACGCGGCTACCTTAATGCTCACTAACACTGACATCACACAGAGCACGTGACTACCTAAATGTTCAATAACAATGACATGACATGGAGCACGTGGTTACCTAAATGTTCACTTACATTGACATCGCACGGAGCACGCTTCAGGTAGTAAGACACTCCCCCATCATCAGTTGTATTCGTAGCATTGTTGTAAAACTGGGATGCTCCCATGGAGGCAACATAGGTGGCGCTGGCAACGTAGTACGCGAAGAAACCAATTTGTAACACAAACGGGAATATTGGCCAGATCAGCGTAAATATCATGTTACCAATGGCCCTGAAAAATAATGTGTACATATTTACAATTGTGTGTTTAATACAATCTATCTCTGATATATTACACCTGGTGTCTTCATATCCTCAACACATCATTTCTAAGGTAATATATCCTCAACAACCCGTTTCTAAGGTTACATATCCTCAACAACCCATTTCTAAAGTTACACGTCCTCAAAAAAAAAAGAAAGACTTTCAAAGGTTTTATATATCATCAACATATTCTTTCCAAGGCTAAATAATAAATTAACTGCTGGAATTGATTACAGGAAAATCATTCAGGAGATGGTAGGCATGTGGTTAACAAAATAAACATGTCTACCATTGAGTGAAGGATGTCCATATAACTGAACCCAGTGGTTAAATAATAAATTTATTTATTATTTTAAATCACTTTGTGTATGATTTTTACCAAAATGACTTTTTTTATTGAAAGTTATTGGCGTATGACGTTAGCAAATTTTACTGATGTCATATATGCAGATACGCACCTGTGTATGAACATTTCGAAAAGAAAAAAGACATAATGCATTTCAAAGCAATTTTAATGATTTGCTAGTATTGCGATCAACCATGCATATGATGAAAACTGGCCTAGCTACGCGCCTGACAGTTAGTTATGTTCGTTGTCGGAGTATAAGGTAATAAAGATAAATAATAAAAAAGACACAATAGCTTCGAGTTGACCCCTCTTGAGCATCTCTTACATGAAAATGTACTGAAAGTGCTCGAGATAATTTTAAAACCGGTTATATTTATCAGGGGTGTAGCGTGACCATTTTCCAACATACTCACGGATGTGGGAGGGGCAGCACTATATCCCCCTACCTTCACTTTTAAATCATTTTTGTTAGACATATTGTGTTTATTTATTTTCAATTTTTCAAAGTTACTCACGTGAGTATTTGAGTATGCCACGCTACGCCGCTGTTTATAATGAGATATACTAATTTCAATTTTCCAATATTGTTCAAAACCTCTTCCATGATAAAATGTTTCAATATAAATAGAGCACGACTTGTATTATTTTACCTGCTAGCCTCCTTAATAAGTTCAATGGCGAGGCAAATCCTCTTCACCAGGAAGATAAATAACAGGATCAGAATAGTCAGCGCTGTAGCAGACCCACATCCTGGAAGATTGAATAAATCACATTATACAATTAATACTTATGTATATAACACAATAAGAACTGAATGTTGTTCAAGCTCATTAACACATTATAGGTTACAGTTGACCCATAGAGAAGGGAAGGATACATAGTAACCCGGCTCTACTTTTATCAATGAATAGATTCCTGTGTTTCTTCATAATAACTCTTAAACCGGTACAGATATATAATAGACTGTTGTTTCTTTGAATTAAGAACATTCCATTTATGTGACAAAGGGGTGTTTTTGAAAAATGACTGATCAACAGCCGGACATTGTAAACCCTGATCAGCCTGTGAGTTACTCGCAGGCTGATCTGGGTTTACAATGGACGCAAAGGCAATTATAGTCGTGCTTAGCGGGTTAAGGGTTAACATGCTTAGAAGACAGACGCCCGGTTTACGACCCCATCCGACAGACAAGGACAAGGGAAGCATCCTGCCAAAGAACACACGAAACTGAAATTGAAAAGTCGAGCTAATAGCTGTTCATGCACTGACATAGGTCTGATATCAAGTCTCTTATTGTTTACATAGAATGTGTTAACCTATAGTCCGCTATGAATGTATAATGGACCGTCCTTTCTTTAAATTTAGACCATTCCATTTATGTGACAAAGGGGTGTTTTGGGGAAATGACTGATCGGCAGTCAGACATTGTAAACCCTGATGAGCCTGCGAGCAGGCTAAGGGTTAATTAAAGGGGTTGATGCACTATTTTCAAATATGATTTATTTAAAAGAGCTCTGAAAAACTTGCAGTATTCTATAACTGTTGTAAGCGACTTGCTTCTAAGGTACTTCTTGATTGTCTTCCTGGGTAGAACCAGTACTAAGCAATGCAGATAAAGTGTCTTGCTCAGGGACACAACGCATATTGTTATGGCGGGGATCAAACCCACGACGTTTGGATCATGGGTCCAACGCTCTACCACTAGACCACAGCGGTCCATTTCAATGCAAAGAAAATCACTGCAAATTGATTAAAAAATAAATATACATATGTAAAATGTATAAATTGTATGCTTATTTTTCATTTGCAGTGGTTTTCTTTAAAAGACATTGTGTCAATATATCATAATGGTGCATCAACCCCTTTAATTAAAATGTGATCTTACCAAATGCCAGCCACGTTTTCTTCATTCCTAAATAATAGCTGAACTCCCCGGCAAACAGTGGCGCTACACCATATTCTTCATCTGGAGCGCCTGCATTCTTCAGGGAATAGTACTGGCTATATGAGTAGTAGGTCGCTGTTAAAAACAGAAAAGAAGTTGGTAAAACAGTATCATAGCTGTGTGTTTTCTGTTATTATGAAAACTGGGTTTATAATGGAAGCAAAATAGAAACAGTCTCGTTTTACAAGTATATGGGTTTATATATCACCACGAAACTAATTTGGACTAAAGCAAAAAATATGCTTGCAATTCAAAGTAAAACATCGATTATATCACTATACAAACTTCAAAGAAATGTCGGTTTCTTTGATCATTATGAACTTTTTAAATTATTTGATACTATGGTTGTGCCAATCTTAACATATGGATCAGAACTATGGGGATATGAATACTCCCCACTAATTGAAAATGCTCAAAACCAATTTTGTTGTTGATATTTAAAATTGTACAAAAATACATTTCACGCTTTTGCACGTGGCGAATGCGGCAGATTTCCTCTTTTTATTACTTATTATTGTAAATGTATAAAATATTGGCTACATCTTATCCGAATGAACAATACAAGGTATCCTAAACAGTGTTATATTATGCTTAGAAATCTTGATGAGGTTGGAAGAGTAACCTGGGCAACACATGTTAAATCTTTACTATTCAAATATGGTTTTGGTTTTGTGTGGATTTCAGAAGATGTAGGTGATGAGCAATTATTTATTTCTATTTTTAAGCAGCGTTTAATAGATTGTGCCTTGCAAAATTGGCGTGGCGACTTAAACCAGTCAAGCAAAGCTATTCACTGTCAACATTTTAAAACACATTTGGATGTTGAAAGTATCTAACATTAAACATACCATTGAAATTTAAAATTGCACTGTCTAAACTTAGATGTTCAGCACATTCTCTTTTTGTTGAAACGGGCAGACACAATAATATCGCATATGAACATAGAATATGTATGTTATGTAACTCTCACGAAATAGAAGACGAAATGCATGTTATTATGAAATGTTCGTATTATACGAACTCACGCAATCAATACCTTCTCGAAGTCACAGGTGGTAACTTTAATAGTATTTATGTTTGCTACAATTTAATGAGTACAACAGATCCTTATAAGTTAACGCAACTTTCGAAATATGTGTATACAATGTTTAATAAGAGAAAACTTTTTTTCCAAGCTCACAACATTGGTACATGAAAAGAAACTCGATTTGGTATATTTGTCAGTAGTTGTACTTTTTGTACTAGTCCACTGTACTATATATTTCAATGTTTGTTACTATATTAGTTTGTCTCTTTATCTACTTTTGTCACATTGCTGTATAGTTGTATAATATGCAATATGTTATTTGTATTATGGGCCAGAGGCCTTAATTACTCGGAATAAAATATTGTCTATTGTCTATTGTCTAAAAGTGGACAGGATATGCATGCTCCAAACTCCCCGCAGTGGTTACTTCCCTTTGTTTCTGTTACAGTAACCACTGCAATCTCTTCCCCTGGCAACTAACCCCATTCTCTCACACCCATCCCCTAATCCTATCTGTTTCCAACTGCTTCTATTATTTAACCACATTATAAAATTGTCTACCATGACAGGTTTCTCATTTTTATTTATTCCTCAAAATTTTATATTATTTCCAATGCTGAAGTAAGCTGAAGTAAGCAGGGGTTTTTTACAGACTTTATATGTGATTTTTTCCAATACTGTACATTATAACTTATGTCAGATCCAAAATACAAATATCACGTCTCTACAGCCAGGGCTTTTTTCCATCATAAACAGGGGCCTTTTTTCGGCCCATATCGGCCCCTTTCCCTAGCAAAACAGACTACTTTTTTCACCCTCTTTGGCTCAGAAAATTCCCCTAAAATGTGTTGTTGTTTTTTTTGCTTATTATTATTCCCCACTCTAACTTTCTCAACATTATTATGTTTGGGTTACATTTATAGAAGATAGTTTATTTAAATGTACCTCTTTTGCATATTTGCACACCCAAATCTCCAAAGACTGCCTAATACACTGTTTTCCCTATATCTCGAAATCGCATTATTTTTTCCCCTTTAATTCAAAAATCACGTTTTTTGCCCCCAAGTGAAGGCCTCTATTTCCGAAAAAAATCTCTGACTGCCCCAGAGTCTCTGTTTAAGCCATAACCTACTACTCACCAAACCCCCAGACACCGAGGAACGCAGCAATGGTGATCCAGATCATAATCCCGGCAATCCATCGCAGCAGGACAATCCAGATGAAACAGAAGACCATAGCAGCTCCCAGCATTCTGCAGACAAAAATAAAAATATGCCACAATTTTTTTCTTCTAGTTTGGATTAACAATAATAATGAAGGCCCATTCAAAGCTTTGTATTATGATCATTTGCGTTATTTGTGCCGTTTTTCTTCTCCTTTTTTTCCCATCTGGTTCAATCATGTTTTTATTTTTCACAATTTTATTTTTTATAGCAGTTTTTCTGGTGCCATATGTCCCATAAATGTGACACCTAAGTACAGAACCATTGTCGCATAAATTTGAGAGCTGAATATCTCTTTACTGGTTTGTTATACAGAGAATACTCAAGTACATGTTGTTACAACAGTAACCAGTAACATATAACTGTTTCTAATTGTCAGAATATCAGAAAATGAATTGAATTGAATGTTGTTTAACGGCTCATCAACACAGTATAGGTTATTCAATATACTATCATAAATGTACAAATACTAATGTTCATGAAACTGATAAATAATTACCAATGTTCATGGAACTGATAAATAATAACTAATGTTCATGGAACTGATCAATAATTATCAATGTTCATGGAACTGATAAATAATTACCAATGTTCATGGAACTGATCAATAATTATCAATGTTCACAGAACTGATAAATAATTACCAATGTTCATGGAAATGATCGATAATTATCAATGTTCATGGAACTGATCAATAATTACCAATGTTCATGGAACTGATCAATAATTACCAATGTTCATGGAACTGATCAATAATTAATATGGAAGTAATTATTACTTACACCAAAATAAGCCACCAAGAATTTACAAAATCTTTGAACACCAATTCTGCATAATCTTTCAAAGCATAAAACTTTGCAAGGTATCTGTAAGAAAGAAAATACATATTTTACCAAATGTTGTGTAACTTTTATGGAAATAAATTAACAAACTAAGTTCTCTCACTTTTTTTATATTATATGGTTAAGAAACTACGCTGTATTTCCAAATATGGTTGTCTTGCCTAAATGTATATATACTGAAAGGAAAAAGAAACGCGACACGGGAATTTCCGCTATATATTGTATATACTGCACACTTAATTCCATATAATTTTTATATTTAAGAAAATCCCAAGATTTTTTGTAAAAAAAAGGTTGCAGTTAGAGAAGGGTAACAACTGTGATGTTGTAGACATTTTAATTAAAAGTACACGTAACAAGAAATTCATAAATGTTGAAGTTCCTCTTTGACAAATTGAGCCAGTTCAGTACTGTATTTATAACGTAAAGAGTTTTCAAAATGTTGCATCCTGAGTTTGCTGTCAATAATGAAACTTTGCAGGAGTACTGTTTAGAAATGTTGAAAATGAACATTAAATATTACAACCATGTTAAATACCATATCCATCCATCTTTTTTTACAGAAATATTTTTAAAACTTACCAAAAGATGCAAGTTAATCTGTTTTATTCACAATGGAACACACACAAAATCACTAGTTCAAAATCACTAGAAAACTTAAAATCCAATGCATTGATTGATTGACATGCGGACTTTGGTTTTCTTAATAAAGAAAATCGTTAAATAATGTCTGATTTAAAAGTTAAATTATGTATTTTTGGTCTCAAATAAATGTCCAACTTTTCAAAAAAAAATTACGCCCCCGGGGGCATTTATTAGGGATTATATGGTACACATAATCCACTGAGAAATATGTTTTTTACATTTGATGTTCTTTTTCAACTTTTCTTAACATAACTTGCTAAATATAATCTTTAAAGAATTGAAACTAACATAACCAAAATAATTCCATAAAGTAGGTCAAGGTCAGTCAAGATCTATGCATTTATGACTACATCATCACTATAGCTAAACTAGAAGGGTGTTCCGCCTGCCGTGTGCTTGGCCTTGAATTCATCAACCATTCTTGAGAATATTCTTAGACTTAAGCCCAAGTATGCAAATTCCAATCACAAATATTTCGATAAGTTTAAAGTATAAATGTTCATAACAAGCTGCTATGTATACATATAATTAATACTAATAAATAGCAACTTCATACGATTGTTTATTTTTGAATGTCGTAGGAATATTTTTGAACGAAATTTGAGTACTTGAGCTCAAGCATAAGAATAGCTTGGAGAATGGTTGGTGAATTCCGGGCCAAGTTAAAGTTGAGCTTGGTTAGGTTGCAAGTTAAAGTTTTATAAAAAGGACCATAACCCTGCCAAAATGAAAAACAGAGTTATTGGACATGTTTAAAGACATACCTTGAAGATGTGTGTGAAGTTTTATGGACATAGGTCAAACAATTTTTGATGATCACGACAGACGAAATACAAAGTGATCCCTAAGTGTCTGTCATGCTATGCAGGCTTTCATGGTGACACATAAGCGGAGCCTTTAAACACGAATGCGACCATTTAATGACTGATATACTGTCACAGAAGTCAAAGTTTCAATACTGGTTACCCTTTTCCACTGTCACAGAAGTCAAAATTTCAATACTGGTTACCTGTTTCCACAGCATTTCCGTGTTTTTGACAGTTTATCATTAAACCTAAATGCAGTCACATTTGTTTAACATCACATAACTCGAAGTATAACAAAAATACACACTATTTAATAGTCGCACATTGTTTAACATCAACCAATCAGATTGCAGGATTTTTCCAAGTGTTAGAACATGATTTTAATCAAGTAACTTTGGTTCTGCTACAGCTCCGGCGTACTTATGCTATTATGTTTTTTTGGCAGCCATTGGTATGTCAGCCCATTTAACATCTTTATTTTATTGCGATTTTGAATAAAGTATCTATTATTAAACTATCACTTACTGACTAGCTTCATTCATGAGATTTCCTGTTAGGGAAGTGCCCTCCTTAGTTTTCAGTGTGTCAGTACCACTCTGTAAATTGGCAGTGTAATCGGCCATGTCCTTGAAAATGGATGGAATACAACGCCCTACCACTGCAACGACAAATAATGGTGTATAAGCATACGTTAATACATTGTAATATAATATGCTTTGAGAGACTGAGAGAAATAAAATATAAACAAGAGGCCCAATAGGGCCTGTGGACGCTCTACTGGCTAACATGGCTCTTATAACATCAATAAAGCAAGTGACTGCAATTTACGTTATTTTGAAAGTTTTAGGCAAAGTACAGCACTTTTAACGAAATCAAAGTCCATAACTAAAAATCTGGTAAAGTTTGGTAAAGATCAGATGAAATATGAAGGCCCTATCGTATTAACGAGGCAAAATATATCATTTTTAATGAAATCAAGGGCCATAACTCAGCTGTTACTGGTCCGATTTGGCTGGTTTTCGGACTTGCCTGAGCTTTTATTGATATTAACAATCTGGTAGAGTTTGGTAAAGGTCGGATGAAAAATTAAGGCCCTATCTTCTTAACAAGGCAAAATATAGCATTAACTAAATCAAGGGCCATAACTCCGCTGTTACTGGTCGGATCTGGCTGGTTTTCGAACTTGTCTGAGCTTTCATTGATATTAACAATCTGGTAAAGTTTGGTAAAGATTGGATGAAAAATGAAGGCCCTATCGTCTTAATGAGACAAAAGTTAACGACGGACAACGGACGGACGACGGATAACCTGCCATCCCATAAGCTCTGCTGGCCCTTGTTTCGTTCTTGTTTTTTTTTCTAAAAACATTTCACAGGAGGAATTGAACTGAATGTTGTTTAACAGCCGTGCCCTACTCTTATTTTTGAATAGATTCCTATGTTTTTTTAATGGTCTCGGAGAATAGACTGATACAAGGGACTGCCCGGTTTACGTCCCCATTTGACGGACGAGGCTAAGGGAAAGTGTCATGCCCAAGAACACACCGACAAAACTCAGTGGCACCACGGAGGATTGAACGCGGGGCCTCCGGTTACAAATCCATGCTACCGACTGCGCCATGCCAGCCTTCTTTACCGGAGGAGGAAAAAAAGAAGAAAAAAAGACTGAATCTTTAGAAGTGTCTATCTTTTTCTTCTAATGATGTTAGTCACATTGTAAAACATAAAACTGACCAGAAAAAATGTATATATTACTATCATGATCTTCTAATATTACATCTTTAAACATGATCACAGTCATAGTTGTCTGGTCTGGGACCAAAATAAGGATATGTGTTTCTTTTCATACTATTTTTTTTTTCATGTTTACAAAAAATATGGTCGGAGGGTCTGAGAACCGAAAAAACAACAAAAATATTTTGGTCCAATATGTGATATTTGGATAGCCATGCATGTTACATGACGTTGACAGAAACACTTAAACTTAGGTGTGTAAATAACTTTTAGATAATTTAATGATGAGCGAGCGAGCATCAGCCAAAAAATAACTATATAATATCAATGATACAATTAAAAATTAAAGATAGTACTAAGAACTGATGTCTAACCCACGGGATCTGACCTCCACCACCCCAGTCCCACTCACCCCAACCCCTGGTGTGGAAAACATTGATAGAAATGGGCAAAGAAGTGTGAGTTGTCAGTTATTTTGCAAAAATTGGTGCATAAGAAGAGTCAGGTTTTGAAAAATAACTGACAGCTCACACTTCTTGGTCTGTTTCTTGTAACATACACTATTTAGATTTTAGGGAGGGGCAGGTGTCAGGCCCCTCCTCCAGTGCCAGGCCCCTCCCCCAGTCTGTGGCTAGTAAATGTTTTCTACTTACAATCGGTTGTAGGGAGATAGTATGATGCACACTGATCGCTGTCAACAAGTACCGTCTTCAATCTTGTGGCCTGCAACAATGCAGCAGAATTATGAAATGATAGTAGTCCAAGGAACATTATTATCATCAATGTTGCAATAAAGCCAAATAACATCATATTTGTGGTTCATATTACATGCTAAAAAAAATTAGGGTAGGTAGGGAAAATATTTTATTTTATATTTTGTCTTCTTTTTTTTCACTCAATACTTTTAAAACCTAATAAACTAACTAGTATACATTTGTTGATATCCGGTACAGTCAGATAGAAAACATGATTTAATATTTTAATTTTTCGTTATAAAACATCAAAAACAGGGTCGGTCAGGAAACCGAAACCACACATATAATGTTATTTGGCCTAAGATATAATGTACAATATATCATAAAGTTTAACTGATTGTCAAACATATTTGTGAGGTTGTATTTTCAATACTGCCCACGATCATACATAATCTGGTATGGGCAGAGTCACATACTCAGAAAGGGATGCTCTTTGCGGAGACAGACGTACAATCATCAATACAATGTAGAAAAGCGTTTTGACCATGTTATCTCAATGCAGACATGATGGCTTCCTCGGTTTTAGGAATTTATAATGAGAAATAGAAATTTAGGTTCATTTATTGTGATTGAACACTAGCACAATGGAGGAAGTAACATTGGGGATAATAGAATTTGTAATGACAAACAAGCAAGATCTAACTGCAGTCTGCACTCGTTTTATCAGTTCAAAAATCAGTCTGGACAGGGGCCTGTACAAATCAACCCTAAGGCTGGATGGAGGCCTGAACAAATAAACCTAAGTAGGACAGAGGCCTGTTAAAATGAACCTAGGTAGGACAGAGGTATGTACCAATAAACCTAATCTGGACAAAGGCCTGTACAAATGAACCTAGGAAGAACAGAGGTATGTACCAATAAACCTAGTCGGGTCAGGGGCCTGTACAAATGAACCTAGGCTGGGCAGAGGCCTGTACAAATGAACCTAGGCTGCAAAGGGGCCTTTACAAATCAACCCTAAGGCTGGATGGAGGCCTGAACAAATAAACCTAGGTAGGACAGAGGCCTGTTAAAATGAACCAAGGCATATACCAATAAACCTAATCTGGACAGAAGCCTGTAAAAATGAACCTAGGTAGAACAGAGGTATGTACCAATAAACCTAGTCTGGACAGGGACCTGTACAAATGAACCTAGGTTGGACAGAGGCTGTACAAATGAACCTAGGTAGGACAGAGGCCTGTTAAACTGAACCTTGGTTGGACAGAGGTATGTACCAATAAACCTAGTCTGGACAGAGGCCTGTACAAATGAACCTATGTAGAACAGAAGTATGTACCAATCAACCTAGTCTGGACAGTGGCCTGTACAAATGAACCCTAAGGCTGGACAGAGGCCTGAACAAATGAACCTAGGCTGGACAGAGGCCTGTAACAATGAACCAAGGTAGGACAGAGACCTGTACAAAAGAACCTAGGTAGGACAGAGGTATGTACCAATAAACCTAGTCTGGACGGGGGCCTGTACAAAATGAACCTAGGTAGAACAGAGGTGTGTACAAATGAACCAAGGTAGGACAGAGGCCTGTTAAAATGAACCTAGGCTGGACAGACGCTGGTTAAAATGAACCTAGGCTGGACAGACGCCAGTTAAAATGAACCTGGGTCATACAGGCATGTACATGAACCTAGGCTGGGAAGAGGCCTGTATAATAAACGTGCCACATCACAAGCTGCTGTGTAACCAATAGGCTGCTGTTTAACCAATAGGCTGCTGTGTAACCAATAGGCTGCTGTTTAACCAATAGGCTGCTGTGTAACCAATAGGCTGCTGTGTAACCAATAGGCTGCTGTGTAACCAATAGACTGCTGTTTAACCAATAGGCTGCTGTGTAACCAATAGGCTGCTGTGTAACCAATAGGCTGCTGTTTAACCAACAGGCTGCTGTGTAACCAATAGGCTGCTGTTTAACCAATAGGCTGCTGTTTAACCAACAGGCTGCTGTGTAACCGATAGGCTGCTGTGTAACCAATAGGCTGCTGTGTAACCAATATGCTGCTGTGTAACCAATAGGCTGCTGTGTAACCAATAGGCTGCTGTTTAATCAATAGGCTGCTGTGTAACCAATAGGCTGCTGTGTAACCAATAGGCTGCTGTGTAACCAATAGGCTACCTGACCGAGCTTAGATCAAGGACTGTAGGTCATATATACCCAGCTATACAGTATCAGGAAAAACAAAATACTTACAAGAGTCGCAGATGAAGCAAGTACGAGAGCCTCAGGATCCACGCCATTTTTACAGATAAAGGAACTCCATTCATCTGAAGTAACGGTTGTACTAAGGGCAATCTTCGCATTATATGGCAGGTACACCCAATATGTACTCGGACATGCAGCTACGCAAACCTGGAAAAAATAACATTCATGCTAAAAATATTTAAGGATTTTAAGTTCATATCCTATTCGCTCTGTTAAAAATTGAATTGAATTAAATTTTTAAATATTGTTAAAAGACTCATCAGCACATTATATCACTTAGAGCTGTGAATATTAGACTATGCTACACAGAACATACCCAGTTTACATGCGACTAAGGAAAAGAGTCTTGCACAAAAACAAACTGACGAAACTTAGTGGCACCAGTGAGGTTTGAATCTGGGACAACTGGACTTCAAGTCCATCATGTCCACTGGGCAACACCAGCCTCTCTTATGGTGGGATAAGAGTAGTTACACTATATACAGGGCAAAAAATAATGTTTCTAAGTTACTCGTCCTATGTCAATTTGACCATTCATAAACTAGGAATGGTCAAGTTGATAAATTGTTGAAGAATTTATCTGAATTTCTACTTGTTCTGCATCAATGAGCACTCGTCATGGCAACCAGACGAGTGGAATTTTCGTGCCCATTTGTCCCCATTTCAATCATGGTGATGGGCCTAAAAATAAATCATGGAAACTCTGGGCCAATCCCGTCGTTCTTTGGGATCCCACCTCATGTGTATATCGACGCTTCGGTATGTTAAAAATCTTGACAATTTGTTAGTCGGAAGGCAATGGCACAGAAAATAGTGTACTGTTGCTATGTAAACAATATGGCCAGTTGACACGTGTTGATGTATAATTTGCATTACATGTTTCTTATTTACAATACAGATGAAGGTTTTATCACTGCTTTTATGTAAATAAACTATAGATGGAACAATCACTAAATGACATTGCAAAAGTTTGTTTTTGACTGCAAATTTATTTTGACGGGAATCTGACGAATGTCATGCTAGTATGATGTTATCAATATGGTGACCTTCGATATACATTCGAGTAATGCTTTGAAGAAGTGTATGACATGTTGCGATTTTCTAAAAATATAACATAAACCATTTCTTGAACAAATAAAACCTTACTAATACCATATTTAAAAAACTATTTATGGATGTGTATATACTTACTGATGGAGTGGGACACCCTGTTGCTATGGCAGCTACTCCCACTTTTGTACATTGTAAGATGTCAAAATAATGTAGATATGGCTTCCCTCTGAAAAATACAAGGAATGAAGTGTGCAATGCTCCCCAGCAGGGTTCGACACAAACTTTTATAAGTAGGAAGCCTGCAGGACTTCCTGTGTTTGAAAATTGGTGGTCCTTCTAACAGATAGGTGGTCCTTCTCATGTACAGCTATACTTACCGAAACATTACAATAAAAAAACAAAACACATAAAATGTTGTTCTATTCAATGTTTACATTATTTTTCAACTTTGTCTTTTGTTATTTTGGTCGCAGAGGGACATTTCTGAGAATTTTCCACATTTTTAACCCGTTACACGAAGTCAATCATGCGAACGATTGACGGTCCTATATGTATAATCCTACTGCATGAGATGAATATACATGATGTACATTTTTAATGTCCGTAATTTAAAATAGCAGGCCTGATGGGCCACCAATCTTTAGGAAAGTGATGGTCCTTCCGAAAATCAGGTGGACTCGGGCCAGCAGACCTGCGTTAGTGTCGAACCCTGCCCAGATTATTCTGTTGTGTTCTGTTGTGTTCTTTACCTATTCAAAGTTTTATCCAATTACTAATAAACGGTTTTGGAGATATGCTGTGACAAGAAATGCATGACAACGACATAAAAAGGGACATAATTTGGTGAAAAATCTACCTAGAGTTATGATTATTGTGCTGTGCATGTTTTCAGAAATATGCTATGGACGAAAAAAGTGTGACGAACAGAGGAGGCGACTATAAATGTATGCTCCTTTAGGGAGCATAAAAACACTGGTGGGGCCAGAAGTCATTGTGTAAATTAACTTGTCACCCACAAAATGTCAATAGATTGGTATGCAAGAAAAAAATCAACCAGTTATCCGCTTCAGAAAGGGAACCGAGGGGGATTGACTGAGCGTCAGTTAATTTCAATTTTGTTTACAAACCAAAAAACCTTTTAGATTATTTTCAGGCATCTTTTAATTGATTTGCAGCCAAAACAAATAATGTTTATGTGTACAACATTGTACTGTCTGTGTATCATATGGTTAACATGTTTTATTCAAATTTAATTATTTAAAATAAAATAATTAATTACCTTTAGCCAGATGTGGGAGTACTCTACAATTTCCCATGTGTATTTTATAACAAAAGCTAATGTACAAGAAATAAACTTGAATTAAGTTTTGATTAACATCAACACAATAATTTTTTGGTATTTCCAGCTGCCGCAGAGAGAGTGGCAGGATACATAGACATTACTTAACTGCTGGGATCGATTATAGGGAAATCTTTCACGAGATGATCGGTGTGTGGTTCTTTTCACGAATGAGGCTAAGCGAGTGAGTGAAAAAACAACACACGCTTACCATCGAGTGAAGGATTTCCATATAATCGATCACAACAGTTAAATAATCTATTTATTACATTTTTAATCAGATTATGATTTTAACCAGAATTATTTACTTTTTTTAGCGTTATCGGTGGATGACGTTGACGTCACCAACACATTATTGACGTCATAACTGAACGTCGCAGTTAGTTATTCTTGTGTTCGGAGTTTAAGTTATTAATATTTAGTGATTATGAATATTCTTTCACTGAGAAATTCCAGTCTTTCACCCATAGAAATGTAATAAATAGGAATACCGACTACTCTTCCTACCAAATAGATTCCAATGGTTATTTATCGTGATTGGAATTATAATATGAAATACACATGGGAAATTGTATATTATCAGGGGCGGACCTGGGCATACGCACTGACGCACGTGCGTACAGGCTATTAAAGAAGCAAACAAATAAAAAAGACTTAAAATGCGAAAAATGCAATAAAAACTGAAGGTATAGGGGGGTTAGGCACATTGGTGATACTCGAAGGTGGGTATACCTAAATTAGCCCCAGGAACGCCCCTGATTATAAAATATATAATGTATTAAATACGGTTGTCCCAATTATTACAGTGTCCAAACTTATACGGTAGACTCCAGTACATGGGACTGCCATGTTTATGTCTCCACCAGTCGGACAAGCTAAAGGAAGCGACTTGCTTGAGGACGCAGTGACGAAACCCTTGAGTGGCGCCCAGTGGTGCATGAAGTGTTTTACCACTACATCATATGGAATCCAAAGAGTCACCATAAACTTATAAATACTGGCACCCGATGGAAATTTAGTCAAAACCTTGAAAGTGATATTGATTAAATATATTGATAGGATCACCCCCAGCATATAGATTAAACCATAAAAGTAAATGGATTTACAATAGATTGTTTAAACACAACACAATTCTATTTACGGAACGGTTTGCCATTAAATTATTTACCGCTGCACTTTTGATCCCGAAGTAGGGGTGAGTGTAAAACTGCTTAACTATATATAAATAAAGAACAAGATACAACAGTTTGTCACTAAGTCCTCGATTAATTTAATTTATTATTATGAAGTGTATATCAGGTATTGTGCTTTAATTTGTTGTTGAAGATTTATATATTGTTATATATACCGTATAATTCCTAATAAACGCCCCTGGGGGCGTAACATTTTTGAAAAGTGGGGCGTTTATTTGAGACCAAAAATACATAATTTAACTTTTAAATCAGACATTAATTTATGTACTGATTTTCTTTTATTAAGAAATCCAAAGTTTGCATGTCAATCAATCAATTAATGCATTGGATTTTAAGTTACAGATTAACTTACATCTTTTGGTAAATTTAAAAAAAAAACATTTCGGAAAAAATGTGGTGGTAGAGCGTTTATTAGTGGAGGGGCATTTATTAGGGATTATACTGTACCTCTTAACCATGTTCCAGGGGGTTACAAAAACCATAAAGATTATTAAATAAGGCAGTTTTAAGAAAAATATAATTTAATCAAGACATGGCTAATCATATTGCAACACTTTCAGAAACATTTGTGACAGCACTCACCAGGAGTTAAATTGTAATGGCTCATCAACACATTGTAAATGTTATTTTGAACTGTCCAGGAGAGAGGGGAAGGATTCAAAGGAATCTGGGAACCCAGCCCTACCATTACTATCGATTAGTTTCCTATGGTTCTTTAACATGCTCTATGGATTGACAAGACCACCGGTTTGTGATAGCTAAGTAACAAGTAATAATTATCTGGATGGGGACCAAGTAGGTTTCTTGCCTCAAGGACACACAGATGTAACCCAGAGGTCCCAGCAACACCCGAATCCAAGATCTCCAGATTCAAAACCAAATATGCTATCCATTGGGCCACCGTGGCCCCTCGCACAACATACGAAGGAAGCAAACTAAGTCTTGTCTTTGGTTATGGCTGTTGGAAGTTTTTTGATTTTTTTTTTGAAATCTTGTTTTATATATATATTTAGCAAGTGTTTTAGATGGAATAATACTGAATACAAGATAAAGGAAATTTTGGGACTTTACGGGCTTGACCCCTACGTTCATTTATTCGTTACGTCATTAAGATGTTCGACTGTTATTGCTATGTGTTTAATAAAATATTGTGTCTATGGCAGTAGTTTCTTGATTTTAAAACCAAAAAGGTACTATTTCCAGGGTGCAACGAAAACTGCTAAACCTTTCTCCCTCAGTATATATAAAAAGATATATTAGGGTTATACAAAAGATCGAAAATTTATTGAATTTTGATTTATTTTTTTTATATTATTTATGTTTTTTTTAGGGTGGGGGCTTAGAAGTGCTAGAAGGGAAAACACAGTACTTTCTTTCAGACAATGCTCTTTTTCTGATAATTACACAAGTTTAGAATAGCCATGTACCTAATCAAGATTTATATATGTAAGTAATCCCTGTGAAATGCAAACAATGAGATTACCAAAGGCATTTTGTGATTTTACCTTCACATTGTCTTCAAATATTGATTGATTAAGTTGGATTTTATAGTCGCACCAACAGCTAAGGTCATATGGCGACTTTCCAGCTTCCATTGGTGGAGGAAGACCCCAGGTGCTCCTCCGGGCAATTTTCGTGCACGGGTGGGCACCTGGGTAGAACCACCGACGTTCCGCAAGCTAGCTGGATAGCTTTCTCACATAAAGATTCCTAGGCCCCTGAGGGATCGAACCTACAGCGGTGAGGGGCAAGTGATTTCAAGTCAGAGACGTTAACCACTCGGCCACGGACGCCTTCAAATATAGAAATTCAATCTATCCCAATTATACCCTAATCAAAAGCTGCACAAACTTCTGTCTTCCAAGTTGGAGTTAATTACACCTTACAATGACCCCATCTACATCTCTCATACTTTGGGTTTTTCATGGTTATGTGGTGTAGGTACAAACATCACTCATCCATTATTGATGATTCACATTTTGATCAGCTGGTTTACATGGTTCATACAGAATTATCATTATGAAAATTTAAGGACTTTTTAAGGACTAATAACCCATTTTTAAGGCCTGGTTAACTGTTATTTTATTACTGGCAATGATTAAAATTTCAGCAAATTTTTTTTGCCGATTTCTTTTAAACTAGGTCAGATATTATTGTATAATTAATCGACCGATTATGAAATTCAATGACCTTTAATGATATCTTGTCAGAATTTTAGGACTTTTTAAGGCTGGAGTGGATTTAAGAACTTTTAAAGGCTACTTCTGAAATTTAAGGACTTTTTTAAGGCTGTATTAACCTTGTGGAAATCTCAATATTGGTTGAGAAGATTGTGTTTTCGACAAAATCAATAGTCTGCAATGGGTCTTTTCATTGGACGTTTCGAACATGGAGCAGACTTGTTTGTAACTTAATCCCACTTTATGGAAGTTCCACAGTAAATCTATTACCTCGCATGTGATTGGCTAATGATGCAATATCGACACAGTCACATGACTGAGAGGTTGATTACGTGTCACTTATCAGCGTTAACTGGTCACACACGTGAGATTGTTTACACAAATTACCAATATTTTGCTAGGATGTAATCCAAATGAAATCTTTATTGCTCTTGGACATGATATGGTAAGCAGGGATAAGTGCAGGAAATAATTTATTTTGTATCTTCCATAATCAGTAGTTATGCAGAGATTGAAATAAATATTTGTATCGCCTGCCATGTGCATATTTCAGAAAGGACAATCTAACTAAAAAAAGTCTATAAAGCTTGAAGACATGGGTGCAATCCTTCATGCATCATGGGACAGATTTTTTTTTAAGTGTTAATGATCTGAAATGGAGCATAAACCTGCATTGGATATTTTGTCAAGTTTTGAGCCTTGTTAGGTCACAGGTCAAATACTTTTCAAGTAATGGCCAAGGTTAGATTGCAGGATGAAGTGTGATGGACAAAGTGATGCTTTCCCCTGTCTTTGACTTATCTGAAGGTATAATTACAACATGGAATAAATCATGGACACAAAGCCTTCATCATTTGATTCATTAATTGTTTAAGATCATTTAAAAATTATATCCCGGCCATGCACTGAGAAATTGACCGAGTAAAATATTTATAGTTATAAAAAAAATCTTAGCACAACAGCATTAGGTAGAAATGCATGAAATCCGGCAACCAATCAGAAAATAGTAAAATAATATGATGTTTCAATACAATTTATGTTTTACTTTTTATTAGTTCATAAATACATTTTTTGTTGGTTGTTGGAAAAATGGCAGATTTTGAAAACTCCAAACAATGACAAGAAATATCATCCAATATTTGCTGAATGAATGTATACTTACGAATAAGTTCCCACTCCACACATGTTTCCGCTGGAGTCTGTAGGGTATACAAGCTTGGTTGGGTCCCCATAGGCATATCCTATAAAAGTAAGAAAAATGTATTTCGGTCATTAAAATTATAGAGCAATATAAATTTAGATGTAAGGTCTCACATAATTATAGCGATTGGCAGTTTATGCGAAGGGAACAATATAAACTTTATTTTATCTCTTTCATTATATATGCTATATTTTGTAACATACTTGAATACATCATATATCTTTAATTGGTTAAGGCTAGTGCTCGGTATCCCATCAAAAAAACGAATCGCAATATATTGCGATACAAGAGACTGTATTGCAATACGTATCATAATATATTTTCTTGCGTTGTGTTTATAATTTCAATAGTTTTGCCGATATCCTGGTCTACTTCAGTGCAGATGACATCGCGTGATGCGATGTAGGTTGTGCTTGTGAATGAGAAACATCGCGCATGGCTGTTCCGAGGTTGACAATGTCTACCTTCTGTTCTGTATTCAACATCGAGTAATGTCTTCACAAATGCGCTACCAAATGTTTTGTGCTGCCGGAGCACTTGATCGTAACCTTGGCAAGTTTCATATTTTACAAAATGCAACATTGCCTAGATCGAGACTAGACTACTATTGTAGCTCCCTTTTTAAACAATTTAAGCCCAAAGTGATCCCAAACACATGATTTTGCTCTTTTGTTTTTAACATTTTTTCAATCACTTGAGTCGGCTATGCTCGTCTGAGTGCCCAGCGTTAATACATATGCACACATTACGATAAGCGAACACCAGATTTATTGGAAGTGGGTCTATTTTTAACTATGATGGTACTCACTTCCCAATATGTGTATTTACGATTGTATTACAAATACGGGAACCATAAGAAGTTAAAAACAGATCTGATAGTTGCAGATTACGATTTACTTTCATAATCAAAACACATGTGTAGAGAAAACTGGTACGTCAGCATTCGTTCTCTACTTGTTACATGTACATTGTTGTTCACAGCGACGTATATTTCCCAAAATTATTATTTTGAGGTCTGTATCACAATACACCGAAACTGATAATACCTCTCAGCACTGTTAAGGCACAATCTAGAAAAATTTCCCCCTCTGAGGTCACTATCACAATATGATGCATACATATGCATTTACAGAACACAAAACCTCATTTCATATCAAAGTCATTACATTTTAGAAGTATTTTTTGTTGAAGAGATTATTGTTTATGGTTATAAAGAAACATAAAACTCAATGAGTTCTGAGAGCTGATCGAGTTACAGTACGGAGGCATTAGCTATAGTTCTCAGTGTTCTTGTAATAGTTATAAAAAATTGTTTTCAATCATGATCAGCTGTTGACATCGTTCATTCAGTTTGACATTCTTTGTAACCTTTTATAATGACAAATTCTAAACAAATATAATTTTAAAATGAGATAATATTGAATTTCATTAAATATATTGCCTCTTGGAAGGGAGAGAACTTTTCAATGGGTAACATATGTTGTCTGTGTTCATCATTTTAGTTCATATTTTTATCACATAACAAATAAACATGGTGTCTGAGAGTGCAACAAAGCCAGGACTTATTTCTCGTAATACACTAGTATATTACAGGTGAAAATGAGGACCTAATCACTGTGTTTGTATACTTTAAAACTGTTAATACCAATTGTTTTCATGGAATATCAAACGGTACGTTCAGACGCCTTAATTATTTATAATAATTTGAAATCTTACTTCATAAAATGAACATTAGTAACGTTAAAATTCATTTAGGGTGTCTCATTATTTGTAAGGCGAACGCGTTTACAACTGCGTAATATAGCGACGTCGTGTAAACAACAAAATGACACCATGATTTGCCTTACAAACTGATGCCGTATATAAGGAAAATTGACAACATTAAAGTGAAACTATCACGTCGTAGGTGGGTTAATTTTATGTGATAAACAGAATCTTACATGCATGACTGTGTGTTATTGACTTTAATAAACTCGTTGGATAAAAAGATAGGATACGAGGCTCTTTTTATCCAACTCGTTTATTAAAATCAATAATACACAGTCACTCATGTAAGATCATCTATGTATTAAATAGTGACACCTACCTACAGCAGACACGGTCACCATAGCCACCAAACATATTAAAAACAACAGGCAGCATAAAATGTCTGTACAGGATCTGAAATTGAGAAACATTGGTCATTAGTGCATGGCAAGTCGGTGCAATTATAATGTCTGTACACGATCTGAATTCAGAGATTGTAGAGTTCAGGGTCTGATTGTGCACGAACGGCATAAGGTATCCCGACGTCATGATGGCATGACGTCACAATATAAAGAAATTAGTTTTTTTACTGATTGCATGTTTCAAATTATTTTATTGAAAAAGGTCAAATACACTAAAAATTCAATTACAGTGTACGGTTGTAAGGGGCGTCGTAAGGTCCAATTTATACAAAATTCAATTGCAGTGTCATTTTTCTATTTTATTTATTTTTAACTTGGAGAATATACACGTATACTCCTCTGCAATACAAAGCATATCAAATAATTCATTGTTTCCACATTAGAGGTGTGACGAGGTGTGGGAAGTGAGGATGGGTGTGTGTGTTGGTGGGGGGGGGGGGGGGGGGGGGGGGGGGGGGGGGGGGGGGGGGGGGGGGGGGGGGGGGATTGTAATGATTTTGAGAATATCAGTATAATTTGCTCCAGCGTTCAAAAGTTCAAAAACACAAATACTCTAAACATTTTTTTTTATTCATTTACAGTGTCATACATGTATACAGAATAGCATCTATTAATATCAGTATAATTTGCTCCAAGGTCACCATGGGACTCTCTCTGGGATAGGGGTCAAAAGTTCAAATACACAAATACCCTAAAAAAAAATACAAAATTACAGTGTCATACATCTATACAGAATAGTATAAATAGTACTACATGTATTTCTGATCTGAGTATCAAAGAACGATCAAAACAATTACATGTAAAATGCATACAGGGTTAAAGGGAATTGATCTGTGCGAAGAAAACGTGGGTATTTTGTGATGGCGTGCCGTAAAATTCGTTCTAGTTATTATTATTTCTTGAAAAACATTATAGATAATTCCCCAAGCCATTAATTTGTGATGAGCTGATTATGGATTAATATGGAAAATCATTAAATTTTTATTAGTCCTAGAAAAAATTAAAGCCTTGGCACTGTTTAGAAAAGAGCATTGATTTACTAACTTGACATTAAATAGAAGATCTAGCCCAGTTAGTATATTAACCCTTAATCCGCTACATATATATAATGGACTGTTCTTTCATTGAATTAAGACCGTTCCATTTATGTGACAAAGGGGTGGTTGGGGAAAATGATTTGATCAGCAGCCAGACATTGTAAATTAGCCTGCGAGTTACTAGCAGGCTGATCTGGGTTTCCAATGGATGCAAAGGCTATTATAGTCGTGCTTAGCGGGTTAAGGGTACTCTTAAGTAAATAAACTGAAACCATCGGGCAAAGTTTCCGAATCGATTCACATAATACTCCAACATTTTTCCAATAAGTTATTTATAATACCCAACGTGGGTGTTTTGTAAATTTTTTATAAACTCTCTGTATTTTCCACCCCTTAGGGGCTATATTTTCGAAAAAGGGAGGAGGGGGTGGTGGGGTTGCCGGTGGGGCATTTATTAATAAACAATAATGGGTGGTGGTGTGTGTGGAATTATTTGGTGCAAGTGGGGTAGTGGAACATGAGAGAATTATAACACTTTTGTGATTAGGTACTCAATATAGCTTTTCTACAGACCATTTCGGGTTTACGGCATCATAGAGCATTTGAATTTCAACAAGAGCTGTCGGAGGGGGTGGTGGTGGCCGGTGGGGCATTTATAAATAAACAATAATGGGTGGTGGTGTGTGTGCAATTATTTGGTGCGAGTGGGGTAGTGGAACATGAGAGAATTATAACACTTTTGTGATTCGGTACTCAATATAGCTTTTCTACAGACCATTTCGGGTTTTCGGCATCATAGAGCATTTGAATTTCAACAAGAGCCTTTTGTTTATTGATTAGAAAACTAATTTGGAAAAGGGCAATAATTCTGCATAACAAAATCATGGCACTTCAGTTTGTTTTTCATGACAGAGAATACACAAGTTTCAATGAATTCTTTTTAGGGGAATCTGGGTATGACGAAAAATTTAAATTAAAAAAAACTATGTAGAAAAAGGAGCATATTTTTGTTAAAATTCACAGCAGGGTTATGACACTTGTCTGTACAAGTTCCTCTTATGAATTGAATTGAATTGGATTTTATAGTCGCACCAACAGCTAAGGTCATGTGGCGACTTTCCAGCTTCCATTGGTGGAGGAAGACCCCAGGTGCCCCTCCGGGCAATTTTCGTGCACGGGCGGGCAGCCGGGTAGAACCACCGACGTTCCGCAAGCCAACTGGATAGCTTCCTCACATAAAGATTCCTAGGCCCCTGAGGGATCGAACCTACAGCGGTGAGGGGCAAGTAATTTTAAGTCAGAGACGTTAACCACTCGGCCACGGACGCCCCTCCTCTTATGAAAATGAATATATGTGAAAGGAGGTTTCACTGAATTCCTTTGAGCGTTTCTGAGATGTGAGATTATCAGATTATACCTTAACGTAAAAGGTTATTACAAATGCCGGTGCCAATAGAGTTGCTGGCATTTTCTTCAAAAAGTCAAGCTAATCATTTTTATGCTTGTTTATTAAATGCTTTAATAACTTGATTATTTGCAAAGTTCAAGTAAGATTTTTAGTATCAAAATGTACAGAATTTTATTTAATTTACAGCTGCACCCAGGGATCTGGGAACTCCTTATTCTTAATATCCAGCAGAATCCTCTGGCCCAGGTTTTTTTCCAGAAATAGGGGAAGAGGCCCAGGCCCTTCAATAGGGGGGAAAAAAGTGATTTTCGAGTTAAAGCCGGAAAAAATAATTCGATTTCGAAATATAGGGGGAATATTAGGCAGAAATTGAAGATTTGGGTGTGCAAATATCAAAGAGGTACATTTAGATAAACTGTCTTCTATAAATGTATTCCAAACATTATAATGTTGAGAAAGTTAGAGGAGGAAATAATGTTAAGAAATAATGTTCAGCAAAAAAATTATTTTTTTTTGGTCGGGAATTTTCTCAAAGAAAAGTAGTCTGTTTTGCTAGTGGAAGGGGCCGATATGAAGGAGCCGAATATCGGCCCTGTTTATGAAGGGAAAAAAAGCCCTGTGGCCCTTCTATATGCTTAGAGGAGAAAGTCCAGTAAATAGGATTATAAGGCAATGCAACCTTCTGACTGACAAGGCTGTTGGTGTTTGATAAGGCAATGCAACCTTCTGACTGACAAGGATGTTGGTGTTTTATAAGGCAATAAAACCTTCTGACTGACAAGGCTGTTGGTGTTTGATAAGGCAATGCAACCTTCTGACAGACAAGGCTGTTGGTGTTTGATAAGGCAATGCAACCTGTTGGTGTTTGATAAGGCAATGCAATCTTCTGACTGACAAGGTTGTTGGTGTTTGATAAGGCAATGCAACCTTCTGACTGGCAAGGCTGTTGGTGTTTGATAAGGCAATGCAACCTTCTGACAGACAATGCTGTTGGTGTTTGATAAGGCAATGCAACCTTCTGACAGACAAGGCTGTTGGTGTTTGACCTTCTGACTGACAAGGCTGTTGGTGTTTGATAAGGCAATGCAACCTTCTGACTGACAAGGCTGTTGGTGTTTGATAAGGCAATGCAACCTTCTGACTGACAAGGCTGTTGGTGTTTGATAAGGCAATGTAACCTTCTGACTGACAAGGCTGTTGGTGTTTGATAAGGCAATGCAACCTTCTGACTGACAAGGCTGTTGGTGTTTGATAAGGCAATGCAACCTTCTGACTGACAAGGCTGTTGGTGTTTGATAAGGCAATCTAACCTTCTGACTGACAAGGCTGTTGGTGTTTGATAAGGCAATTCAACCTTCTGACTGACAAGGCTGTTGGTGTTTGATAAGGCAATGCAACCTTCTGACTGACAACGCCGTTGGTGTTTGATAAGGCAATGCAACCTTCTGACTGACAAGGCTGTTGGTGTTTGATAAGGCAATGTAACCATCTGACTGACATGGCTGTTGGTGGTTGATAAGGCAATGCAACCTTCAGACTAGACTGGCATTAGTCCTTCATATTATAACATTTTAACTATAACCTAGCTATCATTATAGAATTTCCTTAGCATTGAAAGTGACAAATATCTCCACTTATAACTTGTATAGTCTTATCTCAACATTATAAATTCAGCCATGGAGAGAAACAGAGCTGGAAATAAAATAATTTTTATGCAGAGTATTATTTCATTTTTTAATTTGTCTAAATGTATTATTTATAGTCTAATTTATAGACTGATACCAGTCTACCTTCAGACTGACAAGGCTGTTGGTGTTTGATAAGGCAATGCAACCCTCTGACTTACAAGGCTGTTGGTGTTTGATAATGTAACTGAAGTTAGGTGACTATTCCAAGGTCCAAAGCACATGCAATGTTGAGGCCCTCCCAGGGGATCCTTGTTCCATGGATCCCTGAAAGTAGTGACAAATGTTCCCTGAGATCCCAAAAAGTTTTTTTCTTTAGAACAAGGTTCCCTAGATCCCTTAAGTTATGCATTTCATCCCTGGATCGCTTAAATGTAAATGCTAATGTTTGCCAGATATCTAAAATAATTGTCCATTTTGCTAAAAAAAACACACAAAAACTGGGAGAGGTTCAAATAGCAGACACTAGTTTTGGGAATCGGCTGAAATTTCATGATCGATCATCAGTTACACCCAACCGATTGATGATAGATTATGAAAGAGATCGATGATCGATTATTAATCAATTAAATATGACTGCCGCATAACTGAAATTACCAAAGCAGTTTCAGCCAGGGTCTAACTGGTATTTAGTCAAAGTTAATGTAATAAGAATTATTTAGGATTGTTGTTTGTTATTTACCCTCAGTACATTTGAAAACGCAACACTTGGTATTTTCTGAATTTCTAGAGATGTTGCAAAGATGTTAAAGTTAAATGTGTTTTAACTGAAAGAAGTAGAGCAAATCTTATGCAACTGTTTATCGCCATATGTTAACCTTTACGTACACTACTAAACATAAAATATTTGATCTGAACAAAAAAAACAGCAGGGTAAAAAAAATTGAAAATCAAAATTTTCGGGTTTTTAAATGTACTGAGTATATTTCTTCAATTCATCAAAATAAATTATTTATAAATCACTTTTCCTCTGATGACTATAGACGTGAACCACTCTATATCCAGCCAGAACTCGACCATGAAAAGTCATACTCCATTAATCAAACGGGTTGATCGAGTGATGCTCGAGTAACTCAGTTAATCGGGACAGCACTTATATTAAGTACACTTCATTAATTTTATAACATTAAAGTCACGTTCCCACGTTTGCACACCCCGGATCATGACGAAGACCTTGAATAAGCATGACAAATATGTTAATATGAACACGAAGGGGAAGTTCTATCCCTCTGTCACTAGCGTAATTTGCAGTGGTCATATTCTATACCTGGTATATAATCACACGGGGCTCCATCCCACTAAAAGATTTAACAATTAATTGCATACCTTTATAAAGGTTTTGGCGGAGATCGCAACCACATATCTGAATTTGTTAACATTAAACTTGTTATAATAACACATCACTACTTAAGCCTTTCAATTAAAATAAAAGTCTAAAAGGGTTTAAATAAATATAAATTTACACTTGATCGATTAGGCGAAGTAATTTGTACCCATTGTTGAAGGCAATTACACTAGAAATGTATATTTTTATATGAAGAGATGAAATTGAATTGCGTTTTAAGGCTCACCAACACATGAAAGGTTATATGGTGCCTAAAAGGAAAGAATGTGCAAGGTTCATCCTCCATTTACATCAAGATAAAATATAAAGAATGGGCCTAAGAACCTTCTAACCTGCAGAACTGCAGAGTTGCTGCAAATTCTATAGTAATACACTCCATTTACGATGGAGCCACATTTCCACGTTTGCACACATGGTGTCATGATAAAGACCTTGAATGAGCATGATAAAAAACGACAAAATGAATATGACTTGTGAGATTGCAGTGGTTGTATTCTACCTTGGCAACCACACGCAGATGAAGAGATAAATATAACTAAAAAAATAATTATGTACCTGTTTTGTATTGGTCCTTTAAAATCTTTTTTATGATCCTTTGGCTTTCCTGCAAGACAGAAACAACAGGTATTGAAGGACTATGTAATATTATATGAGTTACAGTAATTAATAAGAAGGATAAGAAGACAAAGAAGGAGGAGGAGATGAAGATGAAGACAAAGAAGGAGGAGGAGATGAAGACAAAGAAGGAGGAGGAGATGAAGACAAAGAAGGAGGAGGAGATGAAGACAAAGAAGGAGGAGGAGATGAAGACAAAGAAGGAGGAGGAGATGAAGACAAAGAAGGAGGAGGAGATGAAGACAAAGAAGGAGGAGGAGATGAAGACAAAGAAGGAGGAGGAGATGAAGACAAAGAAGGAGGAGGAGATGAAGACAAAGAAGGAGGAGGAGATGAAGACAAAGAAGGAGGAGGAGATGAAGACAAAGAAGGAGGAGGAGATGAAGACAAAGAAGGAGGTTTAATGCCACAGCTAGCAACACAATATAGCATATATGATGCTAAGACAAGAGGTTACATCAAGATAACAATATAATGATAAGACTTGTATTTAGTAACTTCACAACCAAAAGAAGGCAGCAACTACAGTATTTATCAATCTCATTTTCAATTTGACCCTTTATCAGGCTATGATTCTCTACACTACTAAGGATCTGACAACACTGCATTGGAGGTCACATCAGATTGACCTTACGATTAGCCAATCAGATACAAAATTACATGTCGATCTGATGTGACCTCCAAGGCAATGTTGTCAGATCCTATAGCGGAGAGTATCAAAGCGTAATTAGGATATGATTTTAATGAGATTAAATCTTTAGTTACCTCTTAAATACAGATACAATCAGCCTACAAAATTGTTCGGTATAGACTGCTTCACTGCACATGTCGCGTTTCATCAACATGCTGTGGAACAGTCTACGCTCGGTATTAAAAGAGACAATGTCCGTAACTTTTAGTGTATAAAACACAAAATAACTGCGTTGACAAACACACCAACCATTATTGAATATTTACTGGAAAAAAGAGAGACTTTAATAGAGGTACAAAACAATGTACTGATTTGTGGGATGGAACCCACACTAAAATTATACTCGCTGGTCAATAGTCGACATCGCTATCAACTGAGCTAAGCAGGCCAGATATACTATGACTTACTTTTTAGAATATCTAATGTCGCAATAATTTCGGTGGAATATATATTTTCAAAACACATGACAGCGTCTATGATTGTCTTCGTATTTATGATGTAAAACATGTTATTTAGTGCATTTCTTTGAATTTGTCGTGCAATCACCAGCAATAACACACGAAGACTTTATCTTTATTCGGATCTACATGTTTTATGTGGATTTTGGTTTGTTCAGTTCACTCGAATGGCATCTAAAGTGCACTTGAAATACACGATATCATTGGTTGAATTTAGTTGATCTTCTCATGAATATTGGTTAGATGAAAGGTCGATCTGATGTGACCTCCTAGGCAATGTTGTCAGATCCTATAGCGGAGAGTATCAAAGCGTAATTAGGATATGATTTTAATGAGATTGAATATTTAGTTACCTCTTATGATTGGAAGGGTTTGACATTGGTCTCAATTCTTGGTCCTCTTGGACACCCTAGAACCACATGGGAATCCATTATTAACCCTTAACCCGCTACATATATATAATGGACTGTTCTTTCTTTGAATTAAGACCATTGCATTTATGTGATAAAGGGGTGTTTTGGGGAAAATGACTGAAAGGGGTGTTTTGGGGAAAATGACTGATCAGATGGACATTGTAAGGCTATTGTAGTTGTGCTTAGCGGGTTAAGGGTTAACTGGATTTTAATTTATTATACAACAAAACAGCTACAGCTAAGCTAGATGGCTAAATTTTTAGAATTGGGATAATAAAAATCCCATTTGGAAACAGGCCAAAATAATTGCTCCTGTAAAGGCTATAAAAGATCCTGTACAAAATTGATTTGGAAATATAGCAATAGCAAAACTAGCATATGATATATTTATGTAAATAAATAATTATATATTAAATAAATAGTAAATATTTTCTTCTCTTTTTGAAGAAATGAGTTGATTATGATAAAATTGTTGTTTTTACACCATTTCTTGAAATATTGTAATGTATCCACTTAATTCGCGGAAAAATTCTGAAACATGAGTACCAGCTAGAGACCATTCGGGATGCTGAACAAAAAAATTAATAAGATGCGTGCGTTACAAATCAGTTACGGTAAGTTTGAATTGAACTGAATTGGGTTTTAAGACGCACCAACACATGAAAGATTATATGGCGCCTATTGGGCATGAACATGCCGGGCTCATCCTCCATGTACATCGAGATAAAATATGGAGAATGGGCCTAGAACCTTCTCACCCTGAACTGCAGAGTTGCTGCAAATTCTATTGTAAAAACTCCATTTATGCTGGAGCCACGTTATAGTTTTTCTGCCACTGCTCTAGTGATATGAGCGAGATGGCACCTGAAACAATGCAGGGGTCATGATGAAGACCTTTAATGAGCCTGAACAAAAAATGACAAAATGAATATGAATGGGGTGGTCCTACCCCTCTGCATGTGACGGTGCGTTTGCAGTGGTTGTATTCTACCCCGGCAACCACACAGGGGCGGTAAGTTTGAATCCAAGTTAGAAAAGTTACCGTAGAATGAAAGATCTGCAGATTGCATGCCGTGTCTCACATTTCGTCAACATTGTATATACTCCTTTGAAAATGTTAAAGAAGAAAAATCTCCCCTTTTATACAGTTCTTTCATTATTATATACCGGTATGCATTTGTTTATTTTGAAAGTTGATTATTATACTCTCTTTAAATACAAAATTGATGCATATTTACATTTATATTTGTACGGTTTGTTGAGATTGTTGAGATTTCCTTCTAATCTATCACACAGCAGTCGAGTAATGTATTAATTACATTATTAATTTTAACTGAAATGTATCGCTTTGCATTCTGAACAAATAACATCAACATCCTCAATACTTTATTGACATCATACCTCAACCTCAGGGATCACCCTAGGATTGAATTTCAATGAGACAAAATGTCCCATTAGCTTGATTTTAATGAGACATTCACCATTTTCAGGAAACATTTCGGATTCGAAGTTAATTGCTTGCTCCAGTACATAGTTTACAGACATAACAATCTCCTTTTGATGTGTTTTCGAATAATTTGATATTTTCTCATTTTATATGTTTTAATCACTAATAAAATTAACTTGAGATTTTAAATGAAATATAAATCAATATATTTTCATTACGAACCAAAATGGTGAAAATGGATTTCCCGAATTCGATGCGACAATTTGTTCCATTGTCTTTTTTTCATGCGATTTTTGAGATTTTAATGCGAGAATATCGCGGAATCGCGGCCTAGAGTGATCCCTGCAACCTCACAGTAAGATATCTTCTGTGTGACTCCTATTTCACTAAAAAATTCAGATCTTTCTGAGACAGTAATGTAATACATATCACAAACCTCATTACTTTCGATTTACCTTCATGAAGATGTTTTGCATTTTTCAAACGTAAATGTCTTAAATCGACATGTTTATGTCTGGTTTTCAACAAAAAGAGTCGGTTACAAAAGTTCTCAATTATTGTTTAAAAGTATGTTATATACATGTTGTATTTTATATTTCTGACTGCGGGTTAGACAGGATCATATCAACATACTCTTTAACTATGTATGTCATAAAATATCCCAGTTAACTGATATACAACCAAAGTTTTACCTGATTGGCTTAAGGAATATAAATTATAATAAAATTGTTTGAGTTTTGTCAAAAGGCATATTCACTACAGACTAAATGTAACGACAGAAATGTAGAGATGTTTAAAAAAAACTAAAAAACAAAAGAATATATTAACCCTTTACCCGCTACATATATATATTGGACTGTTCTTTCTTTGAAAAAGACCATTCCATTTATGTGACAAAGGGGTGTTTTGGGGAAAACTACTGATCAGCAGCCGGACATTGTAAATCCTGATCAGCCTGCGAGTTACTCGCAGGCTGATATGGGTTTACAATGGACGCAAAGGCTATTATAGTCGTACTTTGCGGGTTAAGGGTTAAATTATTATAAACTAGACATGTGCACAAGGAAAATCAGAACTAGAACTATCACTGAAGGTGATGAATCACTGAAGGTGATGAATAGCCCGCTTGTTGATCAGTTGTTATGTGTTTAGGAAGTTTGGGAATAACCCATTCAAAACTGTTTGAGGAAATGCATGTAATGAAAATGTCTTATGCAACAGGACGCGACGGGACAAAAATGTGTTAAGGGACACGACGGGACTTTATATGGACATGATTTTTATACAGCCTCCACTTCACCTCGTGAAGACAGGGGTATAAACATGAGGAACCTTACTTATGTAACAATGCATACCATTATACAGAAGCTTAAAAATGTCCTAATATCGAAATCAATGACTGCCGACATTCAATTAAAGATAATCAGATCATAGACTAAAAGACTTAAAAGGTGTTGAGAGCTCAGCGCAAAACTATTGTATCGTGTTCTTTGCTTTCATGTATGTATATATATGGTAGTTACACTTACTAGTTTTACATTCACCCCTTGATCGAGTTATATAACAAAATGAATCAACTGCCAAATAAAAATCATAATATTTAAGCATTAATATACTGAACGGAAAAAGAAATTCATAATTGGTATTTCCGCTATATATTGTATGTTTAACATGCTACTGCTAATCGAATGGTACAGGGCGACAGGGCGACACTAGGCCTGTCCTTTCGGAAAGAAGGTTTAAACAGCACTGAACACGGAACACCAATGGTAACCCCTTTAAAGTTTTATTATCGACAGAATGCGATTTTGGCTCAAGCAGGTGAGCAAACTTTGGCTTTAAACGTTGCAGTCTCTTAACAGTAAACACAATACTGAAATGGCTTGACTTTTTTAAGCGAAACTTCAACATTTATGAATTTCTAGTAACAATTAAAGAATACTTTGATTTAAAGGTCTACTACATGACGGAGTTGTCCCTCCTGTAATTAGTTGTAGCCCCTTTTTGTACAAAACACGTTAAGATATATCTGTAATATTACGTGGAATTAGGTGTGTATTATAGTGTAGTATAGGCAATCTTTTGATTATACGTTTCTTTTTCCTTTCAGTCTATATAAGACCCAGAATGCAAGGTATGACGCAGATACACAACGGCTTAAATGTTGTTTATGTACGATCCATTAATACGGCAGATTACAGAAACGTATATTACAATAAAGTCCCAATAAAAACAACCAAATTGTATAGGAGAAATAATAATAAACCTATTTCTCGCGGACAAACAAGATGTTATTTTCCATTTCAAGGTCGTGCTAGTAGCAAATAAGCATGAGATTATTCTTTTAAAAATTAACAGTTTATATGGCTGGCAATTTTAATTATGTTGATGTTGAAGTAAAATTCCGCTGACAAAAAGTCTGTTAAAGCTGCTATCCCGCCAACAACAGGCAAATTTTACAACAGATGTACACCGCTTGTAAACTTACTCACGATAACTTAAATCTAGACTTTTAATCTACACATATGCATTTTTTTTATAACCGCAACAAATGGATAGTTTGGAAGAACGGTTTGGTAAGGCCAATCAAAATTTAGTTCAAAATAAGGACGGGGGGTGAAATTTTTGGTATTTTTTATTATTTTATACGACAAATGGAAAATGGCCTTGGCACAAGGCAAAAATAGTAAAACATACTACCGAGTACTTCCAAGATTGAAAACACATTTTTAATAGTGTTTCATACTTTCAGATTTATTTTTTTTTAATTTTTACCGGGGCGGCATAAAAAAAACGGGGACAGGCGTGGATGAGAATCTAGCAATTAATTTATTATGGCCTAATTGTAATAGTAACTGAAAAGACTTTCTTTAACCTTACTTATGAAAAATGTTGTTCCAAAGCTGGTATTGATCTTAAGATTCACTGGTCCGCCAAGAGCTCTACCGTTAGCCCAAGGTATTCTTAATAATTCACCTGTTATTGAAATTGTGTCACTGCATGCAGTAGAGTGCTGATAACCCTGCTATTAGGCAATGTTGGTCTTCATGTTTAATGGAGAACAGAACATTTTCATAAAATAATCTGTTCTTTCAAAATCAATCATTCTTTGCCATAATTAATACAAGTTATTATTAGAGCTCGATATCAGATATAGTATGTTCCGAAAATAAATTGAAACGGTCAATGATTTTGGACAAACAGTTCATTACTTACACGGTATATATACAAAAGTATAGGTTTATTATATTGGACATCGTAATATGATGCCATTGATACTTAGCCCAGATGTATCCTTAATTGCAGGGTTATCGTGTTTGACAGTGTATTTCTAGATGGATTATTCATGAGTTTATGCAGTTTTTTAAACACTGGCATAATATCACAGTGAATGGCAAATATACCATAAAGAGCTAACATGCTTCTTGTAGAATTTGTGGGGCTGGCGTGGCCCAGTGGACAGCACGGTGGACTTGAACCCGGGGGATCAGGTTCGAGCCTCACTGGCACCTCAGAGTCTTGTCCGTGTGTTCTCGGGCAAGACACTTTAACTTAACCTTATCCACGGGGAATGAAATATATTCTTAGTAGATCTGGGCTAAATCTGAATGATGTCATATATTGTGTAAACCTCTCAAGAGATATCAGACATACTATACACCTATACTGTTGTATATATATATATAAGCAAGGAACTGTCTGTCCGAAATCATTGACCATTTCATTCTATTTTTAGAACATACTATCACTGAGATTGAGCCTTATTAGCCAACCTATAAAATTTAAAATAATTTTTTTAGGATCACGTGAGTTGAATTAAGATTACGCAGTCAATCACATGTATTTTAAGAACCTGTGAAAAATCCTGTGCTTTTGGTCGGCACATATACACTATTATATGACCTGAACACCTGGATTTTCTTATATATATTTACTTGTTTATATACCCGTTGACGGACATTTGTTGATTTACATATATAGTTTATATTACTACCATATCATCCCTTTTTTTTTAATAGTTTTATCTTGATATGTTTACATTAATTTTTAATTACTACTTAATTTCTTCATCTTTCGTCGGTTTTTGCGCACAATATGGCTGGACATTGTTAACCCTGATCAGCCTGCGAGTTGAGGGTTAAATACAGACCTCTGCCCCATGTGGGTTCGCTGTGTGTAACAGTTACCCTGTTATTTACACTGTTACACCATAATAAAGGTGAGAAATATGAAGTGTAGTTTGTCACGATTAAAACTATATATAAAGCCACTGCATGACTATTGTAGGCTATTTAAAGTATCGACTCTTTACAAAAACAGTAGACAGTGACGTTGATCAAACGCAAAATGTACAAAACCACCACAATGTATGTAAAAGTATTGTATACTGTTCGAAGGTTTATGGCATATGGTATTTATAGGATTTGTCCAGGTCAAAAATTATCTGCTAATATAATGTAACAGGAAATCAATGGTCTCACCCCATCACTAGGAAACATCACAAATATTTACAGGTTCTATTTCACATAAAGAAATATTGTAATACATATTTTGAACGTGAAAATTGCATAGACTGGTCAATTAATACCATTAAGCGATGGAAAGCTTATATTAGCAGGATTTTATAATGGATATTTCGACAATAAAACATGTTTAAAAAAAAGATTTCACTGAAAAAAGTGATAACCCGTTTAAAATTGCCTATTAAATGTTTAATTTTCAATATGCAAACTTTTTAAGCCAAAAATAAGGTTTTATTTCATACCCCAGCCAACCCTGTTTTCGCTTCTTGGAGAAGGGGTTGGATGGGGTATGAAAGTTAATACTTGGACCACGTAATGTATTCAGCCATAATATATTGACAAATGAAAGGTTTATAGCTAGGCGTAATATGAAATTGTGCATGCCTTGCACAATGAGACATTTTCTGAGACGCAATTAATATTGATGTTATTAAAGGGACTGCAGGCCGTCTGTTTTGACAGTATTAAAGGGACACACAGCAATCTTTGAATCAATTATCAGAAATTAGCGCCTCCATTTATTTATCCAGTATCAATTCGCCTTTAAACCTGCATCAAATAAACTATTCTTATAATTGATATTAATGATTGAACAAATGCAAGTTGTGTAGAAAACACGCTGTCAGTTATTCAAAAAACAAGATTGCCATGTATCCCTTTAATGTAACAAGAGTGCCGCCTTATTGGGCATTATATGCCCATTTCCTAAGTTTTTTATGTTAAAAGCATTTCCTAGGTGTCAGGTCAATGTAACCCTTACTTTGACCTTCTAACAGAAAAATAACTGATAGAGGATGTTGTTTAACCAAGGGCACTATTTGTATAAAGTTTCAAGACTGTAGATCACATATTTGTGAATAACAGCTGGGAAGGAATTTGTCATGATCAGGTCACAGTGACCTTGACATCTGACCTACTAAGCTTAAAATGAATAGAGGTTGTTGTTTTAACATGGGTACTATTTCTGTAACGTTTCAAAATTGTGGGTCTAATAGTTACAAGTTACAGTGAGGAAAATATCTTAGGATTCAGTCATTGTCAGTTCAATATGACCTTGACGACCTACTGAACCCAAAAGTGATAGAGTTTCTCCTCTCACCACAGGCAATGCATCTACAGAGTTCCATGAGTGTAGGTATTATTCTCCTGGAGTCATCACTTGGAATATGTACTGGTGACCTTAACCTTTGACCTAGTGACCCCAAAAGCAACAGAGTTCCTCCTCTGACCAAACGCAATGTGAAGTTACAGGAGTATGATTATTGTGGTTTTACAGTTATTTGGCGGAATGTGTATTACTATATAAGGTCATGGTGACCTTGACATTTGGCCTACTGACCCCAAAGACAATAAGGTTCCTTCTCTTGTCAACGCCAATGCACATATGAAATTTTATCAGTGGGGGTGTTACGGTTTTGATGTTATCAAGCAGAATGCATATTACCACATAAGGTCATAGTGACCTTGACATTGACCTGCTAACCCCAATGAAATACAATATTTTCTCTTACCAAGGGCAATGTACCTATGAAGTTTCATCAGGCTAGGTGTTATCCAACGAAATTACTATTTCCATATAATCTCACAATGACCTTGACCTTTGACCAAATGACCCAAAATCAATAGGGTTCCTCCTCTCACCAAAGTCAAACCTTTCTTGAGTGTGGGTGTTATAGTTTCGAAGTTATCGTGAGGAATGCCTATTTCCATATAAGGTCATTGCCACCTTGACCTTTGTCCCACTTAACCATAATCAATAGGGTTAATCCTCTCACCAAAGGCAATGAAGTTTCATAAGTGTGGGTATTATGGTTTCGAAATTATCAGATGGTTTACATATTTCCATATAAGGTCAATGTGACCTTGACCTTTGACCTACTGGCCCCAAAAGCAACAGGGTTCCTCCTCTCAACTAGGGCAATGTACCTGTATTATGTTTTTTACATGGTTTTGATTTAATTTATATTCAACGTTTTTAATGTACATTGACATTTTAATTGTAATGTAAGGTAACATACTTTACATGCACGTTACTCACTAAAGCCCAACGCTCAGAATTGATGGCACACCTTTCTCAAATTTTATGATTGTAGGTGTTATTGTTTTGAAGTTACTGTGCAGAATGCATATTTCCATCTAAGGTCACCATGACCTTGACCTTTGACCTACTGGCCCCCAAAACAATAGGGCTCCTTCTCTCACTTAGGGCTATGTACCGATGAAGTTTTATGAATGTAGGTTTTACAGTTTTGAAGTTATTATTCGGAATTCATATTTCCATATAAGGTGTTTGACCTTGACTTTTGTCCTGCTGACCCTTAAAGCAATAAGGTTCCTCCTCTCACCTAGGACAATGTACCTATGAAGTTTTATGAGTGTAGGTGTTACGGTTTTGAAGTCATTGTGTAGAATGCATATTTCCATATAAGATCACTGTGAACTTGACCTTTGACTTACTGGCCCCAAAAACAATACGGTTCCTCCTCACTCCTAGGACAATTTATCTATGAAGTTTTATGAGTGTAGTTGATACTGTTTTGAAGTTACTGTGCGGAATGCATATTTCCATATAAGGTCACTGTGACCTTGACCTTTGACCTACTGGCCCCCAAAACAACAGGGTTCTTCCTCTCACCTAGTGCAATGTACCTATTAAATTTCATGAATAAAAGTTTATTGTTTCGAAGTTATCGTCCAGAATACGTTTTTCAATATAAGGTCACGGTGACCTTGACCTTTGACCTAATGATCCCAAAAACAATAGGGATCCTCCTCTCACCTAGGGCAATGTACCTATGATGTTTTATCAATGTAGGTGTTACAGTTTTCGAAGTTATCATCTGGAATGCGTTTGTCTATTAAAGGTCATGGTGACATTTGACCTACTGACCCAAAAAAGCAATAGGGATCCTCCTCTCACCTAGGACAATAATCACTGGTTCAAAAATGACACACACAAGTTGGGAAGGGCATTAACCTATAATCTATATAAATCATGATTTCTGTTTCTTTCAGGCATTTCGTGCAACAATCAGTCTGTAAATCCAAAAATAGAAACACACATAGTGTATACTGAAACTTAGGTTATCATAGAATATAATAAATCATTTAATCCTTTATCTATATGTACAGTGTTCATTACGACCCTTGAGATGTTGGGGTCAACAGTCACATGGCTCACTTCAGTTTTTAAATCTACTGAAAACCAGGATAATTAAATAAAGATATGCTTCAATCATAATGCATCTACTTCTCAAAGCAGCAAAGCCCCTTACTAAATTATGAATCTATACTAATGAGTTATACATCAAAAACTTACTGACCAGTCAAGTCTTCCAGACACAACAATTAACTGGGATGGAGAACAAGGTCCTGTTTGCGGCATACAACACTGAAGCATTTATATTCTGGATCAGCCTCGGTAGTTCAGTGGACAAGACCTTGGCTTTAACCCTTAACCCATTATATATAGTTCTTTCTTTGAATTAAGACTATTAAGTTCTATTTATACGACATGTCATATCAGTCATTTTCCCCCAAAACACCTCTTTGTCAGACAAAGGGGTGTTTTGGGGGGGGGGGGGGGGGGGGGGGGGGGGGGGGGGGGGAATGACTGATCAGCTGCCAGACATTGTAAACCCTGATCAACATGCATGTAACTCGCAGGCTGATCTGGGTTTATAATGAACGCAAATGCTATTATAGTCGTGCTTAGCAGGATAAGGGTTAAATATAGACCTCTGTCCCACGTGTTTTTTTAAAATTAAAACCATTCCATTTATATGACAAAAGGGTGTTTTGGGGGAAAATGACTGATCAGCAGCTGGACATTGTAAACCCTGATCACCCTGCGAGTTGAGGGTTAAATATAGACCTCTGCCCCATGTGGGTTCGCTCCCTGGCAGAGGCATATCTGATGGAAAACTTCACCTTTCATCTCATCTATCTTTGAGGTTACTGTCCCAATAAAGCCCAGGATGATGAAGTTACGGGACATAAACTGTACATGTCAATGGCATTTAATAATTGAGAAGGAAGAACTGTATAAACTTTCATGACCATAGGTCAATATTTTGGCAATTTATGAGCTAGGTTAGTAATCAGCAGGTTAAATTTGATGAAAAGGGGCATAACTCCGCCAAAATAAAAATAGGTATTGGACATGTCAATGGCATTGAATAATTGACAAGAAAAATATATACAATCCTTCATGATCATAGGTAGATATTTTGTAAAGTTATGAGCTAGGTTAGGGTGCAGGCTAAATTTTTCTGAAAAGGGGCATAACTCTGCTGAAATGAAAGTCACAGTTAATGGACATGAATAATGACTTCCCTTGGGGTAAAATGAAGATGTGTGTGAAGTTTTATGAATATAAGTCAAACACTTTTCAAGTTATGGGCAAGGTAGGTTGCAGGATAAGTGTGACAGGAGGATGACAATGGAAAATGGGCAAAGTGATCTCTAAGTGTCTGCCATGCTACTCAGGCGACACAATAAAAGTATGGAAATCATATAACTAGCTATATTAGATATAAATACATTTCAATCTCGCTCATTTACCTTGACTGGTATATCAGAGACTAATCATATTATTTCCAACTTTGATTCGGAACATCCCTAACAGTTCAATGGCAGCGATTCAAGATGGAGATGTTATGAATAGCATGATGGTTTAGGTGTCTGTTAGGATTGATGTAAATATGACCCCCACGATGCATATAATTGTATGTACTTACTAAGTGACTTAAGCAAAATTTTAACAAAACAGAAACCAAAAAATGTAATGACAGGGAGCGAATGTTGGATTTTTATTTTGCTAAAAGTAAGCTTAGTGGTTAACCTACTTTTTACCACTTCAGTGAACCATGGCATTGATATTCAAATGAACATTCCCGCAAATGCAGTGTACCACCATTATATTATGGTACATACGCAATGTGTCTTGAACACTTGATAAAATAGTGACCACACTTAATAAAATGGAGACATAAGCCGAGTCTTAATGAAATAAGTTTATATAAAATTTGAAAATCTAGTCGATCTGATTGGATTGAAAAGTAGGTTAAACACTAAAAACTGGGTTAGTTACTTAGTATTTAATACGCTAAAAGTTAAATACAGCTTTAACACTGATTTTTAGCTTATGGGATGGCAAGTTGTCCGTCGTCCATCCATCCATCCATCCATCCATCCATCCATCCATCCATCCATCCATTGATTTATATATACATATATATATATCTATCGAGGATTAGAACTGGATACGACGATCTGGTGGCAAACCATTTTAAAGCAGACGGGCACGACATTGCCGACTTCCGTATTATGGGTCTCGAGAAACTTTACGGTGATGATACATACCAAAAAAACATAGAGGCACTATGGAAAAAGAAACTTAGGACATTTAAGCCGTATGGACTGAACACAAAAGAGTGACGTTAGAAGTAGCGCCAAAACACACATCCTTTCTGTGACTTTACAATAAATTGTATATAAGGAAGGCCATATCAAATTAATTTCCAGTTTATCATCCAAATTTTGGAAAAAATTGGGGCGGGGGGTGCAATTTTATTTTTTATTTTTTATTTTCCCCTGATGACATCAAACATCACAAAAATATTAATAACCAGAAGTATTATGTTTTGAACACTCTCTTTATTACCAATTGTCACTGATATAGCATACATTTGTACTTATAATGATATAAACTACCATGTATGTGAGTTTTAAAAGTTGAAGTTCTCAATATATCTTACTTCTTCTTGTTTGAAACAGTTCCCTTTTTATTTACGAATGACTGTTTGCCAGGCACAACTCACATACGGGATATTTATCATCTGGTTCTACAAGGTCATCTGACGAACCAAAGTAATAATTAACATACTGATTCGAAGCCAGCAGAAAAATATGGTAGTTCCACTGACATGTCACAAGTTACATTTTTTCTAACAAATACCGAATGTAAAATTATAATGATTGTCCTGTTTCAACATCTTGAATGACAGAACCACATGTATATTGTAGGTCAGCTAAGATTTGAAGCAAATCAGTTCTTTTCTTTCCTTTCACCACATGTTTACAGTACAGGACTCTTGGTTTTCACATTCAGAACAATACACCACAATCTGGACATTTTTTTTTAAATAATTTTTTAAAATAATTTTTTTTTCAAAATAAAAATTGTCGGATCGGCATAAAATATTCGGGGTGGGCGGGGATGATAAACTGGGAATTAATTTGATATGGCCTAAAATAAACGCCATGAAGAAGGGTGGAAAAACAACCGAAATCTTGCGGCAAAATAAAATAGATTTTATTATATATATATATATATCCTTCATTTTTCATCCAATCTTGACCAAACTTTGTTGTTAATATCAATGAAAGCTTGGATAAGTTCGAAGACCAGCCAGATCGAACAAGTAACACCGGAGTTATGGCCCTTGATTTAGTTAAAAATGCTATATCTTGCCTCGTTAGGACAATAGGGCCTTCATTTTTCATCCAATCTTTACCAAACCTTACCAGATTGTTAATATCAATGAAAGCTCGGAAAAGTTAAAAAAACACCCACATCGGACAAGTAACAAAGAAGTTATTGCCCTTGATTTAGTTAAAAATGCTATATTTTGCAACGTTAAGACGATAGGGCCTTCAATTTTCATCCGATCTTTACCAAACTTGACTGGATTGTTAATATCAATGAAAGCTCGGAAAAGTTCAAAAACCAGCCAGATCGGACCAGTAAGGAGTTATGGCCCTTGATTTAGTTAAAAAAGCTATATTTTGGCTCATTAAGACAATAGGGCCTTTATTTTTCATCCGATCTTTACCAAACTTTACTAGATTGTTACTATTAATAAAAGCTCAGAAAAGTATTAAAACCAGCCAGAATGGACCATTTACACTGGAGTTATGGCCCTTGATTTAGTTAAAAATGCTATATTTTGTCTCGTTAAGATGATAGGGCCTTCATTGTTCATCTGATCTTTACCAAACCTTACCAGATTGTTGATATCAATGAAAGCCCGGAAAAGCTCGAAAACCAGATTGGACCATTTACACCGGAGTTATGGCCCTTGATTTTCTGAAATATGCTATATTTTGGCCTTGTTAACATGATAGGGCCTTCATCCGATCTTTATCAACCTTTATCAGATTGTTACTATCAGTAAAAGCTTGGACAAGTTCGAAAAATAACCAAATCGGATTAGTAACACCGGAGTGATGACCCTTAATTGAGTTTAAAAATGCTGTATTTTGCCTCCTTAAAACGAAAGGGTCTTCATTTGGCCGGATTTCAGTGAAACTTTGCAGGGATGATCAGTACCAAGCCTAGTTGCACATATTGTCACCGTGTTCCTGTTGAATGATTTTGGCAGAGTTATAGCCCTTTAAAGGTTGTAATACACAAACTTTGTCCCGACTAGTTCTCCTGAACCCCTGGCAGGATTTAAACGAAATGTTTAAGGGATGATCAGTTCCAAGTCCAGTTGTGCATATCATCGCTGTGTTCCTGGTTAAAGTCAAAATGATACTGGATAAATAAATTGAGATGCTAATTGCATTGCTTGATAAACACTTAAAGATTGCCGTGTGTCCCTTTAAGTTAGGTTACAGGTTACAGTTTGAGTAGTCAAGGCAGTAGTTAACAGTTAAAAGAATCTGGGATCACCCTACTGTTGATATATAAGCAGAGCTTAATGCCCGACATTAAAATCCTACTTTCATGTTTTTCTATTTCATACTACCGGTACTACATGGCTATATATGAAACTACAGCAACTGCCGAGCCGGTCTGGAAGATGAAATACAGTGCTTTGGGGGGGTATAGAATCACTTGGGTTAAACGTCTAATTTTAAAACGATAGGAAAATGTTTATTTAATTTCTGATTTAGATTTACCCTATTAGTTGTATGATAGCAAAATTTCTAAAATTATTGTCCTGAAACTGTGATTTTTTAATAAGTGTTTTTGCACCAATATTTACATAATTTCATTTTATCCTTAAAAGTGCCAAACTTCAACAAGTTACCTTAATTGATGATTGCATTTTGACTTTTGTCCCTAACATTTATTTCTGAGTTTATTGTGACAGTATGAATTTTTCGTTTCGAAAACACACTTCATTCAGGTAGTATAGAATCATTTTTTCTGAGAGGTGTTGCACGTAGTGATATATTTTGCATGGAAAAATGTCCCAAATCATTTCACCGTTGAATAAATGTATGCTTATACGATATATCTTGAAGCCTGGAAAGTTTTAAAATAATCTAAAATATATGAGCTGAGAAAATTGAATTTAAACAGGAAATGATTCTTTACTACCAATGATTCTATACACCCCAAAGCACTGTATCAAACGTGGGAAGTCATTCAACATGTTGCAAGCTGGAGAGGGCTTGAATTACTGTTACTGTTGAGGAAGGACTCAGATTACTGTCACTACTGATTACGTTTCAGATAAAATGTATACTTCACAAAAAAACTTCAACCAGGATGTGCTTTGTGGAAGTTTGTATGATGAATGCATGATTTAAATAGCCAACCGGATAGCTTGCATTTCAAATCCGGAAGCATATTTTAAGACTTAATAAAAACATAGTTTACCGCAATCCCACTCCCCAACCATCCCACTGGGCAGACAAATGATGTTCTCTTTCATAGATGAGTAGACATTATGGGGAAAACTGACAGTGTAAATGATTACTTACTTCAGTGTATTTGTCCTCCTGAACCTGCCTCAGGTTCCCAGAGGACAGAGCCAAAATTATCATTGCTCTCGCAGGCTTTTAAAATTATCATGTGGGGAAGTCATATACCAAATTTGGTTGAGATTCATTCAATGGCGATATGGTAAAGACAATAAGGTAAAGGACAGGCAGACAGGTGGACGGACATTATGCCTTTTTTAAACTAGAACTGTCGTCTGGAAAGGCCGACTCATAATTATATCCTAGCTGGGACCATGTAAGTGTACATGTGAAGTGTCATAAGCGAGGAAGGGTAATAGAGTGGACAAGGATTTCATGATCAGGTCATGGTGACCTTGACTTTGAACCTAATGACATTAAAGTGTATAGGGGTCATCTTCACACCATGGACCAGCCTGCATGGACGGTCTACCCGAAGTTGCATGTATGGGGTTGCATGTATGAGACTATGCTATTATTATTATTGGTGCAAAAACAATTTGCTTTTACCTGTTCAAATATTTACAAATTATGAAAAAAAAAAAAAAGATGCGTCGAGTTCGAAAAACATCAAGATTTTTAAGTATCCCGAGCAATGTCCTCAGAATTATAATAAACAAAACGCAAATAAAGCTGACAAAAAAAACGACTTTCACTTTAACACAGTTGTATCCCAATCAATGATGTAACAACAATAAAACTGACTAAAAATATGTGATCATGCCAAATTTTACGTTTTTGTTACTCAATTGATTATATCAGCAGTTTGTAGTCAACAAGCACATGTCAGTACAAACAAATTCACACTTTCCATTTAAAGAATCATCGGCTTTTGGACCAGAAAAATGTATTAGGGTGTGTTTCGAAGTTTCACTGTGACACACATGCACGTAAAAAGCTGAAATGGATAAACCATAAATGATTCAGATTGTCAAACGTTAAAACTGAACCCAAAGGTATCCATTATTTGGTCCCATTTGATTGTCTATAATATTATCATATTTCTGCATGAAAATGTCTTTTGAGACCATTCATTGACCCTCATTCACTGAATGCCTCATTTCCCTAAATCTATATTAAAAAAAAAAAAAATAGAAATGTTAACATGGTTTAATTCTTGTCCAGACTTTAATTATGTGTTTGTATCGGGTAGTATGTGTAGGTCCTTGGTATCGATGGTTTTCAAGTCCCGCTCACCCGGTTTTGATCTCGCACAATATAAACCCGCTGGAAATATTTTATTTTTTATCTGACATGGATTTTTATGTATTTTATACGCACATTTTCGAGAGAATGTGCCAAATAAAAGTTTTGTATGACATTTAGTTCCATTGTTTAATATATTTTGTTTAAATAATATATACAATGAAATAATAAAATGAAATTAGTTTTATGAATGTAAATAAAGCAAGTTATTCAAGAAACTAATTGTTAAATGTGGTGTTAAATATGAAATGCATTCAAAATCAGTGATAAAATATGGTGCAATACTTAATGCACACAAATTGTACGATCAGGGTTTTATATGAACCTAGAATTTATCATTTAATCTAGAATCTAGGATAATAAAAAAAGAAACAAATGAATATTAATACTAAGGTGTTCTTTTCTGATGTATGATATGATATCATGTTACATATATGTACGTTTATCCTGGGTTTGCTATGCATGACAAACTACAGACATAAATGTAATCATTTCTATATAATATAACTAGTCTATTAGCTGTCACATATCATAAACAGATCCGTGTTCACAGACATATTAATAAACAGATAGGAAACGTCCTATCTTAACCAATGAAGTAACCAAAATATCACGTGGCACCTTAACTTTTCCTTCTATCTTCTCTCTCAGTTATTCACCGATTTTGATTGCAATATACATTCAAAAGATTCATAGTGAATAGCAAAATGGGATTATAATAATTTATGTGTATAATTTGAAAATAAGAAATGGTATAAAAAGATGTTTAAAGTTAAAAATGTCATCATTTTTCGCTTTTCTCTTAAAAATCAAGGAATTGACATAGTCAAAGTTTCTGTCAAACTTCTTTTTTGCTCTAAATGTAAGAGAAAGAAACATACTACCATTGGAAAGAAAATTAAATTTGTGATTGGATTTCGCATGAATGAAACTTGAATCTATAAAACTCTTCATGATATGTGTTTTTAAAGTTGCAAAATAATTTGTGAAATTTTCGCATAGTGCCACATGACATTTAGATAATTTGCGTAGTGTCCCATCTATTTGTTATTAGGTCTGTGACAAGTTTAAGAAGGAAAGAAGGATTTTTTGGCACAACAAAGGCACCTGCTGCAACAACACCTTAGTAATATTCATTCATTTCTTTTTTATTACCCTTATCCAGTATCAAAGAAATAATATGTGGCTCCTAAATTACACCTAAATTACACATGCCTCAACAGTTGTTGAGCAAATCAAGAACAATTTTTTTAATTACCCCTTCGAAAGCAAATGAATGCATGATTCTGTTATGTCTCTTTTTAGGTGTATTTGATAATTTACCTGAGTGGGGTGGGGCCGTAGATTAGGTTGTTAATAATGACCATAATTTAACTCTTCTTTTCAAAACACAAACACGCTCTCATGTTTCAGTTTCTGTCATCCTATTTCACTTTATATGTTGTGGTATATATTAAAGATGATAGTAGTTGCAGTAAACATTAGACATACAATAGTATTCATGGCCAAGCAAGCAAGACGGACTTGATGGCCAAGCAAGCAAGAAGGACTTTATGTACATCTGGGATTTGAATTAATTCTAGAAACTAAAACTAGAAAAAGTGTCTATAGGAAACAAATGACCCCAACTTAGCCCTGTGAGTCTTTTTTGTTTGTTTGAATAGTCTTTTGCGCCATTTTTGCACAAGTTAGGCCATATAATGGAGTTCATTTTTAGCACATGTTAGGCCATATAATGGAGTTCATTTTTAGCACAAGTTAGGCCATATAATGGAGTTCATTTTTAGCACAAGTTAGGCCATATAATGGAGTTCATTTTTAGCACAAGTTAGGCCATATAATGGAGTTCATTTTTAGCACAAGTTAGGCCATATAATGGAGTTCATTTTTAGCACATGTTAGGCCATATAATGGAGTTCATTTTTAGCACAAGTTAGGCCATATAATGAAGTTCATTTTTAGCACAAGTTAGGCCATATAATGGAGTTCATTTTTAGCACAAGTTAGGCCATATAATGGAGTTCATTTTTAGCACAAGTTAGGCCATATAATGGAGTTCATTTTTAGCACATGTTAGGCCATTTAATGGAGTTCATTTTTAGCAAATGTTAGGCAATATCATGAAGTTCAGTTGTTTGTTGTAGACAGATCACCCCATTTTTCCTGGGAAGAAACAGTACTGTATACCCACCGACATCTGTAAGAATCAACACTTTCTCATTTGACAAGTCAAGTTCCCAGTAGAGTGTGATTCGAATGCACAGCAGTGAGAGGTGAGAAAGTTTTAGACACGGTGAGCGTTAGTAATAAATGTCAGTTAATTTCTCGATAAAGTACAAGGTGTATGTATTTGATTATAAAATGTCCCGTTACAGTCCTTAATAAATAATTACAATAACAGAAGGTATAATAATCAAAAATGCAATTTCCTTAGTCTCATTTATTTGACTTCTAATATGGTATTTATTTGTCGTCTAATACGGATGCTTTTTTTTTTTTTTTACATACGGACGTTTACTCAGTATAGATGCACCTTAGTCGGAGGACGGCGTATATCAAAAATCGTCTCGCCGTTCGTAGACATGTATTTTATTCACTACAGTACAGTCTACAATTTACTGTTCCAACATATAAAAGCAAACGGACAAAAATGGACAGAATTTAGAACAGCATATAAAAATACACGGACAGAAACGACCAGCAGGTGAACCTACCGTATTTGTCACCACCTTCAGTGTCATCCTCCACCTGACTTCCGCCACACATTGTCCTGTTTAAATTGTGTTATTCCAAATATCAATCCTATACTAAAACACAAGACTGACAAGTTTGTATATTCCTTGAAACACGATTTATTGATAGTTCAGTGTTTCTTTTCATTGAAGAGTAACAATAGAAGTATGTAAGCCAATCAAATCCCGCACCTGCATTTGTCGAATTAGTGTCACGTGATTATAGGCGTCGCGTTGTCATCAGCAACCAGGTATAAAGTCGGTCGGAGGTAAAAGCCGTACCGTAACGAAGCATTGTGGTGTAGTGGTTATAGTGTCTGCCTTGCATTCGGGAGGTCGTGGGTTCGAGTCCCCTGACCGCGTCATACCAAAGACTTTAAAAATGGAGTAGTTACTTGTAACCCATGCCTGACAAGCAAATAATGGGTAGTACTACGTCTGGTCAAAAACCGTCTGGTCAACCCGGTGTCAGAATAATGTGTCTGGGTGGGGTATCACGTACTACGGCGTGGTATTCCAGTGTGGCAGCACTATATCTGCTTCAAGTAGACTGTAGATAGATACATAGCACTACACACAATCACTCACGCAATAGTCCAGACATAATGCCGAGCCAACGGGGGATTCTTCCCGGGGGCTCATATGGTAGAGGGACTTTAAACCTTAGAAATCATCATCAGCCGTACCGTAACATCAGTTCAGACCATCGAACAGGCAGGACGTCTTGCGTTTGAAGTCTGGGACAAAGTGACTCCGCAAGTCGTTCTGCTGTCTGGGATCATCCGCCCTGCACTGTATAGCGCTATATACAGTGTAGAGCCACGCGGAGGCTTGGACATCGCCTCAAACATGTTGTACATATGTTTTTATCCTGTTTTTACGTGGCCCTAAAGATGGACGATTGAAGCTTCTACCGAAAATCTGACGTTGTACCAGCGAGTTACCCCATGTCACTGCAAGTCCCCGCATTAGACGACATGAGGTATCTACGATGGACCACGACTAGACTCACCCTAACCCACCATGGATACCGATGTTGGCGAAACCCTGCGGGATACTCACTGATCCTGTATTGCATAACGGCTTCAGGATCGGCGCGTGAAACGGAGAAGTTCTCACCAACAGAACTCGGGCAGCTCATGCAACCGGATCGACCTACTTGCGACACATTTGGCGCCCAAAATTTCCTGCCTCCTGATTGGTCTACACGATTTCGAGCCGGCAATCGGATTGACCTAGTCACAATTCTGCAGGCAATCCGATTGGCCAAAATCTTCAACGGAATTCTAATCTACTTGGATTTAATCTTCAACTTCTGGCTATCAACGTTGGACTTCTTCACTAACCATCTACTGCTGCTGTTCTACAGTAAACCTGCTTGGACGACTTCCCATCTCCTAGACCCATCCAACTCTAATCATCTGACGAAAAGCTCGCCAAAAGGCCCAGTGCCATAGGGCGAGGGTAAATAAAAACTACCACTCACAAGCCGTACCGTAGCGTACAATCCGTACGATAGCGGAAACTATCGGCAATTTAGACGTAGGCCTTCTATACATACGATTAATCCGAGCCTTCTCTGACCTTACCAGCCTTTTTTTTACGATTTTGATATTTCATCTGGCTGTGAAAAAAGCCACACAAAAAAAGCTTTTAGGGTCAGAGAAGGCTCGGATTAACATACGATGTAAACAAACAATAACAAAAGATGAAGGTGATCGAATTATTTATATCGTTTGTCATAAAACATATTTTTTATCATATATACACAATATTAAAGGGGTTGATGCACTATTTTCCAACAAGTTTTATTTTAAAGGGCTCCGAAAAACATAAAAGGGCTGAAAGAATTATCAAAATGCCATGATATGACCTATTGAAAATGTGCAAAGAAACATAAATGGAGGCGGCCATTTTGGAACGATGACGCACAGACATGTCGGACATATTAATAATACATATTTTTTTATTAGGTCTGTGGATGACGTCATCGCGCCTTTTTACCATATATGGCATACTGACCATATGTCTTTAAAAGCAAAGAAAATCACGTCGATGAAAAATTAGCATACAGTTTATACATTTTACATCTGTAAAATTATTTTTAATCAATCTTAGTAATTGTCTTTGCTTTATAATGTATTTTGTCAATATGTCATATATGGTAAAAAGGCGCAATGACATCGGTGGTGATCTTGTCATCTGTTCATTGAAAAATGCATTTTGTTCAGTATCGTTCCAAGATGGCCGCCTCCATGTATGTTTTTTGCAAATTTTCAATAGGTCATATCTCCTTTTTTTTTCATGGCATTTTGATAATTCTTTAATTCTTTAAGCTTGTTTCAAATTTGTCAGAGTCCTTTTAAATGAATCGTGTTTGAAAGTAGTGCGTCAAACGTTAGATGTAATATGCACAGTGTTTGGTGGTAAAGCCATACCCTATTGCATCGTACCATACATTCCGTTCATTATTTATAACTTTACAAACACTAGTGTAGCATGGTCACTGACATTATCTTTGTAAGTAAGTAAGTAAGTAAGTAAGTAAGAGTAAGTAAGTAAGTAAGTAAGTAAGAAAGTAAGTATGTTTGTATTATTGTGATATGTGCATACAAGTAATCATATATACATATATTTATAAAACAACATAATCACAAGGCCAAATGGGCCTATAAGTCACCAAATTTAGAAGGAACATGTATAAGTACAATAATCAGATTATCACATAGTTTAGATAGATAAATATGCATAGATTGCAATTAAACATCTTGATCAAATACATCCATGTAGATTTTAACAGGAAACACGTCCTTCAAGTTAACTTGAATAATTAAACAGCTATTTAGGATTTAATGATACAGAATGTCCTTTTTTAATAAATAAGCACATACAAGAAATTTAGCAAGTTTTCTGGGTTGGGCTGACATAATATGCGTCAGCTTTTGATTGACAGAACCATTAACGCTAATACACCGGAACGTAAGTGTGAGTATAACTCACAATCAAACAAGAAATGTGTTTCATCTTCTATAGACTGTAATGAGCAGAATGTACATAGTCTCTGGTCTGGTGGTTCCCCAATGTACGTTCCATATTCTGAGGGATAAAATACCCATCCGTAACTGACTGAGGATTGAACGTTCGTTTTTGCTCATGTTTATTAGTACATAATCCTCGCGCTGAAATTACTCTTAAACACTCTAAAAATTCCTAGTTTCTGTACACGATGAATATCTTGCTTCCATAAATTGTCATAATAGGCGTCTATTAATCTACTAGCGTGTGGCAAGTCAATAACGATTTTGCTTTCAAAGTAGTTACTTAATCCCAAATTTGTCATCACGGGATCATCAAGCCCAATCGTTGTGGTTTTAACGTAGAATATCCCTTAAGCCTGTGCTAGTGGGCGTGAGAGGTGTTGCACTTTACACTACCCTCATGAACAGACTCAATAAAACCGAGTTTGCTACTTTTATCTCTTATTTGTGTTTGTTGCTTCCAGTGGACCCACCTTTCAGTATTTATTAAAAGTCATCGTGCCTTTTTAACGAAGCGTACGTTTCTGTAATCAATTGTTTCTACTAACGGCTGGTACATCGGAGGATTTAATGCAAATTTGACGGTAATATTATACACAAATACTTGACACAAAGTCTCTATCATCTTCGTTAAGGTTAACAATAAGCATATTCTGACTTTAATGTTTTCGTTATTCTTGATGCAATATTTACGATAGTTAATCATATGTAAAAACAATTTGCTTTGAACTATTCTAATGATTAATATTAATTATTGAACAAATACAAGTCATGTACGAAAACTAACGGGACGCCGGGAGTTTTAAACAAGTCAAGATAACCACGTGTCCCGTTTTAACTAAATGGGAGATAACTCTGCACTAACATTGAAATACAAAAAGTAAGTGAAACAGAATATCAGCCTAAGTCATGCCGATGATTCAAAATACTTCACAAAATAAAATAACATTACATTTATTTAAGCTAGATGTACATAAGGGCTTGCTAAACTTTATTTGTTCAATATAATTGTTATAACAAATAATGTACCCAATGATCGATACCGTGGTATAACAAATGATGTACGGAATGATCGGTACAGTGTTATAACAAATGATGTACGGAATGATCGGTACAGTGTCATAACAAATGATGTACGGGATGTACGATACATTGTTATAACAAATATCGGTACCCTGGTATAACACATGATGTACGGAATGATCGGTACAGTGTTATAACAAACGATGCACGGAATGATCGGTACAGTGTTATAACAAATGATATACGGAAGTGTTATAACAAGTGATTTACGGAATGATCGGTACAGTGTTATAACAAATGATGTACGGAACGATCGGTACAATGTTATAACAAATGCTGTACGTAATGATCGGTACATTATTATAACAAATGATGTACGGAATGATCGGGATGTACGGAATGATCGGGATGTACGCAATCGGAATGATCGGGATGTACGGAATGATTGGTACATATTCTATGTATCCATTTATTATATATGTATGTTTAAATATCTCTGTCATGAATTAATAAGAATTTAAACAATTTGTAATGCTATACTGTTAAATAATATAACATCTTTTATATATGGTACAAGTACGTTTAATCAATGACGAACATTATGTACGGTCCGGTCTGGTACGGTACGGTACGGCGCTTCGGTATGTTCAAATTCTTGACATTTTGATCGCCGGAAAGCAACGGCACAGAATATAGTGCACTGTTTCTACGTTAATAATACAGCCGCTAGAAACACGTGTTGATGTATTATTTGCTTTGACTGTTTGTTATTTACAATGCAAATGAAGGTTTTATCACTGTTTTCATGTAAATAAACTATTGATGAAGCAATCAGCTGGATAACATTGCAACATTTGGATGATAACTTTGATTTTGAATGCATATTTGTAGAGAAGAGGGATAGAGAGAAGAAGAAATAGTGTTGTAGTATATGTATATATAAATAAAAGGCTGGAAACTAATTTCACACTCGGTTTTTTTTTCGGATTTTTTTTACCTCTTTAATGGTCCGTGCGTAAATGTCACTCAGCGATTGGATCAGGTATATGTTTTCTTCGTTTCTGCAACATTGGTTTACCAACACATATGCTCTACTGACTTGGAAATCCATCAACAATCACACAACAATCCCAGACAAGAAGAAGGTCTGCACAGAAAAGACAATATTTACGAGTGCATTGCATCTAATTTAAATATATATAATTATATATTATAGTACGGAACATATACAGTACGGTGTGCGGTACGGCTTTTACACTCAACCATAGAAGTCTTAATAAAACTAAAAATAAAATTTTACCCACGATTGTAATTTAAGATCCGGGTGACGAATGAGAAATTGAAAAAAATAGGTCATAGCGCATACCTAATTAGCAACCTGTGAAATTTTTGGGCATTGGCCATCTACGCATGTTTGAAAAACCCTTTCTTCCATATGCAATTTATGTGGGGGTAGGGTGGGGTTTGGGGGTGGGTGGGGGGTGTTGGGGGCGGGTAATTTAAGATCCGGGTGACGAATGAGAAATTGAAAAAAATAGGTCATAGCGCATACACAATTAGCAACCTGTGAAATATTTGGGCATTGACCATCTACGCATGTTTGAAAAACCCTTTCTTCCATATGGGGGTAGGGTGGGGTTTAGTGGGGGTGGGGGTGGTGGGGGGGTTGTTAGGGCGGGTAATTTAAGATCCGGGTGACGAATGAGAAATTGAAAAAAAATAGGTCATAGCGCATACCCAATTAGCAACCTGTGAAATATTTGGGCATTGACCATCTACGCATGTTTGAAAAAACCTTTCCCCCATATGCAATTTATTTGGGGGGTGAGGGGGGGGGGGGGGGATTTCCCAGCCATATATATATATATAGAGAGAGATATCTGACGTACATATGCGAATTTCTAGACACAAATATGTTGGGGGCGGGGGGGGGGGGGGGTGGGGGGGGGTGAGGTTGGGGGGATTTCCCAGCCATATATATATATAGAGAGTGATATCTGACGTACATATGCGAATTTCTAGACACAAATATGGTAAACAGAAGATTTATTGCAAGCAAAAATATGCACGACAGTACATGCGTGCAATCTACACTGCAGGCGCTATAAATAACAAACTCAAGGTGGACATATTCGTCGTTTTGAGAGATGCCTATTTATGTTTTACCATCATATTATTATAAGTATGGTTTATATACCCTTTAGCAATCACTCGATAACATCAAAATATAATAACTTACCTTAAAAAACAAAAACATAATGGACCTGTCTTGGAATCGCAAGTTCGGCACTTAAAAAACAACAACAAAACAATACACATGGAAGCCAAATTAAGTGACACTGAATTAATCCGACCTCTCTTAAATTATTTAAGCATAAGTCTAATTCAATTAACATGTCGCCAGTTGTCAGCACGTGTCACTGTATAACAAAGCACGTGCAACTATGTTATAATATAACCTATTGTCAACATACTCCGACATCAGCCAAAGGGCGGAGATATCTAAATTCTGACGAAATTGGACATAACGTTATGTCTCAGCAGGGGCGCGTAGTCAGAGCCTTTTGGTAAATACGCTCTGTGGGAGAGTGCGGGAGGGGGTGTCCCCTTCCTGGTGGTGGGGGTCCGGGCCTCCCCCGGGATTTTTTTTTAATTTGAGTGTAATTTCGGAGGTTTGTGGCTTCATTTGAGCGAGATTTTGGAGGCTCTTGCCTCCATTCATTAAGTGTGTTTTTAATAAAAAATAAACAAAAAATGTTTTAGAGTAAAAATAGTGCCTCACTCCCTACCCCATTCAATTTTTATTGCTGATTTTAAAAATTAGCACTTTTATTTTTTCACATTCGATTTTCTAGAGTACGCCCGGGCGTAAAGGAGTATGCCTAAATACGCCCCAGGTCTGATTCAACTGAAAAGAGGTCTTATTCAACTATTGACTATTATTGACTATTTCCCAACGCTAAATGATCATTGAAAATGCAATACATTGCTTATTTACTGCTAACATGCTATAGATGACCGATTAGCTCAGGTATATAAACTGAGGCCCGAGTATTTTTTTTCTCAATTTAAAGCATTGGTATCTTGAACAGAATCTAAGGTATAGCAGTGTGTAATACTTCAAACTGTACTTTTATGAAGAAAAAAAAGCAAATTAAGAAGTAAGATGTACGAAATACAAAACTTTGTTGACAAGTCATTGTTTTTTTAATCAAACACACCGAAACACAACTATTGAAACACCTGCTTTTATGTTTGAATATGTTGGCTTCATACAAAAGCTATAAGGGGAGGGCCTCATTAACTGAAAACAAAATCGAATACCACAATTTTCTCATGCAATTGTATCTCTAACAGTGATTAGCAGTTATCTATGCAAATTTTCTCCTCCCCCAAATACATGCTGGAAAAAAGTCCTTACCTGCTTTTAAATGCACTATTTTTAAGCTACAGACATCTGTCCAGATGGCATGCATTGTTCCATGTTATGCATGTGGGTTCGCTCTATGGCGGAGACATGACCGATGGGAACATGAGTATCCATGTGAGATAGGGAACTCTCACACGAGGGTCAGAATTGTAACCAGATACGAGGCTCTGCCGAGTTCCTGGTTGCAATTCTGATCCCGAGGGTGAGATTTCCCTGTCTCACATGGATAAACACACGATGGATTATTTTTCTCCCATTTTGCGTTTATCCAGACTGCATTTGATTTTACGCTAGGCGGCGTAACCACCGTGACGTCATGACGTTTCACGTAAGAGTCACGTATGTAAGATATAGAGAATATTATGTCAGTGCCTTTTACTATCAAGTTTATTAGGCGAGGCTTAGAAAACGAAGAATGGCGAGGCTTAGCCCAGCCATTCTTCGTTTTCTTGCCGAGCTTAATAAACTTGATAGTAAAAGGCACTGACATACGAGGAATGGCGATGCTCAGCTCAGTCTTCGTTTTCGTGCCGAGCTTAATAAACTTGATAGTAAAAGGCACTGACATAATATTCTATTTATCATGTAGATTATCCATATTTTCTGTATGAATTACTATTATTACCTATTTCTCAGAATGTTACACTTATCGAGTATGCCGCCATGTTGTTGTTTTTGTTTGTTTTATGACGTCAGGCAACGTTTCGTGCATGACGTCACATAACGTTACGTACAATAAGGGATTCCGCACTGATTTGCTTTATTGGTCAGTGCCTAATAAAGCAAAATTTATTAGGTCACCCCTTTAATAGGCAGAAAAATGCATATCTGCATGATAAATAGCCGAGCCATTCTTCGTTTTCGTTCCGAGCCTAATAAACTTGATAGTAATATGCACTGACATAATATTCTATTTATCTTGTAGATTATCAAAATTTTCTGTATGAATTACTTTATTACCTATTTCTCAGAATGTTACGCTTATCGAGGACGCCACCATGTTGTTTTGTTTTTGTTTGTTTTATGACGTCTGGCAACGTTACGTGCATGACGTCAGATAACGTGACGTACAATAAAAGCCGTGGGATTCCGCATTGATATGCTTTATTGGCCAGTGCATAGTATAGCAAAATTTATTAGGTCACCCCTTTATTAGGCAGAAAAGTGCATATCTGCATGATAAAACTCTTTCTTGCATACCAGATACGGGTATCCGCGTTTTACACGGGGGGGTGGAAAGTCTTCTTTTTATGGATAAAGATAACTTTATCTTTATGAGAGTCACGCGAATCAATAATGACGTCAATAATGTGAACAGATGCATGACGTCATTATGCGAAAAAAAAACACATGTAAACCGTTACTTATTGGCGACGTCAACGCATAAAATGTCAAATATGCAAGAAAAAGAATCTGTCATGGGTATTCGATTCAGATAGGAAATTCCAACCCTCGGTATAAGTGTTTTAATCGGAAACTCGGCAGAGCCTCGGTTCCGATAAAAACACTTATACCTTGGGTTGGAATTCCCTATTTCCACCGGATACCCATGAAAGATTCTTATATTCTTGCATACCAGATACCTTGGAGTTTTCTTGCATACCAGATACGGGTATCCGCGTTTTACATGGTGGATGGAAAGTCTTATCTTTATGGGTAAAGATAAAAGTTTATCTTTATGGGTAAAGATAAGAGTCACGCGAATCAATAATGACGTCAGTAACGTGAACAGATGAATGACGTCATTGTGCGAAAAAACAACAACATGTAAAACGTTACTAATTGGCGACGTCAACGCACAAAATGTCAATGATATGCAAGAAAAAGAATCTGTCATGGGTATTCGGCAATCGTGAACGCTCGGCCAATCCCGTCATTCTTCGGGATCCCGCGAATCATACGACGCAGCGTACGAGATGTTGCGAATGGTGTATTCGGTTCAGATAGGGAATTCCATCCCTCGGTATAAGTGTTTAGCCTCGGTTCCGATAAAAACATTTATATATCGGGTTGGAATTCCCTATCTTCACCGGATACCCATAAAAGATTCTTATATTCTTGCATACCGGACAAGGATATCCGTCATTTTACCGGGGCTAGATATTTCCATCTCACCCTAGGGTCGAGTTAAAATTCACGCACGCCAACATCCGGTATGCCGGAAAACATGCAAAACGTTATTAGCTGGCGGCGTCAACGCACTACATGTCTGTGATATGCAAGAAAAAGAATCTATAATGGGTATTCGGTTCAGATAGGGAATTCCAACCCTCGGTATAAGTGTTTTAATCGAAACCTCGGCAGAGCCTCGGTAGAAACTTCATTCTTTCAGATTCATCTCATCTCACTATGCATGAGGTTGTTGCCCCAGTATAGACTAATAAGATGTGTGACGTTATTTATTTATTTTTTATTTCCGTTTCCATTTGGGTCAGTAACACGAAGCCCATTCAAAGTACATTCTCACCATTACATTGATTTTGCCGTTGTAAAAAAAGGTACTTCCGACTCGAATATTCCCTATATGATAAACTTCAAACAAAAAATTCCATTTGTATATGAAAAAAGACAGATGTTTATGTATAAATATTGAACTTTTGTTATTTTATTACTATGTTTACGAAATATTATCAAGTCACACAGAAAGTTAGTAATAAAAAAGTATATATAATTTGCATCATTTAACTAGTTTAAAGTGGTGACTGTGTCTTTTTATCACACATTGTAAAATATGGCTTGGAGTATTGCTATTAAGTATTGAAGTACAAATTTCAGTGCGTTGTATTATGATTGGTGTTTTTGTGTCGCATACGTAGCATGGCAGATACATTTGTCTGTCGTCTGTCGTCGTCCCTCGTCCCTCTTCCGTCACACTTTAACCTGCAACCTAAGCTTGGCCATAACTTGAAAAGTATTTGAGCTATGTTCATCAAACTTCACACACATCTTCATCTCAACACAAGGAATGCTGGTACACATGCCCAATAACTCTGACTTTGTTATAAAACTTTAGCCTGCAACCTAACCAAGCTCAAAAATGGCCTTTTATCTTGAAAAGTTTGTAACCTAAGTTCATGAAACTTCGCACACATATTCATGTTGACCATCTTGTTACACATGTCTCCAAACGCTGACTTCAATTTTGTGTAAAATGAGACAGAATTAGCTAGACATCTTATATCAACATGAATTGTTCTCTGATCTCTTCCTAAAATGCTGTAGATTTAGAACCGGTAAAGATAAATCAATGTATCCAGTAAAATGTCTAACTCCCCGCAGTGGTTACTTCCCCTTTCTGTTCCAGCAGTGGCTACAATATCTGGTATATAGTTATTATACCACTAATTATTTTCCCCATAGGGGACCAATGTTAAAGTGTCACTTATTAATGATTTGCTGCAAATTAATGATTTGCTGCAAATTCAACTCAAGTATGGATAATGCAGCAGTTTAATGTTCATATAGAAAACGAATTTTCCACTTGAAAAATCACCAGAAAAGGTGGGGTCAAAAGAAAGTTCTTGTTTGTTTACTAAACAGGTCAAGGGTACAGCTGTTTTCATTGATTGACTGTTTTCATTGCTCACAAAGTGTAAGCATAGAGTCGAAATTTCGAAAATGTTCATCAGTGATCCAGTAAAACTTATTAATACGCTTCTTATACATACAACCACTAAATCGAATAGAAATGGGCAGTTTCCCCCTACTTATAATGCCCGTTTTCATCAAAAAAGGAGGGATTCCTTTTTATTATAGGAACTACATTCGATACACCTCGGAGGTTTACATGTAATTAGTGGTGGTAAACTTATAAGAACCTTTCATGGGTATCCGACGAAGATAGGGAATTCCAACCCGAGGTATAAGTGTTTTTATCGGAACCGAGGCTCTGCCGAGGTTCCGATTAAACAACTTATACCGAGGGTTGGAATTCCATATCTGAACCGAATACCCATGATAGAATCTTTTTCTTGCATATCAGAGACATGTTGTGCGTTGACGCCGCCAGCTACTAACGTTTTTTGCATGTTTTCCTGCATACCGGATGTTGGCGCGCGTGAATTTTATCTCCACCCTAGGGTGAGATGGAAATATCTAGCCCGGTAAAATGACGGATATCCTTGTCCGGTATGCAAGAAAACAATCTCCACGCAGAGTTATCGTTCCTTGCACTCACATATATCTCTGCTTACTACTAAATTACAAGATTTTGGTAAAACCTGTTAAATTGGAAATGTTTGTATGAACTTATTTATTTCTTGTGTAAATATAATTTTCAGAATATCAGCAAATTAGATGTTGCAAGATTTGAAATAATGCATGAAAACAATTTAGTTTTAATCGGGACTATTTTATTACAAAAATAATACGTACTTAGGTCTACTCAATCGAAACGCATACGTAAACATTTCAAACCGAAGCTCGATAGCAGAAAATTACTAAAAAAAAAATAACTCATAGAAATAAAAATCGAAATTATTTAATATATTTGCAGATCACGCAAAAGGATTTATTACAAACATCGGCATAACTTATTTGAACAATCACGTGACCTAACCGTTCGCCCTACGTCCTTTGACGATGACAGAGTCAAATGAGGAACGAGTGTACTCTGGGTAGAGGTGTAGAAAAGCGAACTTATTTTTGTTACCTCCTTCTGTAGATCACGAATATTCAAGGGAGATAATAGCGTTGTGAGTCCTTAGGGATCACTTTGTCCATCGTCTTCGTCGTCGTCGTTATCCGTCGTTAACCTGCAACATAATATTGGCCATAACTTGAAAAGCATTTGACATAATGTTCATAAAACTTCACACACATCTTCATCTTAACCGAAGGAATGCTGGTACACATGTCCAATAACTCTGACTTTCATTTTGACAGAGTTATGCCCCCTGTTATAAAACTTTAACCTGCAACCTAACCAGGCTCATAACTAGTCATAACTTAAGAAGTATTTGACCTATGTTCATGAAACTTCACATATATATTCATCTTACCACTCAGAATATTGTTACCCATAACAAATAACTTTCAGTTTGACAGAATTATGCCCACTTTCATAAAACTTTAACCTGCCACCTAACCAAACTCATAACTGGTCATAACTTAAAAAAGTATTGGACATATGTTCATGAAACTTCACTCATGTATTCATCTTACCACGCGGAATATTGTTACCCACAATCAATAACTCTGGCTTTCATTTTAGTAGCGTTATGCCCCTTTTCATAAAACCGAACCAAGTTCATAACTGGCCATAACTTGAAAAGTATTTGACCTATGTTTATGAAACTTCACACACATATTCATATTAACTGAAGGAATGTCGTTACACATGACCAATAACCCTGACTTTCATTTCAGTAGAGCGATGTCCATTTTCATAAAACTTTAACCTGCAACCTAACCAAGCTCATAACTGGCCATAACTTGAAAAGTAGTTGACCGATGCTCATGAAACTTCACACACATATTCATCTTAACTGAAGGAATGTTGTTACATATGTCCAATAACTCTGACTTTCATTTTAGTAGAGTTATGCCCCCTTTCATAAAACTTTAACCTGAAACCTAACCTAGCTCATAACTTGGCAAAATATGGACCTATGGTCGTGAAACCTTATACGGTTCTTCATTATCAATTATTTTAACACAGATGTATGCCCCATTTCATAAACTTTAACACCTTAAACAAACAGCCCCATAATTCATGAAAGAGTCCCTGTCTTCAAACTTTATAGTTGTACTTTACTTGCCGAAATTAGCACACGATAGGCGACACAAGTTTTCCGTGGAACACCCTTCCAGTTTGTGATCAGTGTGTGAAGCTAAAGCACATTAGGAGAGTTTTTTCTTGTATATGTATATATTGCAACTATTGGAACCAACTACTTCTCCTGATCACCTCTAGTTCGTTTAACAACACAAACCGAGTCATCTAATTTTCATTTAAAATTCATTATTCGGATTGGCACCATTCACTCTTCTAGACCCGAATAGTTGTGTATACTTCAGTATATATTTTAGACTTGAAATTATCGTTTTACTCATTGTCTGTCCAATAACTGCACGGGAAAATCGATATTTCATTTTGTATTTGATCTTTATGAAACTGTACCAGTGTATTTATATCAATGAAAGCTCGGATGAGTTCGAAAACCAGCCAGATCGGATTTGTAACACCAGAGTTATGGCCCTTGTTTTGCTGAAAATTGCCATTTTTTGCCTTTTGAACACTCTAGCACCTTCATTTATTATTTGATCTATACTAAACTTATAAAAATTGTTAATATCAATAAAAGCCCAGTTAAGTTCGAAAACCAGCCCGATCGGATCATTTACACCGGAGTTATGGCCCTTGTTTTTGCTAAAATTTGTCATATTCTGCCTTGTGAACACTCTGGCACCTTCATTTCTCATTTGGATCTTTACCAAACTTGCATAGATTATTAATAGCAATGACATCTTGGACGAGTTCGAAAACCAGACAGATTGGACCATTTACACTGAAGTTATGAGCCTTGATTTTCTGAAATATGCTATAATTTGGCCTCGTTAACACAATATGGCCTTCATATTTCAGCGGATATTTTCCAACCTTTACCAGATTGTAGATATCAATGAAAGCTCGGACGACTTTGAAAACCAGCCAGATTGGCCCATTTACACCGGAGTTATGGCCCTTGATATTCTGAAATATGCTATAATTAGGCCTTGTTAAAACGTCATTTTCACAAACGTTATTAGATTGTTGATACTACTGAAAGCTTGGACGAGTTCAAAAATAAAATCGGACCGGTAACTTTGGAGTTATGGCCCTTGATTTAGTTAAAAACGCGGTATTTTGCCTCATTAAGACATAGAATCTTCATTGTTCATCAGATCTTACCAACCTGTACCATATTGTTAATATCAATGAAAGCTCGGACAAGTTTGAAAATCATCAAAATCGGATTAGTAACACCGGAGTTACGGCCCTTGACTTAGTTAAAAATGCTGTATTTTGCCTCATTAAGACGATGGGTCCTTAATTTGGCCGGATTTTAATGAAACTTTGCAGGGATGATCAGTACCAAATTTAATTATGCATATCACCACCGTGTTCTGGTTGAATAATTGTTGGCAGAGTTAGGGCCCTTTAAAGTTTTTAATACACAAACTTTGTCCAGACTATTTTTCCTGAACCCCTGGCCGGATTTCATCGAAACTTTGCAGGGATGACCAGTACCAGGCATAGTGGTGCATATCATGGCTGTGTTCTGGTTGAATGATTTTTGGCAGAGTTATGGCCCTTTAAAGGTTTTAAAACACAAACTTTGTAAGGACTATTTTTCCTGAACCCCTGGCCGGATTTCATCGAAACTTTGCAGGGATGACCAGTACAAGGCTCAGTGAATGTTAATGTCACTACAGTTAAGATGGATGTTACCCAAGCTGTGTTAAATAAGGTTGTCAGTGATGTTACCTAAACTGATGTAAATAAAATTGTCATTATAGAAAGATGGATTTTGACTAAACTGTTTTAACTAAGATTGTCAAAATCTTGTTTGGTCATCTTTATAGATACATTATTAATTGAACTATTGAAACATTTTTTTCTGGGTCTGTGATATCTGACCAATATTACAGAGCTGGTATATTGTAACAAAATTCTACCTGTAAGGCATCTGTGAATCATGACTACTTGAACTGGCATTCACCAGATTAAAACACCATTCATACAAAGTTTTAAATATCATGTTATTAGCTCGACTGGCCAAAGGCCAGCAGAGCTTATGGAATGGCGAGTTGTCCGGCGTCCGGCCGTCGTTAAATTTTGCCTCGTTAAGACGATAGGGACTTCATTTTCCATCCAATCTTTACCAAAGTTTACCAGATTGTTTATAATATCAATGAAAGCTTGGACAAGTTCGAAAACCAATTTTACCCAATTTACCAGATTGTTAATATTGGTGAAAGCTTGGACAAGTTCGAAAACCAGCCAGATCGAACCAGTAACAGCAGAGTTATGGCCCTTGATTTAGTTAAAAATGCTATAGCTTGCCTTGCTAAGATGATAGGGCCTTCATTTTTCATTTGATCTTTACCACTTTAACATATTGCTAATATCAATGAAAGCTCGGACAAGTTCGAAAACCAGTTATATTGGACTAGGAACACCAAAGTTATGTGCCCTTGAATTATTGAAAAATGCCATTTTCAGCATTGTGAACACTCTAGCACCTTCATTTCCCCAAACATGGCCAGAATGTTGTTATCAATGAAAGCTCGGGCGAGTTTGAAAACCAGCCAGATCAAACCAGTAACACCAGAGTTGTGGCCTTTTTTCAGTATTTGGTAATGTACACTGGAAATAATGTACACATAAGAAACCTTGGTTCATGGGTTCAGTTTTTAGCTCACCTGAGCACTTAGTGATCGCTTTTCGTCAGCCGTCCGTCTAAGCGTGCGTGCGTTCGTGCGTCCGTCCACAATTGCTTCAAACGACTTCTCCTCTGAAACTGCTTGGCCATTTTGACGAAACTTTACAGGAATGATCCTTGGGTGGTCATCTCTCAAGATTGTTAAAATTATGGAAATCCATGGAGAACTCTGGTTGCCATGGCAACCGAAAAAACTGGCTGGAAAACTTTAAAAATATTCTTCTCTGAAACTACTGGCTCGATTTCAAAATAATTTCACAGAAATGATGTTTGGGTGACCTCTACCCAGATTTTTCAAGCCGGGTTGATTCGTCAAAAAACATGGCCGCCAAGGGGCGGGTCTTATTTTTGCTATATTTCTATATGAAAAACTTAATCTTCTCGTCTGAAAACGACTGACGGATTTCAAATTAATTTCATAGAAATAATGTTTGGGTGACCCTCTACCAAGATTGTTCAAGCCGGGTTGATTTGTCAAAAAAAACATGGCTGCCATGTGTTAAAGTGAGTTATAAGAATTTAACGCAGTTTAACACCTTTTTTTTTTTGGAGACGGTACATGTATTTAAGAGACCACTGACCTTGACACAGGGTCAGTTGGAGGTTGAAAATCACTGGAATAAGAAGGACAATGACAATGAGTTTATATATGAAATTTAAAAACACTCTACTCCAAAGAACAAACAAGAGGTCAATGACCTTGAAGCTCTACTGATTGATTTTGATTTCAGGAAGTAGTCGCTACAAACAGAAAACTGTTGTTGTTTTTTCATCTAGTTTAGCCATGGCGGCCATCTTGAATTTCCGGCAGACCTGAAATTTTGCTAGGATCAATTAGACATCAAGAGCAACATTCCTGTGAAGTTTCATGAAAATCCATCAAGTAGTTTCAGAGGAGTAGTCACTACAAGTTTTCATTATATATAACTCTATGTAAACAAAGATGGCCACTGGCAGCCATGTTTAACATCGAATCAAAATGATTTTTAACAAGGACCAACATCATGTCATGCTGATCATTTTAGAAAAAGTCCCATATCAATATCACTTATAGTTTTCAAGAAGTAGTCGTTACAAACTTGTATTTTGAAAATCTATTTTTAGCCATGGTGGCCATCTTGAATTTCCGGCCGACCTGAAATTTTGCTAGGATCAATAAGACATCAAGAGCAACATTCGTGTGAAGTTTCATGAAAATCTGTCAAGTATATAGTTTCAGAGATGTAATCGCTACAAGTTTTCATTATATAACTCTATGTAAACAAAGATGGTCACTGGCAGCCATGTTTAAAGTCGAATCAAAATAATGTTTCACTCGGATAACCATCATGTCATGCTGATTATTTTAGAAAAAGTCCCATATCAATATCACTTATAGTTTTCAAGAAGTAGTCGCTACAAACTTATTTTTTTTTAAATCTATTTTTAGCTGTGGCGGCCATCTTGAATTTCTGGCCGATCTGAAATTTTGCTAGGATCAATTAGACATTAAGAGCAACATTCCTGTAAAGTTTCATGAAAATCCGTGAAGTACCGTAGTTTCAGAGGAGAAGTCGCTACAAGTTTTTACTATATAACTCTATGTAAACAAAGATGGCCACTGGCAGCCATGTTTAACGTAGAATCAAAACGATTTTCGACAAGGATCAACATCCTGTCATGCTGATCATTTTAGAAAAAGTCCTACATCAATATCACTTATAGTTTTCAAGAAGTAGTCGCTACAAACTTGAATTTTGAAAATCTATTTTTAGCCATGGCGGCCATCTTGAATTTCGGACCGACCTGAAATTTTGCTAGGATCAATTAGACATCAAGAGCAACATTCCTGTAAAGTTTCATGAAAATCCGTCAAGTAGTTTCAGAGGAGTAGTCGCTACAAGTTTTCATTATATAACTCTATGTAAACAAAGATGGCCGCTGGCAGCCATGTTTAACGTCGAATCAAAACGATTTTCGACAAGGACCAACATCATGTCATGCTGATCATTTTAGAAAAAGTCCCATATCAATATCACTTAGAGTTTTCAAGAAGTAGTCGCTACAAACTTGTTTTTTAAAAACTTATTTTTAGATTTGGTGGCCATCTTGGATTTCACATCAACATGAATTTTTGCTAGGATCAACTAGACTTCATGGGCAACATTTCTATAAAGTTTCATGAAAATCCATTCAGTAGTTTCAGAGGAGTTGTCGCTACAAAAAAAAAATTACGGACAGACAGACGGACAGACGGACGACGGACGCCGCACCACGGCATAAGCTCTGCTGATCTCTGATCAGTAGAGCTAAAAACTATACGAATTTAACGCAAACTTTAACCGTAATCTTAACCAAAACCTTAACCAAAATCTTAACAACGGTACATATTGTATTATAACTTTCTTGTCCTAGGGAGCAGAATTATACTGAACATTCTACTGCCAATAATTCTGTAATAAATTAGGCAATAAACAATGGATGATGCAGAGAGACATAAGGTCATCAGTTATATGTATATGAATTTTGGGAATAACCCATTTAAAACTGTTTGAGGAATGCAAGCAATAACAAGAGTGCCGCCCAACGGGGCATTATACGTACGTCTGTTTCCCAAAAGTTAAATTCGACATTTGACCTTCTAACAAAACTAGAACTGTCGCCAGAGGCGAACAAATATCCCCCGCTAGCAACTTGTTATGGGGTGGGTAAACATACAAGAATTTGTTCCTATAAGACACACAGACATATAGTATAGAGAAAAAACCCGGACAAGAATTTTCTATTGCACTACCAAGTATGAAATGCATTTAAAATACAAAGGGCCATAACTGAATGGGAAATTATCGAACCTGAACGCCACGACAATATGCGCATCTCCACTTGATATTGATGCTTTGTAGCAAGTTTCACGAAATTATAACATGGGGTATTAGAGAAATAGCCTCAACAAGAATTTTCTATGTGACTACCAAGTATGAAATGCATTAAAAATATAAAGGGCCACAACTCAGTGGAAAATTATTGAACCAGAACATCATGACAGTATGCACATCTCCACTTGATATTGATACTTCCTACATGCAACATGCGCAATATGCACTTGATATTGATGCTTAACTGAGTGGAAAATTATCGAACCGGAACGTCATGACAATATGCGCATCTCCGCTTGATATTGATGCTTTGTAGCAAGTTTCACGAAATTATAACATGGGGTATTAGAGAAATAGCCTCAACAAGAATTTTCTATTTGACTACCAAGTATGAAATGCATTAAAAATATAAAGGGCCATAACTCAGTGGAAAATTATTGAACCAGAACATCATGACAGTATGCACATCTCCACTTGATATTGATACTTCCTACATGCAACATGCGCAATATGCACTTGATATTGATGCTTAACTGAGTGGAAAATTATCGAACCGGAACGTCATGACAATATGCGCATCTCCGCTTGATATTGATGCTTTGTAGCAAGTTTCACGAAATTATAACATGGGGTTTTAGAGAAATAGCCTCAACAAGAATTTTCTATCTGACTACCAAGTATGAAATGCATTAAAAATATAAAGGGCCATAACTCAGTGGAAAATTATTGAACCGGAACATCACGACAGTATGCACATCTCCACTTGATATTGATACTTCCTAGCAAGATTCAATGAATTCTAACAAGGAGTTTTAGAGAAATAGCCCAGACATGTATTTTGTATTATATATATATATATATATATATATATATATTAGAAATACAAAGGGCCATAACTGAGAGAAAAATTATCGAACCGGATCATCACAACAATATGCGCATCTCCACTTGATATTGATGCTTTGTAGCAAGTTCCACGAAATTATAAAATGAGGTTTTAGAGAAATAGCCCGAACAAGAATTTTCTATTTATGAAATGCATTAAAAATACAAAGGGTCATAACTCAATGGAAAATTATTGAACCGAAACGTCATGACAGTATGCACATCTCCACTTGATACTGATACTTCCTAGCAAGTTTCAATAAATTCTAACAAGGAGTTTTAGAGAAATAGCCCGACAAGAATTTTCTATTTCACTACCAAGTATGAAATGCATTAAAAATACAAAGGGCCACAACTCAGTGGAAAATTATTGAACCGGAACGTCATGACAGTATACATATCTCCACTTGATATCGATACTTCCTAGAAAGTTTCAATAAATTCTAACAAGGAGTTTTAGAGAAATAGCGTGGACAAGAATTTTCTATTTCACTACCAAGTATGAAATGCATTAAAAATACAAAGGGCCATAACTTAGCGGAAAATTATTGAACCAGAACGTCATGACAGATGGCACATCTCCACTTGATATTGATACTTCCTAGCAAGGTTCGCTAAATTCTAACAAGGAGTTTTAGAGAAATAGTACGGACAAGAATTTCGTATTATATATTTATAAATATATTGTTGTAATTTTGTACAGGTACCAGTATTCAAGTCTGGTTACTGGGGACATTATGTCTGTCTTCGGTTAGCACCATAAATCTAGATGTGTATCTCTCTACAGGGCTAACTCTGGCTAATGCTAATGATCATAGTTTATGGGTTAGCATCCCTTATTTGGGAGATGCTCTATGAACCAGGCTAATGCTAATGCTACATGATTTATGTGTTAGCATTCCTTATTTGTAGATGCTATAAGATTGATGAGTTAGCATGCTAATATTTACGACCATGCTAACCCCTTATTTGGAAGGGACCTTATAAAAAGGGAGGGTTTTCATTGTTCGTGGCTTTTTCCTGGCTTTTCTTCGTGGCTATTTTCCTGGCTTTACAAGAGATCAGTAGTTATGTGAGAGAGAGACTATCATTATTAGTAAACTGTTGTAAATATTAATTCACCATTAATTCACCATTACAGTTGCATGTAGAAATAAAGTTATAGAATATAGTATTGGACTATATATTTCTTTCTACCCTTTGAAGTGAAGAAATTGTAAAAATATATTAGAAATACGTAGGGCCACAACTCAGTTGAAAATGATAGTATGTGCATGTCCACTCGATATTGATACTACGGAGAGAATTGAATCTACGGACAGATATAAGAAATACAATGGGCCATAACTCAGTTGAAAATTATTAAACCGGAACATCATGACAGTATGCGCATGTCCCCTCAATATTGATATTTCGTAGCAAGTTTCGCGAAATTCTAAGAAGGAGTTATTGAGAAATAGCCCGGACAAGAATTGTGTCTACGGAGAGCTGATTCCAGTATACACCCTCACTTTGCCGGGGTATAAAAATAACTGATAGGGGATGTTGTTTAACCAAGAGAACTATTTCTATAAAAGTTTGTAGATCAAAATTAAGTTTGTGAACAGCCAGGAAAGAATTTGTCATGATCATCAGGTCACAGTGACCTTGACATTTGACCTACTATGCTTAAAATCAGTAGGGGTTGTTGTTTTAACATGAATACTATTTCTGTAAAGTTTCCAAATTGTAGGTCTACTAGTTATAAGTTACAGTGGAAAAATGTCTTTTAGGATTCGGTCATTGTCAGGTCAATGTGACCTTGATGACCTACTGAACCCAACAGTAATAAGCTTCCTCCTCTCCCAAAGGGCAATCCACCTATGAAGTTAAAACGAATTATTTCCGGGGTTGTCATTTGGAATGTTTATGTCCATATGAGGACATGGTGACCTTGACCTTTGACCTACTAAGCCCAAAAGCAATAGGGTTCATCCTCTTATAAAGGGCAATGTATTTACAGTTTCATGAAATCAGGTAATATACGCCTGGAGTTATCACTTGGAATATGTACTGGTGACCTTGACCGTTGACCCTAAAAGCTGGGTTCCATCTCTGACCAAGGGCAATGTACCTATGAAGTTTCACGAGTGTGGTGTTAGGGTCAAAGTTATTTGGCAGAATGTATATTTTCATATAAGGTCTTGGTCTACTGAACCCAAAGACAACAAGGTTCTTTCTCTTGCCAATGTCAATGTACATATGAAGTTTCATGAATGTGGGTGTTATGGTTTTGATGTTATTGAGCAATGCTTATTACCATATAAGTTCATAGCGACCTGGTCCATTGACCTGCTAACCCCAATGAAATAGTATTCTTCCTCTCACCAAGGGAAGTTTCAATAGTGTAGGTGTTATGGTTTCGAAGTTATCGCACAAAATGCCTATTTCTATATAATGTCATGGTGACCTTGACCTTTGACCTAGTTCCTCCTCTCACCAAAGTCAATATACCTATGATATTGTGGGTGTTATAGTTTCAAGTTATTGCCTGGAATGCCTATTGCCACCTTGATCTTTGACATACTGGCTCCAAAAACAAAACGGTTTCTCATCTCAGCTAGGGCAATATACCTATGAAGTTTTATGAGTGTAGGTGTTACGGTTTTGAAGTTATTTTGTGGAATGCATATTTCCACATAAGGTCACTGTGACCTTGACCTTTGGCCTATTGGCCCCCAAAAGAAATTGGATTCCTGCTTTCAACAAGAGTGATGAACCTATGAAGTTCATGAGTGTAGGTGTTGCAGTTTTGAAGTTACTCATGCAGAAATTCATATTTCCATATAGGTCAGTGACCTTGACCTTTGACCTATTGATTCCAAAAGCAATAGGATTCCTGCTTTTAACAAGGGTGATGAATCTATGAAATTTTCTGAGTGTAGGAGTTACGGTTTTGAAATGATCATGTGGAATTCATATTTCCATATAAAATGATGGTGACCTTAACCTTTGACAATAGGGACTCTCCACTGACCATGGTCAATGTATGTATGAAGTTTTAAAAGTGTAGGTGCTTCAAGTTAGAAGTCATCATGAATTGGGGTTTTAAGGCGCACTAACACATGAAAAGGTTATATGGCGCCTAACAGGCATGAACATGCCAGGCTCATCTTCCATGTACATCGAGATAAAATATGGAAAATGGGCCTAGAACTTTCTCACCCTGAACTGCAGAGTTGCTGCAAATTCTATCGTAGAAACTCCATTTACGCTGGAGCCACGTTATTGTTTTTCTGCCACTGAAGTCATCATGAGAAATGCATTTTTCTATATAAGGTGACAGTGGCCTTTGACCTACTAGTCCCAAATAGCCATAAAATTCCTCATCTCATATAAGGCAATATACCTATGGAGTTTTGAGTGTAGGTGTTAGTTTTGAGGTTACTGTGCAGAATGCATATTTCCGTATAAGTTCTGTGATTTTGACCTTTGACCAGTTGCCTTTCACCTAGGGTAATGTACCTATGAAGTTTTATGAGTGTAGGTGCTATGGTTTTAAAGTTACTGTGTGGAATGCATATTTCCATATAAGGTCACTATGACCTTGACCTGCTGGCCCCAACAACAGGGTTCCTCCTCCCACCTGGGGCAATGTACCAATAAAGTTTATGAGTGTAGGTGTTATGGTTTTGAATTGTTTGTGCGGAATGCATATTTCCATGTAAGGTCACTGGGACCTTGACCTTTGACCTACTGGCCCCAAATGTGACAGGGTTTCTCCTCTCACCTAGTACAATCAATGTACCTATGAAATTTTAAGAGTGTAGGTGTTATGGTTTTGAAGTTATTGTGCGGAATGCATATTTCCATATAAGGTCACCGTGACCTTGACCTACAGGCCCCAAAAGCAATAGGGTTCATCCTCTCACCTAGGGCAATGAAGTTTCACGAGGTGGGTCTCATACTTCTGGAGTTATCCTGTGGAATGCGAAAAGTTTACGGACATACGAGAATCAGGACTTTGATTCTTTTGTTCTTCTAGCCACGCTAAAGAATTTATAGTCACATAACAGAAACGGAACGAATATCATCTTTTTGATTCGTAAGCTCGAACAACCGCGTATCATATGTCCAGATTTTTAAACGGGCTTATAAAAATGTGTTACGCGATGGGATTGTGCGCGCAAAAGTCGTGTTACAGGCGTAGTTCCTATATAGCCTCCATTTCACTTTGTAAGAGGGGTATAAAAATGATACCAATAGCTCCCTTGCTTGACACTCGGCATTATAAGTGTAGGTCTAAGACTGGTCTGTCTAGTGTCAGTGTGATGTAACTGGGTGAGGCATCACATTATGTGTCTATTGCAGTAATCAAGTGTGGCAGCACTATAAAGCTGAGCACCACGCTCCCTGCTACGAGTCGACGCCGTCGTGATATGACTGAAAGATTGTTAAAAGCGATGCTAAAACCTCAGGCATACATTCTTTAACACATAGATGGTAATGGAATAAAAATAAAGAATGCAATATTTAGCTGATATTTTATTTTGAAAAGATTCACATATCCAAATATTAAACACAATAGATATCATATAACACTGGTTTTCTTTACAATAAATGTTTAATAAACATTTAAAACTCTTTACTTGCAGACATTTTAAATGCTAAACAATTACAGTTCAGTATGAGGTTGATAGTTCCTTGACTCTTTTCATTGTAATACTTGCATTACTACTAATAATTACTATTAAGAAATGTGGTATAATTTTTTTCTTCTGTCAATTTCCTCACAACAACATAGCTAAAATAAATTATTGTCAAACTATGCAGATGCTGCTCAGATTGTCATGTCTGATGGTAAATACATTTTACGGTTGAATTCCATTAATACAATTAAGAACTAATTCGCATTTTTTTTCATTTTTCGGCGTTTATGTAGTTTTAAAAGCCGGTATAAATGGCAAATTCCATGGTGCACTTTATGGTATATTTGCCATTCACTACCAGAATGTAGACGACAATCTTGATGATGGTAAAATTCCTGACAAAATGTTCCTGACAACCTAGATTATAACCATTACTTCACAATCGGCTTGAGCAAAAAGCTCGACGATATAAAACTTCAAAATATTCTCACAACCCGAGACATTTAAAAAACACAACCCAGAACGATCGCGATCGAAAAACTTAGAATAAAGCTCTGCATGAAAGGAGAAAAAGTGTTAAGGAACTTTCAATCCAGAGTTTATGCAAGTCCTTTTTAAAGAACGTGTGTATACTTAAACAACAAATAGTAGCTATCGTAATTCTCTAGTGAATGTATATATACAAATGGCAGCCAAATGAGAACATTTTTCACGCACAATAATCATAATGTACCAGTGAAAATTCTTCGGATATCTTTTTTAAAATAGTTTGCAAATGAAACAGTGGCCAAACTGTATTAGCCGAGTGAAAAAGTGAACAGTATATTTTCTAAATTTCAAATGAATTTGTTTATACAACGGAAGCCAAATGTTTAATCACGTTCCTAGAAGTGAATGTTTTACTGGATGTGATTCTATTGACATATACATGATGTGGTAAAGAAAGAAGAGTACCAATGGTATTATAAACTATTTAAGAACTACATTAAACATGAATTACTTCTGAATTTATTTTAAAACCTATATTTTCTTCTACTTTATATTGTATGAAATAGCAAGTTAATCAGGTCTTAAATTAAGGAATGAACTGAATTGGGTTTTAAGGCGCACCAACACATGAAAGGTTATATGGCGCCCAACAGGAATGAACATGCCAGGCTCATCAAGATAAAATATGGAGAATGGGTCTAGAAGCTTCTCACCTGCAGAACTGCAGAGTTGCTGCAAATTCTATATTACACACTCCATTTACGACGGAGCCAGGTTTCCACGTTTGCATACGCGGGGTCATGATAAAGACCTTGAATGAGCATGATAAATTAATGACAAATCACTTAACTTTGGATAGATAGTTGCACATGGAAGAGATTCCATGCAAGGCATATGCCCAATATATAGCATTTTGTGATCTAAGCATACAGAACTTTATTCAGAACTAAAAGTAAACTATATATTTACTAGTAAGGGCTATTCCATTAAAACATACCCGAGATCCCAGGAAAGCACTCTGAAATTGAACACCCACCCATAGACGCAAAATTGAAGCACCAATTTCAGAAAACAAGGTTCACCCATAGATGTTTATTTGATTGCCTTCCTATGGTCTCGGGTATGTTTTAATGGAATAGCCCTAAGATTTTGTATTGCCGAAGGAGCAAATAAACACATCCAACTGCTTACATGGACAATCAGAATCGATCCTTAATACCTATAATTTCCGTAACAACCAATTTGATATAGATGAAAATTACTGAATTTCAAACTGGCATTTTTCTAATTAACATCATCAATTCTACTGATGCGTATTAATGCTGATGAAATTAAATGGAAATGTTGGTCATGCATGCAACAAGCTAAGAATAGCTAATTCGGTCTACTTAAAAATGTATACATATCTCATTTACAACTGATAAATTATCACTAATAAAACATGGTCAACACCGAACAAAATAGCTAAAGGTGCAGCCATCTTTCAATATATGTAGATAGCATCTTTATCTACGACTGTCGATGTACCACTTTCGCTCTGACAGCATATAAATGGCTACGGTGGTCTGTATGGCACAAAAAACTTACTACGGATGAAACAATGGCTAGTTTTGGAGAACATATCCATCTGAAGAGACAATGAATGTATTAAAACATTCTAACTTCAAAAATTTGCATAAAAAAAGACAAAAAAACATTTAAGTTATATATAAAACGCTTTCAGTTTATGAAAAATTGTCAATGTGTTTGCAACATGTTCAGTGGCTGGCTAATACAGCTTTCAGGCAATGATGTTACGGACGTTACGAGTGGCTGGTTTGTACAGTATTCAGTTAATTATGTTGTTTCCAGCCAATCACAGTGAACGTAACAAAGCTGTAGGGTTATACAGTTATTTGATTTCGATTTATACATGCATTTTCTGTTGAGATTCATTCTAAAATCAGATCTTTATCTCATAAAAAAATTGGTCATTAATGCATTTATTGTTAAATTTTGTATATTCTCTTAAATTCAACTATTTTAAGAAACGAGAAAAAATAATACATGGTTTTCAGTTACCTAAATTCTCAGGACTCCAAGGGAGGTAATTTGTCCTTGTGAAAGCAAGGGAGGTAACTGATCAAAATACAGAATAGCACCAAACAATAGACTGGTTACATACTTTACACAAACATAAAACTAGTGTGAACAAAATAAAACGTCACTGAAATAGACTTGATTATCAACAAATAAAATTTAGTTTGATTTTATGCAGAAATAATTTAAAATAGTGAAAATTAAAAGCCTGCAATACTTTGTTCAGTTATACAACTCAAGGTATATGTAAAAACATAAATGTGTATTTAATAAAATTTCTCGTCGTGTAATACATTTTACAATGATATATTAGTGAAGTCAAATGGCTCTATGTGATATGGTGATATGTTGTCCAATCTTCATATTGACACAGCTTGGCCGATAACTTACTAAAATGGTTCTATCATGTTACGGACATTATGTGTGGCTGGTTTGTACAGTATTCAGTTAATTATGTTGTTTCCAGCCAATCACAGTGAACGTAACAAAAATAACACTCATTTCATTCCAGAAACAACCTTAAAATTAATGACAGCAGGAAGATGGAAACAAATGAAATCTAAAAATAAAATATTTTTTTGTCAACAATACAACCAAACACCACAATACACACATGGTGAAGATGCTAGTCAAAACACGTTTTTCCAAGTTTCACCAAAAAAATACTCAAGTTTAACTTTTTTAAGACATGTCAAGCATAAAATAAAACACAAAAGTTTATCCTTATTGCAAGGTTTCATAAAAATAGTTCATTGGTACGACATGGAGATACATTTATCTGACATGGAGATACATTTATCTGACTTTGGAGATATTTATCTGACATGGAGATACATTTATCTGACATGGAGATACATTTATCTGATATTGGCACAAAAAAACAGAAACGATTAGATACGCAGTATCAAGGGTATGTGCAAATGTTCGACCAATCTTCATGACAGTTTGTATACTATAACTAATCTATAAGATGATATCTTCCAGCACTTTTTCATCCAAAGCACTTAAAATTAAATATTATGGCAGAGATTCTCGGACCTAGCTACAACCAAGAAACTACATTAATAATCAGTTAGAGAGTACATTATGTAGACTCAGACCAGTTACTAAACAACAGACCCAAGAAAACGCTCGTCTAAGTCTTCAAAAACTTTACACAATGTCAATTAATGGCAAAAGAGTTCTTACTGTGATTCTTGAGACTATTTTCAATATTTTTAAATATGTAACCGACTAAATAATTTGTTGAAATTTCAAACAAGAATGAAATAGACATGCACATATTTTCTACTGATTACACCGTTATCAAATATTAATAGGTCTCTTTCATTTGTACAAACTTGATGTTTCTAGATGGGTTTTATGTGTATTTTTTGTATTTTCTTAACAATTACATATGAAGTGACCTTTCCTCAAGCATATTACTGCAGCATATATAGCTTTGACCATCTAAACGTTCACTCTACACAATGCCAAACTACATCGAGCATTGACCAAAAAAGGTTCTACAGTATTGATAACTTCATCCGTAATAACTACACAGGTTTGTTAACATCTGACTGCGCTCAGTGCTCACAAAATGCCGCCTTTACTTCGGCATGTCCTTTCCTCCGTCTGTTTGGTCTGCCATGTGCAGATAACTCACTCATCTTAGGGCTGTTCAAAATAAATTCCACATTTCTATGTATCTATGTTGTTTAGGTTTTGAGCTTGGTTAGAAAATGGCAAAATATAGAACTCATTTATTATCAAGTTTCATTAACATTTATCTTGAAGGGGGAACATCAGGATTTTCTTAAGGATTTAAAATCCACAAATTATGATGTTTTCTATTCTAAAGGCAGGGTCAGACAAATCACAAGCCCTGTACCCACAGTCTGCCAAAAGTTGATGTCCGGGCTACCAGAAATTTCTATTGAGAGTCAGTCGGGCTACTACAAATTTGCATGTGTAGTAGTCTGTCAAAACCAGATTTGAGCTCTAATCAGCAGCAGTTTTTATAGCCAATTATTCAAGATAAGATTTTTAATCCATGTGTCCACAATGGAAGAATGGTTTCATTTCCCAGCTAACTTGATTATTTAAAAACTCAAAATACACACACCCCACCTTCCCCACACCCAACGTGAAGTTGCTACCAAGTTCAATTCCTGGTAGCCCTGTCCTGTGGGCTACCACAAAAATTCAAGATTTGTCGGACCCTGAACGGGACATAGCATAACAAATGATCCTTATATTACTCATTATTGACAAGAAAACAAATTTTACACAGTAATACGAGCTTACACACCAGGGTTAATTTAAGATTTTTAATCCCCAAAATGGTGATTTCAGACCTGAATAACATGGTTCTTATCCCGTGTTTTGATAGACGTGACATTTTAAGCATGAATTGGTACTTTTTTTTTTTTATAGAATAAGCCTGATGTACCCCACTTTGATTACCAACAAACACAACATGAAAGAATCGAGAAAACACTCCATTTGTTTCAAAATCATCAAAATGACAAAATCCCATTCAGTCAGTTTCCACATGCAGCAAGCAGAATGATGTGAAAGGTCAAAGGTTGCAGGCATAGGTAACGGCAGAAGTTTCCATTCACGTTTGTTTTCGAGTCTAGATTCAACTCCATTTCAAATATGTCTATACACCCACATGCAACTAGCCAAGATGACTTAGAAAGCGCCGAAGTCATTAGGTATTCTAGATTTTTAACGAATTTTGTGTCCATTTCTCAAATGGTTGAACAATAATTTCCCTTTCTTTTGTAGGCATTCAAAATTCATGCATGTTAGCAGAATTGACAGTTAGTGCAGAGTTAATGCCCTTTGTTGTTGTTGTTTTGTTGTAGCTGTGGCCCGGTTGAATGATCAAGGTGAAACTAATCCAACTGCAATACAGACAGCAAGTTTATTAATTATTCCACCTATTTCTCTCCATTCATGCATGTAATTATCGACTCTGGATAATTTTATAATCTGCACTCAATAACGCTGCTGAAAAAAAAAGACGTCAATTAGTGGCGTAGCTGAAAATATTAATATGCAAATGAGCAGCAGCATTCACATGAAGTGTTTCTGTATTGATCAATACTAAGATGTCAGTTACTGCTGGAGGCATGGCCTAATATGCATGCCTCACTAACCAATACTGAGTTCAGTTACTGCTGGAGGCGTGGCCAAATATTCATGCCTCAATAACCAATACTGAGGTCAGTTACTGCTGGAGGCGTGGTCTTATATTCATGCCTCCCAACCAATACTGAGGTCAGTTACTGCTGGAGGCGTGGTCTTATATTCATGCCTTATCAACCATACTGAGAAGTCAGTTACTGCCGGAGTCATGATCTATTCATGCCTTATCAACCATACTGAGCAGTCGGTTACTGCCGGAGTCGTGACCTATTCATGCCTTATCCAGGAACTGTCCTTCTGTTTTGTTTTTGATTAACAGAGAAAATTTTAAAAGTATGCGTGTGATTTATAGTTCTTCCTTTTGTTGTTGTATTGCGAGTCTGCCTGCTAAAAGGAGCCAGTCAGCTAACCAAAGTCGGTTAAATCACCTACCTACTCATCTGCTAGGTTTTATATTTATTATACACAGATTAAAAGCAAATGTGTTACTTTTGCCTTAACCGACAAATATTACTGTCTTGTTAACTTTTATATAAAATATACCTCTGAAATATTAAGGTAGCTACATTCAAGGAAAAGGTTCTGCATTTTGTGAGGGAGGGGATCATGCCATCACCTGCACTGTTTTGTACAACTTCATGATTGCGTCGCTCACATATGCATACATGTAACAAGTCATTTAATGTAAAATAAACAGAAAATAACCGAGGTCTAAATATTGCGAAAGCAGATACAATTTCATTCATTTGCGGGATAATGAATAGCAGCATTCTGGCATGCAGTTGTTCCTGAAAATGAAATGCAACATGCACAAACATGCATGCAGTTTACAGTCAACAAACATCTATTTCTTCCTTAATATTCTATTTCACATTTCACGCCAGTGGCAGATGGCAAGGTATAGTCTTCATTTTACATTAAAATTTCAAAGCGAGCTATTTCAATAAAAAGAAATTAATTAAAAATCTTGCCATCAATATTGGTCTCAAATAGTTCCTTCTATCTAGTCTATTCCATCTAGTCAACGATCATATTGTATAATATAAAAAAAAGACATGAAACCTACAAAATGCACATTTACAATGACAGTCATGTCCAATTGTTCGTAGTTGCCATGTAATATCCGACTGTATTGCATTGCTGCCAGAAAAGTCAGAAACACAAAAATTACAAACAAGGAAATGAAATAATTGTATTAAAAGGAATGTAGCAAGATGGCCAACAGTTTTCTCGGACCAGAAAAGGATTTTGTATTCATTTGCAGTGATTTTCTATGCTTTAAATGTTATGTATCAATATTCCATATATGGTAATTTGGAACTACGACATTAACTCTTAGCCTGCTAAGGGCGACATCAATAGCCTTTGCAGCCAGTGTAAACCCAGATCAGCCTGCGAGTAACTCACAGGCTGATCAGGGTTTACACTGTCTGGCTGCTCATCAGTCATTTAACCAAAACACCCCTTTATAACATAAATGGAATGGTCCAAATTCAAAGAAAGGACAGTCCATTGTACATTCATAGCGGGCTAAGGGTTAATAGATCTCAATTTCCATTTTAGAACAATCTTCAAATGGTCATATCTTTTTTGTGTACCATCTGATTTTGTTAATAATTTCATATTTTTCGAAGTTTTTTCGAACTCTCAATAACAGAGCTTGTCGCTACATTCCCTTTAACCGAATTACCATTATCGTAACAGCATTGCCATTACTACAAAGTTGATAATATCAGTAACAGCAGTACCTGTGACGTGTTCGTACATGGTGTCTGAGGTGGGAGCCAGGCTATCCGGGGAACCAAATCCCCCCGCCAGTACCTGTCGGAGACGGTTGACCAGACAGGGGCAGGGTACCAAAACCCTCATTTAACTCACTTTTTATCATATTGTGCTTAAATAAGAAAGGCAACTCATGTAAGAGTGTTTGCAGCTAACCTTTACACTGCTATGAATTACTTCCCTTTGGTCAAATTCCAACTGGAAAGTAATTCACAGGGCATGATTGTTTAGTTTCATATTATACTTTTGGTTAGAGAACAGGATATCATGCCATGTGTGCAAAAGTCCTCCAATTAATGATATAATTAGATATTTTAGTACTTTGCTTGGTAAATCTGAATCCTGTATTTACCTTGAAAGATAGACCATAGATTTGACAAACTTTCTAATTCATGTATAACTAACTGCACAGAGCCGCAAAACAATGACCAATCAAATACCTTAAAATGCTCTAATGACAAAATGAAATTCAGGTCTGCTTGAAATTGTACCGGACATATTGATCTTTGGTACCGGACATTTTGTGGCACTTTCTGTCAGCCCATTACCTGGCGATGATTCTAAACGGGGCAAAGGCTGATCTGCACGGGCAGTGAATATCTACAGTACCATTTGGTTGAGATTATAAGAATATTTCATGGGTATTCGCTGATGATCGAGAATTCCAACACGACGTAGTACTGTTTTTACTAGAATCAAGACTCTGGGGAGTTATACTAAGGCATGCTAAGGACTGGAACACTAAGGATTGGAACTTCCTTATCTAAATTGAATTGTGTTTTAAGGCGCATCAACACATGAAAGGTTATATGGCGCTTAACAGGAATGAACATGCCAGGCTCATCCTCCATTTACATCAAGATAAAATATGGAGAATGGGCCTAGAACCTTCTCACCTGCAGAACTGCAGAGTTGCTGCCAATTCTATTGTAGACACTCCATTTACGCTGGAGCCACATTTATTGTTTTCCTGCAACTGCTCTAGTGATTTGAGCAAGATGGCACCTGAAACAATGCAGGGGTCATGATTAAGACCTTTAATGAGCATGAACAAACAAGAAAATCGGTAGAACCGATGGATGCTCCCCAAAATGTATCCTCAACTTATCATATGGTCTTGTATCACCCAGCAGTTTTCAATTTGCAGTTTCATTCGTAGTTTATGCTCCAGATAAAAAATCTAAGTATAAAATTACAAAGGGTAATAATTTAATTTGAATGATGACAGAGTTACGGTTCTTTGACTCTGTACTTTCTCTCATTGCCCTCTATTACTGTGTGAAGTTTCATTGCAGTCTCATCAGTAGTTTTGAAGATATGCTCCAAACAAAAATTCTAAGTATAATATTACAAAGGGCAAGAATTTAATTTGAATGATGACAGAGTTACGGTTCTTCCACTCTGCACTTCCTCTCATTGCCATCTATCAGTATGTGAAGTTTCATTAGGGTAGGGGTACCGGCCTACTCCTTTACAGGATCTGCAGTGGTCCTTTTCTTTGCCTGGGAACCACACGGATCTGAACCGGACAATTCCTTTTCCTGCATACCATTGAAATTTTGCGTGTTGACGTTGCCTCAAATTTTGCATATTTATTTACACAATGGTGTCATGGAATTGTTGATGTTTAAAATGTCTAAACTGAAGCCCACCCTAAATTCAAGATAAATTATGCAGAATGGAAATAGAACCTTTCCTCCTACAGAATGCAGAGTTGCTGCAAGTTCTTTTGTAGACCCTCTATTTTTTGGTTGAGCAGCCAGAATTATTTTTAGACACTACTCAAGAAACATCTGAAACGATACAGCTTTGATGATGAAGACTTTAAAACATGAATTTTTGGGGGATTTAACCTTTCTGCTGGAATAAGCAGTGGCTCCATCTATAATATTCTAACCCAGGAACCACACAAGCTTGTCACTGAACCTCCTTTTACACTTACTACACGGTAAAAACATTTGAAGTAAACTGAAATTTAAATCTCATCAACTTTTCCTTCATTTACTATAAAATATAAATACAACATTGCGACTATATTGTTTGTATATGGTTTTGTGAAAACCTTGCACGTTATGCACATGATATCCTTACCAGACATTCCTGCCACCAGATGCAGCTCCTACACCATGTCCAAATTATGTCAGTAAGATTACAATATGCAACACTCATTCTCAGATTCCTAGTCTAAAATGCTTGATAGAGCAATATGTTTTAATATGTGATTTATTTCAATATTCTATTTATTTCAACTTGTAATTTATTTAAATAAATATTTATTTTTTTTCAAATTTATTCAGACTCAGCAAAATGAAAGTTGCGTCTTAAATCATTCAAGCTATAACAGTACTTTAAGTAAGTGACGTTGCAAAAAAGCAAATAATTTGATACTGAATAGTTTCAAATGTGGAAAAAATAGTTTTAAGTGGAATCTGAGAATGTTACAAAAACATTAAATACAAAAACCATCAACGTTAGTAATTGGTGTTTGCTACAAGGTATGATGTCAGTTTGGAACATGTTTTCTTGTCCATGTGTTCTCGAAACATTGGTGCTTTGGTCAATTATTAGTTATCTCCCTTGTTGGTATATATGTTTTGTTCAGGATGTATGAAGTCTCGACAAATTCTGAAATTTTACACAAAGAATATTTGTCCGCTATGAAATTCACGTGCAATTCATGCTTTGACCATGCTATGCATGTGTTACATAAGGTTTACCACTTTTGTTTCAGACACAAATACAGACAATCTTCTAAATAATACAATTGCCATAAATCAACCTAATGTAGCAAACACTAAACTTAGTTCCAGGGACACACACATACATGTCCCAGTTGACAACTCTTCTCCGGGATAATAATCGCAACAACATGCTTAATGTATATAAAATACCAAGAGCTGCTAAATGCTTTTTACTTGGACACTAAACATGAACAATGTACAATTAAGTCAAATGTGACTAATCAGCAAGTTTTGGTACACATTCATTTACAACTAAAGCAACATACAGCAATCTTGATTCCAGTGGTCATGCTATCAGTAGACATTATCCACATTTGCTATTATTTTATCTTCTTGTCGAAAAAAATATTTTTTTACAAAAGAAGCAGTTTTAAGATATTCTATCCAATCTGAATATTTGTAAATCTCTGAAAAAGTCCTTAATAAATTGTTGAGAAAAATGTATCATTAATTCAGTAAAATGTTCAGTAATATAGAAAAACGTATGGTAAAATAACGAGGTAAAAATGTAAATTCTAATTTTTATTTCCCCTATTTAAATACCTTTCAAGTAAAAACCCACACTGAATAATTAATCAAGGAATCTCAAAATTGCTGTTTGACATAATTTTTTCCCAGTAATTTAATAAGAAGTTAATTATGACAAGAAGCTGTTTCGTTTTAGGAACAAATAATCCACTGGTATATCAATTTCAGTTGTTGTTACTGCTTTGTACCACAAATAAGCCAAACCAACATATTTCCTTTCTTCTATATTATTAATATTTAAGGGACACATGGCAATCTTTTTGGCAGTTTATAACATGTTCACGTCTCAAAACAAAGCACCTTGAAGTCTGTTTTATTCTCACTTAACATTTTTAATTTTATTTATATTTTTTATTTATACATTTATAATAATATTTAGGAGTTTGCTAAAAAATTATGACAAAATGATTTCGTGATTTCGCAATTCTAATAAGTTATTTCCCTTTCAACAAAATAACCGAATAATGAAGATTAATTAGATTCAACTTTTACTGTGTTTACATTAAATTGCTAAACATATTTGTTGTATGGTGCAAAAAATGACGACGGATTGCTAAGTGTCCCTTTAATGTGTAACATCTGTAATGAAACTGTAGAATTCTACTCTTGTTTAACCTCTATACGCCGCAACAACCTTGCTGGAGACACCACAGTGTTCCACGGCTCCGGCAAATAGTATCATTCCTTGCATGCAATATTTCCAATACCTACATTTTAGACAATTTTCCAAATATCAACTTCTGTCTGTCGAATATATCAGGGTGCTATTGTGTTAAAATGAAGTTTTTGTCACAATTATACATGAATTAGTAAATTGCTAACTCAGGAAAAGAGTAAATTTCTGCTTTTACTACAGATGTGACAAATGTTAATATTATTATCACCAGGATTCGGTGCAACACAGCTGTATCTTCCTCTACATAGTGACAGCATTATTACAAACCCTCTTTGTGTTCCACAACACCTTATTCCCGATAGTGTTGACAAGACAGAGTTTGATTTTTGAAATAAACTATTTTCTTTTAAATTACTTCTCATGCAACATTTTTTTTTAATTGAAATATTTTAAAACCAGATGTGACACCATTTCAAGGTAATTATAGGCAATAATTTTCAAGGAACAACCATGTTCCTTTAAAGGAACAGATTTTTACAGAAGTGACTTTCAATGAAAGGTTAGTAAACAATCAGAACAGTCAGCATTCCGGAAAGAAAAAAGAACAAATGCCATAAAGTAAAATAGTCTGTCACTGTTACAAAACAAACATCATGTAAGGAAGCCATAAACAAACTTGCAGGCATTAGGAAAACTGTTAAAAGTGGGTTGCAGACATCTAATATGTTATTTTATAATTTATGAGCACTAAGGTCATCCTTATAAAAGTGTTGGTTTGCTGTGTCTGACCTTCCCACTAAAAAGGCAGCAACCCAACATTTTTTTTAAGCATTAAGGTGAAAATTTATTATTTAAAAAAAAAAAATCTTTACAAATTTTAGGATTAGACTAGACAAGGTTCATACCGAGGTATCTCCACCACTTGTGTAGTTATCTCCATTCATGCCCATGTACATGCCTCCCTGCCCCGGCAGACCCGTGCCCGATGACATGTTGTATCCCGCCGCACCAGGCGGTAAAAATGAGCTGCTTTTGAAGCCTACAGTAGATGAGTCGTCCGAGTCGCCGTCACCAAAATCTGTGAAATAAAATACCCATAATCTTCCTGTGAATGATGCGACGAGTCTTTATGGTTATAAAAGCACCATATGATAACCATTTCAAGGTAACATTTTTACCACTGCTGTTTTGTGTGTTTTTTCAAAGAAGAAATGTCACCAGTTCCCAGTAAGTGACCCCTCGAAGTTCATTTGGCCTTTGACCTTCAAGTTTGAGATAAGGACCTGATTCTTGCACGTGACACACCTTCTCCTTGTGATTAACATTTGTGTGAAGTTTCATGAAATTCCCTTCAGTACTTTGGAAGTTATGGCCGAGACATGATCTTTTCAGATGGACCAACGAACGAGCAAACCGACAAACTGACGGACTGACGGTGTGATTTATACTATATGCCTCCTCCCTTCGAGAGCATAAACACAACACTTTTGCCCTAGCCTGGTAGCTTCACTTAATTACCAGTACGGTATATGCTCTTACAATATCCTCTTATTTACTATCAAAAGTAGCAGCTTGCCAGAAGCTGAACAATTCTTAGAAAATGTTCATGTAAACTCAGTGAGAAATCATTAAAACTTGAATAAAAGTCCATAAACATGATATAACGAGTAGATATGTGACAGTCCATTAATATCCACCAGACAGATACCTGATACCACACAGATATATGATAGTTTATCAGTCTATCTAACTAAAACTTAAATCTACTGTAATTTCAGATGGTAGAGTCATTGGAGTTGATCTAAAGGGTAGTGTGCTGGAAAAGGGTTTATTATTGAGAATTCTGAAAAACTTAGAAAATGGTGAAGGACTGATCAAAATTGGATGACAAACAAAGAAGATGTGACCATTTGAACTTTGTCCAGTACACCTATACATTCCCCTTAACCATGAGTTTTTAAATTTGCTGGAAAGTGTATTTTCACAATTCTTAGGAGGTGGGGGAGGCGAGGGGATCGAGAATGTTTCTGAATCCACAATATTCAATGGTTACAGAAGGCGATTCAGATTTCTATAAATCCTTTCTCTTTCTGTGGGAGCGGCACTAAATAACACGAATAATGTGTTGATGAGCCGTTAACAACATGTCCATACAAATTACATAAATCCATGGACGTGTCATTAGGACAGACTATTTTATCCGTACAATTTTGTGCCAGACAACCAACACCGTGTCTATGCTTCTAAGTTCATTTTGGGGAGAGAAGATAAAACTGTATGTCTACTCAGTTTACATTCGAGACAGTATCATTACAAAGTTAATGTATGACATGCAAAATATCAATATTTCATATTTAATCTCTTTAATTTTACTGTTCTTGAACAGCACTGTTTTGATTGGTTTACACCATTCAATAACCAGTGTACAATCAGTGTTTTTATTACTTTTGGGGGAAGGGGGTCAGGGCCCTTTAGAGGGGGAAAAATTTGACGTGAAATGGAAAAAGGGAGAATTCTGACAATGTTAAAATTAAGAAGAAAGATAGTATTTTTTATATGTATTAAGTCTCAGCCTTTCATTTAATATTAAATTCACATCAAGAACATATCTGATGGACATGTTATGGATGGTCAACTAAGAAACAACATTTAAGTTTTTGTTTTTGTTTGTTTTGACGGGATTTTTTTCTCAAAAAAGGGGAAAAAAGACAAACTTTTTGAGGAGGGGAATGGGGTCAAACTTCGGCCCCAAACTGCTCAGAGGTCAATGACCTTGAAGCTCTACTGATAGATTTTGATAGCTAGGTCAGCATTCCTGTGAAGTTTCATAAAAAAATGTCAAGTAGTTTCAGAGGAGTAGTCGCTACAAGTTGAAGTTTCTACTATATAACTCTAGGTAAACAAAGATGGCCACTGGCAGCCATGTTTAATGTTGAATCAAAATAATTTTCGAAAAGGATCAACATCTTGTCATGCTGATAATTTCAGAAAAAGTCCCATATCAATATCACTAACAGTTTTCAAGAAGTAGTCTCTACAAACTTGTTTTTAAAAATCTATGATTAGCCGTGGTGGCCATCTTGAATTTCCGGCCGACCTGAAATTGTGCTAGGATCAACTAGACATCAAGAGTAACATTGCTGTGAAGTTTCATCAAAATCCGTCTAGTAGTTCAGAGGAGTAGTCACTACAAATGTTTACTCTATGTAAACAAAGATGGCCACTGGTGCCCAGGTTTAATTTTGATTCAAAATAATTTTCGACAAGGATCAACATCATGTCATGCTGATCATTTTAGAAAAAGTCCCATATCAATATCACTTACAGTTTTCAAGAAGTAGTCGCTATAAATTTATTTATTTTAAATCTATTTTTAGCCGTGGTGGCCATTTTGAATTTCCGGCCGACCTGAAATTGTGCTAGGATCAACTAGACATCAAGAGCAACATTCCTGTAAAGTTTCATGAACATCCGTCAAGTAGTTTCAGAGGAGTAGTCGCTACAAGTTTTTACTATATAACTCTATGTAAACAAAGATGGCCACTGGCAGCCATGTTTAACGTCGAATCTAAATAATGTTCGACTCAGATCAACATCATGTCATGCTGATCATTTTAGAAAAAGTCCCATATCAATATCACTTATAATTTTCAAGAAGTAGTCGCTACAAACTTATTTTTTAACAAGAGGTCAATGACCTTGAAGCTCTACTGATTGATTTTGATTTCAGGAAGTAGTCGCTACAGACTTGTTTTTTGAAAAATTATTTTTAGCCGTGGCGGCCATCTTGAATTTCCGGCCGACCTGAAATTTTGCTAGGATCAATTAGACATCAAGAGCAACATTCCTGTGAAGTTTCATGAAAATCCATCAAGTAGTTTCAGAGGAGTAGTCGCTACAAGTTTTCATTATATAATTCTATGTAAACAAAGATGGCCGCTGGCAGCCATGTTTAACGTTGAATCAAAACGATTTTTGACAAGGACCAACATCATGTCATGCTGATCATTTTAGAAAAAGTCCCATATCAATATCACTTATAGTTTTCAAGAAGTAGTCGCTACAAACTTGTTTTTTAAAAACCTATTTTTAGATTTGGCGGCCATCTTGGATTTCACATCAACATGAATTTTTGCTAGGATCTACTAGACTTCATGGGCAACATTTCTGTAAAGTTTCATGAAAATCCATTCAGTAGTTTCAGAGGAGTTGTCGCTACAAAAAAAGGTTTACATACAGACGGACCACACAGACGGACGACGGACGCCGCACCACGGCATAAGCTCTGCTGATCTTCTAATTTTAGCTGTGGCGGCTATCTTGAATTTCTGGCCGATCTGAAATTTTGCTAGGATCAATTACACATCAAGAGCAACATTCCTGTAAAGTTCATGAAAATCCGCCAAGTAGTTTCAGAGGAGTAGTCGCTACAAGTTTTTACTATATAACTCTATGTAAACAAAGATGGCCGCTGCAGCCATGTTTAACGTCGAATCAAAACTTTTTTTGGCAACGACCAACATCATGTCATGCTGATCATTTTGGAAAAAGTTCCATATCAATATCACTTATAGTTTTCAAGAAGTAGTCGCTACAAACTTGTATTTTAAAAATCTATTTTTAGCTTTGGCGGCCATCTTGGATTTCACATCAACATGAATTTTTGCTAGGATCAACTAGACTTCATGGGCAACATTTCTGTAAAGTTTCATGAATATCCATCCAGTAGTTTCAGAGGAGTAGTCGCTACAAATAAAACTTTACAGACAGACGGACGGACGACGGACGCCGCACCACGGCATAAGCTCTGCTGATCTCTGATCAGTCGAGCTAAAAACAAGAGGGCCAAGATGGCCCTATATCGATCACCTGAGTACTGGCCCATTATCAAACTTCTTCTCATGGTCATATACAATCTGTGCAATTTTAAGATTGTTCAAGAAATGTGGCCTCTGTTGTGTTAACAACATTGATATAAAGACACTGACAAAGTTTTGTAAAGATCAAATACAAAATGAAGGTGCTAGAGTGTTACCCCTGGGACATGGCCAAATGTTACCCCAGGGCTACATGTAATATATGAGTGCAATGTGCCTTGTGGTTTCAGAGAAGGATTTTTTTAAAGTTTTTCCCTATACAAGTCATTGTAAAACATGCGACCCCTGGAACAGGGCCAAATGTGACCACAGGGTCACCATTTCAATAAACTTGGTAAAGGACCATAAGCTCATAGCAAATTCAAAATAATAAACCTCTGGCTCTTGTAGTTTCAGAGATTTTTTTATTTTTTTTACTTATAAATATTTGTAAAACTGTGATGCCCGGGACGGGGCCAAATTTGTCCCCAGGGTCACCATTTAAACCAGTGTTTTTTTTATGTGTTTTGTGAATGCAGCCTGTGCCCATGCCATTGTGAAAAATAGTGGCATTTTTCTAGAAATTGTGAAAATTGTGAAATATTATAACAAAAGAGAAATAAACTTTTTTCACTTTTATTTTCACAGTTTAATATCCCTTGGTTTTAAGTTTTGTTTTTGGTAAATACAGACTAGTTTTGACACCAGCTTATATTAAGACTAGTATCCTTACTGGTTTGTATTTACACAAAAAAAAATAATATTATTATATATTTTTTTTTTTCAGATTGTGAATTTTTTAGATATAATTGTATAAAAAGGATACTTTTTGGAATTGTGAATGGGGCCGAATTTCGGCCCCAAATTAGGCATACAAAAAACACTGTAAACAAACTTGGTGGAGGACCATAAGCTTATAGCAAATTCAAAATATTAAACCTCTGGCTCTTGCAGTTGCAGAGAAGATTTTTTAAAGTTTTTCCCTATACAAGTCTATGTAAAACTGTGACCCCCGAGGCAGGGCCAAATGTGACCCCAGGGTCACCATTTGAACACACTTGGTGAAGGACCATAAGCTTATAGCAAATTCAAAATATTAAACCTCTGGCTCTTGCAGTTGCAGAGAAGAAGATTTTTAAAGTTTTTCCCGAAACAAGTCTATGTAAAACATGTGACTCCTGGGGCGGGGCCAAATGCGACTCCAGGGTCACCATTTGAACAAACCTGGTAAAGGACCATAATCTTATAGTAAATACAAAATATTAAACCTCTGGCTCTTGTAGATTCAGAGAAGAAGACTTTTTAATTTTTTTCTCATGTAAGTTTATGTAAAACTGTGACCTCCAGGGCGAGGGCCAAATTAGACCCCAAGGTCACCATTTGAACAAACTTGGTAGAGGACCATAAGCATATAACAAATGCAAAATATTAAACGTCTGGCTCAAGCAGTTTCAGAGAAGATTTTTTAAGTTTTTCCCTATACAAGTCTATGTAACACATGTGACCCCTGGGGTGTGGCCAAATGCGACCCCAGGGTTACCATTTGAACAAACTTGTTAAAGGACCATAATCTTATAGTAAGTACAAAACACTAAACCTCTGGCTCTTGTAGTTTCAGAGAAGAAGACTTTTTTTTCTTCTATACAAGTCTATGTAAAACTGTGATCCCCTGGGCGGGGCCAAATTAGACCAAAGGTCACCATTTGAACAAACTTAGTAGAATAAGCTGATGCTACATGTAATACATGAAAGCTCTGTGCTTGGTGGTTTCAGAGAAGATTTTTTAAAAGTTTTTTACTATATAAGCCTATGAAAAACATGTAAAATCTCAAAATACAAACTTTGGATCCCCAGGGCATGGTCATTTTTGATCCCGGAACTTCATTTGAACAAACTTCACAGTCTAGTCGTTGGCGATCATTTTAAAAAAAAACTGTCGAAATCTGTCCAGCAGTTCTTGAGAAGAAGATTTTTAAAGATTTCGACCATATATGGTAATGGCGGCCATCTTGGATGTCGCACTGACCTAATTTTAACAAATTTATAAAAGCATTCATCTAAGGATCATCCAAGTGAAGTTTGGTCAAAATTGGCCAAGCGGTTTCTGAGGAGGTCGTTAGAAGCAAAAGTTAACGACGGACGACGAACGAAGAGTGATCCCAATAGATCACCTTGAGTCTTCGGCTCAGGTGATCTATAAATACCAAGAGTTGCATTTTCAAATGTACCGAGTGTGGAAGTTACATGCATAATAAGATGATATTAAAGGTGAAAGATAAGGTTAACATGCTTGCCTTCTGATCTTCAAGTGATGTCCAGTAACACGAGCATATATATCCCAGTATATAGAGGATACTTGTTTATGTATTATACAAAAGCATGAAGTATTATAGCCAAGAAGAGGTTTGTAAATTTTTTATCAAGGTTTTATAACAAGAACATGTTAAAACAGTAGTAGAATTTTACATCTAACATTTTTCCGAAATGATCGTAAAAGTTTTACTGGGATGTTACTCATTTATGAGGTTAGAATTCTCTCCCTTACTGTTGACTGAATACGGTCCCATACGTATATATACCAAAATGTATTAATAGGGATAGCCAAATGTGTTACTACGCATATTGCTTTAGCTTTCAAGGTGGTTGCCGGTACTAGATATATCTTGAAGATCTGCCTTTGTTAACTTTCATGTCATGATTGATAGCATTCTCATCACACCTTAAAGTCACATTTCCATAATTAACTCTATAATGAGGTAATTACCTACTGAATAAAACAGATGGTAATTAATCTGTGTATGGAAACTACTGTTTTTGTAACTTTGTCTCGTTAAAAAACAAAAACACATTTTTCATTCCGTGAAATGTATCTTTAGTTTAAGACAATCTATTTTTGCATCTTACGAAGAGTAAAAATAAACATTGTCAAATATTCCCACAGTACAAATATATACACTCGGACCATGTCAGAGCGGTTGATGCAAAACCGTCAGCCTGATAAAAAACAAGAGGTCAATGACCTTGAAGCTCTACTGATTGATTTTGATTTCAGGAAGTAGTCGCTACAAACTTGTTTTTTGAAAATTTATTTTTAGCCGTGGCGGCCATCTTGAATTTCCGGCCGACCTGATATTTTGCTAGGATCAATTAGACATCAAGAGCAACATTCCTGTGAAGTTCATGAAAATCCGTCAAGAAGTTTCAGAGGAGTAGTCGCTACAAGTTTTCATTATATAATTCTATGTAAACAAAGATGGCCACTGACAGCCATGTTTACATCTAATCAAAATGATTTTTGACAAGGACCAACATCATGTAGTGCTGATCATCTTAGAAAAGGTCCCATATCAATATCACTTATAGTTTTCAAGAAGTAGTCTCTACAAACTTGCATTTTGAAAATCTATTTTTAGCCATGGCGGCCATCTTGAATTTCCAGCCGACCTGAAATTTTGCTAGGATCAATTAGACATCAAGAGCAACATTTCTGTGAAGTTTCATGAAAATCCGTCAAGTAGTTTCAGAGGAGTAGTCGCTACAAGTTTTCATTATATAACTCTATGTAAACAAAGATGGCCACTGGCAGCCATGTTTAATGTCGAATCAAAATAATGTTCGACTCGGATAACCATCATGTCATGCTGATCATTTAAGAAAAAGTCCCATATCAATATCACTTATAGTTTTCAAGAAGTAGTCGCTACAAACTTGTATTTTGAAAATCTATTTTTAGCCATGGCGGCCATCTTGAATTTCCGCCCGACCTGAAATTTTGCTAGGATCAATTAGACATTAAGAGCAACATTCCTGTAAAGTTTCATGAAAATCTGCCAAGTAGTTTCAGAGAAGGAGTCGCTACAAGTTTTTACTATATAACTCTATGTAAACAAAGATGGCCGCTGGCAGCCACGTTTAACGCCTAATCGAAACGATTTTTGATAAGGACCAACATCATGTCATGCTGATCATTTTAGAAAAAGTCCCATATCAATATCACTTATAGTTTTCAAGAAGTAGTCGCTACAAACTTGAATTTAAAAAATCTATTTTTAGCTTTGGCGGCCATTTTGGATTTCACATCAACATGAATTTTTGCTAGGATCAACTAGACTTCATGGGCAACATTTCTGTAAAGTTTTATGAATATCCATCCAGTAGTTTCAGAGGAGTAGTCGCTACAAATAAAAGTTAACGGACGGACGGACAGAAAAAAATCTATTTTTAGCTTTGGCGGCCATCTTGGATTTCACATCAACATAAATTTTTGCTAGGATCAACTAGACTTCATGGGCAACATTTCTGTAAAGTTTTATGAATATCCATCCAGTAGTTTCAGAGGAGTAGTCGCTACAAATAAAAGTAAACAGACGGACGGACGACGGACGCCGCACCACGGCATAAGCTCTGCTGATCTCTGATCAGTAGAGCTAAAAATCCAATTCGGCCCAAATTTTTCTCTCGTTCAAAATTCCTAATCCCGAAGAGGAATGAGACGATTTCCAATTTTAAGAAAAAAATGGCCCTGTTCCTATGGTTATGGGTAAAACCATTACAAGTATTTCATTCAGCAATTTGTCTTATCATTATCATCAGGTCAGTAAAACGCGAGCAAAACTTATATTTAGAAATGAAATGCCAATATTCGTCATAAAAGTCCTCTTCTATAATTTGTTTTCTTTTCTGATTAACTGATAGGAAGATGTTATACATGTGATTCATGCCATGACGTGAAGGTTATATACAAGGGGAGGTAAACAAGTCAAACCTTGTCCCGACTCAGGGGGATGCTGACCATGATGCGCTGCCGCAGCCGCAGTTTTGGCAGCGTATAAATTCGCTTCTTCTTGTGCCTTGCCGATATTCTTCTTGTAGCGAATACGCTTGTTACCGAACCAATTAGAAACCTGAAACAGTCCAGTTATTCAAAGATTAGTATAAAAACTTTAGGATTATTTAGCAAATCAGTGACTAACAGATTTAAAATTGATCAATGATTTACAAAATTTTTTTCGATTATGAAGCAAAAACAGTGGCAGAAAGATTTAAAACTGAAAAACAGATTGTTTACCAATTAACAAACACTTCAAAGATTATGAAGAAAACAATTAACAAACCTATTTTAAAACAGATAGTATTGAATTGAATTGAATTGGATTGGATTTTATAGTTGCACCAACAGCTAAGGTCATATGGCGACTTTCCAGCTTCTACTGGTGGAGGAAGACCCCATGTGCCCCTCCGGGTAATTTTCGTGCACAGGCGGGCACAAAACAGATAGTAAAAAGAGTTCTGATGCAGGTCATATAGGCCACAGTTACAACACAGTCAGCTCATAAACATGTCAAAATAGCTTTATTGTCAGGCCTAAGGTGATGAACAATTAAACTGGGGTGATGTGTCTTCACATCGAGGTGTCTACACAACAGTATCATCTCAGTTTTCATCAGTTAAAGGGACACACAGAAATCCTGAATCAGTGTGTGTGCGTGGTTCTAAGGTTTTAAAGGGACACATGGCAATCTTAAAGTTTATCGAAATTTAAACCTCTCGATTTATTAATTCAGTATCCTTTTGAGTTTCAACCTGCTTGCAAATATTTTAAATACAAGAGGTACATATACATATATGCAGTAACCATTGTACAAAAGTTGCATATACATATGATGCAGTAACGACTGTACAAGAGGCACATATACATATACGCAGTAACCATTGTAAAAGAGGTACATATACATAGATGAAGAAACGATTGTACAAGAGGTACATATATATAGATGAAGAAACGATTGTACAAGAGGTACATATACATATATGCAGTAACCATTGTACAAAAGTTGCATATAAATATGATGCAGTAACGATTGTACGAGAGGTACATCATATACATATATACAGTAACCATTGTATAAGAGGTACATATACATATAAGAAGTAATCATTGTACAAAAGTCAAATAGATGCAGTAATGATAAACACAGCTGGAGGAAACATTGTACATAAAGACAGATGTATGTATGTCCTTTCTTTGTTATTGGTAGCGGTGTCATACACCCATTACATGCTTTCTTATGTACACACTTTAAATAAAACCTAGAATGATTTTATTGGTCGGGCCTAATTGCATTGTCCACATATTTACCAATACATTCATTACATCACACAATTGTTAAGTGTATGACGTCACACAAAGTACGGTGAAGTTTATGAATGAAGAAACTATCTCATAATTATGATTTGAAAATGACATATTGTTTATCTTCTACTATTTACATTGTTTGCTGATCACATGACATCCATTAGCTTTTATATATTGTATCTCTTACGCAATACATCCGGCCCGGTTAGCTCAGTCGGTAGCGACAGTCGACTATTATTACCTGCGAGTGTAATTTTAGTGTGGGTTACGAGTTCAATCCCACGAAATGGTTATTCTTTTTTTGTACCGCTATTGAATTCCATCAAACAATCTTGGTTTTATTTAGTAAATATTCAATATAAATGGTTGGTGTGTTACGTTTGTCAACATAGTTAATTTGTGTTTTATAGCCTAAAAGCTACGGACATGCCCCTTTAAGATATTTATATTTGAACATTTTGTTACTTTTTTTGTGATGATGATTTTTTTTCTAACATTGATGAGCATTCAATTCAATCAGTGTTTCCGCGAGAGCGTGTTTCTTGCGTTTTGACTCACTAAAATGATCGGCGACGCGACATAAATCAGCATGTGCGTTTTTCGTGACAGCATGTGCGTTTTTCACGACTCAATGAAATTGACTAGGATAGAAATGAAATACCAGTCAAATTATCGTCATAAAACTTTACTGAAACGCTTCAAATGTAAGGAATTACGACTGAACTTATTTCTATTTACATCTTGGTCTATATTTAGAACAGGAAAAACTAATACCTGTACTTTTGTGTTATTGTCATCATCATATCGATCATATTACAATACAACTTATAATTGAATTTCATTTTACTGTTATTATGCTTATCAGAATTAAGCTTTTCTTATGTTTCATTATGTTGTTTATTTTACAGTGATTATAATGCCATCATTGGAAAATAAAGTTATTCATTCTTGGTCTATTTTTAGAATAGATTAAACTACTGCCTGTACATTCTGTGTTATTTTCGTCATCGTATCGATCGCTTGTATGTGGGTCTGAGTAGGAAGACGCTTATATAAAAACACTAGCAAATAAAAGCGCGTAGATGATCATGATACGGTCGCTAAAATGGCACATGAACCTAAATGAAACAATGCCGGTTAACTTCTTTTTTTGTTGACAAATCCACTGAAGATGTCCAAGGCCAAAAAAAAAATACCTGTGTTTCCGGTGGCCCGACTGACCCTATCTTTAAGGGGCCGACCCTTAAACTTTTTATGAAAAAAATAAATAATTAAATACATGTAGAATCTCACAGTATCTTGCTCTAAAAAAAAAAAAATGCCTACCTACCGACCCTATTTTTTCAGAGCATGCAATAGGAAACACACCTATTTTATTTTTTTGCCTAATCAACTAATAATGCATGTCTATCTGATATCACATTGTCTATTCATCAAAATGCATGTCCAAAAACTATTACCCCTATATTTACAAAATGACCCCCAGTTTATTCCATAGGGGTCAAGGATGACCCCTAAAAAATTGAGACCTGTAGAAACACTGATTTAATGCTCATATGACTCCACTTTTCCTATAATTAAAACGCACCATTTCTAGTGCAAAAATTTCAACACTATTTTCTTCGAGATAAGTTGATAACGAGATTAAATACACCCACTGCTCCAATGTTGTGTGAGTGAGTCATTCTGCATTAGAACAGACTACTCAGTAGACACTAGGCAGATATTTGTGGGGGTGTACACAGGAACCAAATCATTCCTTTTCACAGCAGGATAAATGCAATTCTATCACTTTTGAGGGCTAGGGAGAACTGACCACATTAAATGACAGAGGGTCTGACTTTGCACAAAAGCGGGCATTGACTAATGCATTTCATTGTGTAGAAAATCTCTGAACCCTACTGCATGCTACCACAAAATATGTGGCCACATTAATTTGCGATTTTTGATTAATACTGACTTGCTAGGTTTCAAACAAATCTATTCAACAGCAATAAAATAAGAATGTTCTGAAGTGTGTAAAGAGAAAAAATGCCCTTGGACCCTTAACCCGCTAAGCACGACTATAATAGCATTTGCATCCATTGTGAACACAGATCAGCCTAACTCGCAGGCTGATACAGATCAGCCTAACTCGCAGGCTGATCAGGGTTTACAATCACAGGCACCCGGCACAGAGCTAGGATAGTAAAAGATGATTTGAGTCAAATCCATCTTTTACTCAAATCATCTTTTACTATCCTAGCTCTGTGCCGGGTGCCTGTGTTTACAATGTCCTGCTACAGATCAGTCATTTCTCTCAAAACACCCATTGGTCACATAAATGGAATGGTCTTAATTCAAAGAAAGAACAGTCCATTATATATATGTAGCGGGTTAAGGGTTAAAAGAAATTCCTGACCAAAGTGAATTTATACAAAAGGCTTTAAAGGGAAAGTGTGCCATTAAAAGAACTTCCTGATGAAAATTGAATTGATACAACAATTTCAGACTGGATAGATCATTATTCCAGTATTTGATTTAGAAACCTACGATATATTTAAGGCTCTGGGTTCTTCTACTAATTTTAGACATTTTTCAATATCATACTCTCTAATAAAGTATGGCATTACTAACATATCATCCCTTATTTTTTAATAGTTTTATCTTTATATATTTACATTTATATATTTACATTAATTTTTAATTACTACTTCATTTCTTCATCTTTCGTCGGTTTTTGCGCACAATATGACCTATTTATGTGTCGACGTGCCGTAAAATACCATTCATTCATTCATTCTAATAAAGTATTGCATGTAGCAGATATAATCATTTTTGGAATGTAAGGGAAGGACTGTTGTATCTCTAATTTCATCCCCTCAAGCGTCTCAGTGGCCGAATGGCTAACAACGTTGCATTGTAAACAAGCCTCTCACCACTGCGGTTTCGAATCCCACTGGGAGCTCGATTTGTAAGTGATGAAGTGTCGATTCTTACGGATGGCGGGAAGTGTACAGTACTGGTTCTACCCAGGAAAAGTGGGTCTGCCTCCATCACAAAAAATCAACCATCATATACATGTATAACCTTACATGTGTTGAAAATGACTTAAAACACCATATAAAATTTCATCCCCTCATATGTTGCTTGCCTGTCCTAGGCTGCCATGTAATGAATGTGTCATTAACATAGTTTTTACAAACAAGTTAAAATTGCAAATCATGTCTGACAATTTTTTGTTAATGAAAACAAGTTATTTTCACCTAACAGTTAGTATTATTATAATAGATCAGTAATTTATTAAAACCTTTTCATTTAGTTGATTTATGTTCATGTAGTAAAACTGATTTTAAATAAATAAATCAAGATGCTTATTTTAACGCTCAATAAATACATAAACATTATCGAGTGTCGATTTAATTAGAGTTACATAGTATCATTGCATGCTACCCAATCAAGATAATATTCATGACTTAAAAAGATTTTGTGATTAGGAAGATATTAATATGGGTAACATGAACGATCATTTCAATCAGATTTAAATTATCATATAGATAACTGTAAACCTCCCTATTCACATGTTTCAGAAATATTAGTGGTGTATTAAGTTTCATATTCCCTTACATTTTATTACCCATTCCTGGTTCAAATTTTCAAAAATTGATTAAATCAGATTCGAACTAAACCCTTGCATAGAATTGCATTCCCTTCTTACCAAGTCAGTATTTGTGCGTTTCAGAGATAGTAATTACTGGGGAGATTTTCACAATATCCTCCCTGTAAAAGGCAAGTGACAGGCGTGATTGATGGGGGGACTAGCCATGTCTCTACACACACACATGTCTATACCCTCACACCAGGAGGAGAATTGACTTTTTTCTTCATTTCCAACTATTGATTTTAGCATGTTACCAGCCGTCTACATGTTTGATGAATATTACCATCTCAAACGTATACTTCTTTTATTTCTAACTATCGATTTTCAGCATGATACTGGCAGCGTTAAATAGCAATTAAGTACAAGACCATAGTACCTAGGCATATAGATTTATTAAATTTTAAAAAAGATTTCCATTAAATACGAATAACGAGCCTGAAGCATGAATGAATTGTAAAAGAATTGTTTTGTATAAAATCCAGGCGCATAGCTAGACCATTTTTCGTCGTATGCAAGGTTGATCGCAATACTAACAAATTATTAAAATTGTTTCGAAATGAATTTTTTCCCTCGTCAAAATGTTCGTACACAGCTGCATCTACGCGCCTGGAAGCAGCAAAAACATAAAATAAGTGTCAGATAAAACCAGGAAAAACATGAAATAGTGAATGCAGAATTAGAAAGATACTCTTCCACTCTTTTGGCCCCGTGTATCGGTCAAATATGTCTGATAGTAAGAGTAGGGCAGGGTACCGAATTTATATGCATCCTTCCCCTCTCTCTGTGGAGGCTCTAAATAACCTAAAATGTGTTGATGAGCCATTAAACAACATTCAATTCTCTTTTGTGAATCCCAAGTGAGTGTCATTTTTTGATGGGTTGCAACCCATTTTTGTAAAAGGTTTATTTGAAGTTTTATCTTGCCAAAAATATGCAGATTTCACAACTAAACACTGGAGTTACTAAACCCCCAAATTTCACAGCAAAGCTAATATACGAGATGTGCTTATAAAATAAAACATGTGTCTATTATCTAAATTGATGAATGAAAAATTAAACTACTTTAAGTTAATGCATCAAATGAATTTATAGTTGGTAACTCATAATTGCATAACACATAGTTTTCCAGGCTAATTTAAATGTCAACAAGGAAACTGAACAAAGTATCATAAATGGCACTACCAAAATAATGTATTTATAAAAAAATTGGAATGAAACGCACCACAAGTTTCAGCTAATGTAGGTGAGAACTCAAGAAACAGAACACTTTATAACTTGGTCACTTGGCGAAAAAAAATCACAACTGATTCAGCAGGTTTCAACTGGTTACCACTGATTCATGTTCGCTTTGACGAGTCTAATGTAACACTGGAATCAGGTTTTATGTTTAAATAAATGACATGTCATGTGATACAAAACTTAGAAATATATATTTTTTATTCTTATAAATTCTAAAACTAATCTGAATTCAGTACTGACTGGGATAGATCACGAGATACTGAATTACTTTGCTGTATAACTATTACACTGTTACGCCACATCAGGCGTGAACTAATAAACGTTTTCTGTATAATTTTGATAACCCCCCCACCCCACTCCACACCCAGGCACATAACAATAAAATGGTATCTCTTTAATTTCTATATTTACTCCCACCTCATCTTTGACAATCAAACATGAATTAATCCCCACCATCGATGATTGAATCAAGAGTCGAGCTTAACAGGAATCCGATTACCATTTCTTTCAAATATTAATGTGAACGAATATATTTTTTTAGTTATAATTTACTTAAAAGGACAGATCAAGAGCTCTTTTTGGTTGAAAATAACCCTACATTAAGAACAGGCGACTCATAATGAATCATCATTATTAGATAATAAACCATGTTAAGTTTGCCTTGGTAAACACCTGTCAGGCACGGTGATTGGGATCTCAGATTCTTATCTTGTTTTTATCTCGGTGATGTCACATTATGCTCCTATGATCATATTTTACACAATACTCTCCTTGAGATCAGTGAGAAGATATAAATCGTAAATAACAATCAAGTCGAAAACATATTTAGTTATGAGTAATACAAGAAGTTGAGATAAGATGAAAATGAGATAAGATGAAAATGAGATATGAAAATGGTTTCTCCTTACATTTGATGAAGATCGACTTTCACCTGATTGATTTTTTTTTAAATGTCATTTTTACTTTTAGAAGACTCAAACATCATTTTGTGTGTGTGTGTGTGTGTGTGTGTGTGTGTGGGGGGGGGGGGGCAACATACGGCGGGCAGGGCAGGGCAACATATATGTGTAAGAAGCTATGTAAGAATTGACCAAAACAACATGGAGGAGGTGGAGGAGGGAGCCCATGCTCCAATATGGGTAAGTCTGAATAAGCTGCATAATGCTATAAGAAATCAAATCCCAAACCAAAATTATAGACATATACATGCTTACATGCAAACTTAAATCTGACTTTATTGCACATTTTACGGGCCATCACAATTTGGGTTCCATGGGAGCCCAGAATTTGCAGAAGACAACATTACTTACCCAACATACGGCGGGCAGGGCAGGGCAACATATATGTGTAAGAAGCTATGTAAGAATTGACCAAAACAACATGGAGGAGGTGGAGGAGGGAGCCCATGCTCCAATATGGGTAAGTCTGAATAAGCTGCATAATGCTATAAGAAATCAAATCCCAAACCAAAATTATAGACATATACATGCTTACATGCAAACTTAAATCTGACTTTATTGCACATTTTACGGGCCATCACAATTTGGGTTCCATGGGAGCCCAGAATTTGCAGAAGACAACATTACTTACCCAACCCTTTACAACATACTATACGGAAACCAATTCTCAAATTTAGTTCAACTAGGACAAGAAATGTAAGAGATATAGACCTGTAAACACAGCTTACACGCAAAAAATTGATGTGAAACAGACACATTTTAAGGGCTATCAGAATTTGGGTTCCATGGGAGCCCAGTGGTTACAGGAACCAAAATTACTTAAGCAGCCCTTAAGATAATGCTATAAGGAAGCTAATGGCCAAATTTGGTTGTGCTAGGATAAGAAATGTAAGATATAGACTTGTAAACACAGCTTACATGCAAAATTTGATGTGAAATGGGACACATTTTATGGGCTATCATAATTTGGGTTCCATGGGAGCCCATGGGTTACAGGAACCAAAATTGCTTATGCAGCCTTTAAGATAATGCTATAAGGAAGCCCATGGCCAAATTTGGTTGTGCTAGGATAAGAAATGTAAGAGATATGGACTTGTAAACACAGCTTACACGCAAACCTTGATGTGGGACGCAGACGCCGTGGTGATTACATAAGCTCTCTTATTCTTCGAATAGTCGAGCTAACAAATGGAACTGATTAGTACCAAAACATATTAACTAGTGTTGGCCGCTGGGTATTGCATCAAAAAAACGTATTGCGATATGTTGTGATATGAGAGACTGTATCGCGATATGTATCATATTTTCTTGTGCAGCTGCATTAATAATTTCAACAGATTTTACCGATTTACTGGTGTACTTTAACGGAAGTAATTATTGGAAATGCGTCTATTTTTAACTATGATGGTACCCACTTCCCATATATGTGTATTTACGATTGTATTACAAACACGGGAACCATACAAAGTTAACAATATATCATAGACTATGTCGCAAATTACAATTTACTTTCATAAAAAAACATGTGTAGAGAAAACCGGTAAGAACCAGTATGCTAAAAAATATCACGGTACATATTGTTTTGAGGTCCGTATCACAATACACCGATAAACCTATAATACCGCGCAGCCCTAATATCAACGGACGGACAAGCCTTACAATATATATATGCCCTCTAACTATTCAGTCGGGAGGGGTTGGAGGTTACGGTGGTTGTTGAGATGGGGGATGGGGGTGTGGATAAAGATCTATGAACAAAACTAGCAAGTGCAAAAGTAATTGTTATCCCCTGAATCCTGCAGATAACAATTAAGCACATCGTTACAAAATGTTCTCTCTTTCATTAAAAAGAAAATGTTTTCATTTTCTTGTTAACTTGACAGGATGACTGATGCAATCTCTCTTATGATTTCGTTATCCCCCATTTAAATGCTATATTAACGTCATTACGACTCTTTATTACTGCCTTTGTCATACTTGGTTAGCTCGAAGAGACATCAATAACACACATCAATCTTTTAGTCAACGTTTTTCTCTCGGAAAAAGGCGGATTATGCGGCTTTAAATGACTGATGTTTTTTACTATAATTTGATTGGCCATTACCTTGCTAAATACTATGTATAACAGCTGTAACTGTGCTAAATACTACGTATAACAATCTTATCAAGGTATTTGCAATTATTTTAAATATTTTCTGTACAGGTTAGCAGCGTATATACAGTTTAGCGCCATGAAACTTTTCTCTCATTATTTCATTAATTTTTAAAGCCTCCGAAAAACACCAATATTACATACAAACTCTAGCCAGGTGTATACAATGTATGTGCCGATTAAAAGCAAAGTTTCATTTATGGGTTCTTAAAATACCCGTGACTGAATATGCGTAAAATGAATAATGAGTTGGTAACTCTTAATTCGACGCTCCAGTTGTGGGGTTTGGCCTGGCTGGTTAAAGCCGTTCATACTGTCTATGGAGTTTGGATTCTCAAAATAGATAAAAATAATATAAACAGTGAACACGTTGTAAAATGTGGATGTTCTTGACGGATAGCTACTTTAAAGCGGCCTGACAATTTGATTAATTGTTTCCTTAATAATTAGTTCTCTTACTGTACTTAATATTTTTTTCTGCTTATACGGGTCCTGGCATACATCGAGAAGATTTTTTGGGTACATGGGTCAACTGTGGTAGGGGAATATTGTAAAACACAGAATGGAGTCTTGGAGTGGAGACTGGGGTGGTCTTCACTAAAGGACTCGATGTTAGAAAGTTTACAATAGATAGACAGCAAGAAACAGATAGACACAGGCAAACAGCTGAAGGCACAAGAGACAAAACAGACCTGTGACACCGTTATATTAGATTTACGAGCCAACTCCTCTTTCGCCTCTTCGCTAGGGTAAGGGTTACTCAGGTGTGAATAGAAGTATTCATTTAGTACTTCTGTTGCCTGTTTACCAAAATTTTTTCTCTTTCTCCTGTTCAGAAATAATTATATAAATAGATTTTTTACTCTTTACAGAATAAAGAAATAGACAGACCTGTGAAACTGTTATTTGACATTTACGAGCTAACTCCTCCTTTGCCTCTTCGCTAGGGTAAGGGTTACTCAGGTGCGAATAGAAGTATTCATTTAGAACTTCTGTTGCTGATTTACTAAAATTTCTCCTCTTTCGCCTGTACAGAAACAATCACAATTTGTACTAAACGAACAACGAAGTAAAAGAAATAGACAGACCTGCGATACTGTAATTTGACCTTTTCGAGCTAACTCCTCCTTCGCCTCTTCGCTAGGGTAAGGATTACTCAGGTGTGAATAGAAGTATTCGTTTAGAATTTCAGTAGATTGCTTACTAAAATTTCTTCTCTTTCGCCTGCGAAGGACACGAGATCAAAAAGTTACCAAACATAAAAATTAATGAAACAATTGTTGTCCCTCGCCAAATTGGAAAATTTCAAGTTGCATTTTTTTTCTTCAAAGTATTTATTATTTGTGTATATATATACCATGCCAGGGAATGATATCTTTAGGCTTCAAATGAATATAATATTTTCTTTCAATGGATTACACGTCCTGTTCACACCTTTTGAAAATGTCAGAAAGTCTGCCTGTCATATATTTAAATATTTAAACATTATTTAAACAGAAAGTTTTGCCAAAAAGGCGGGGAACAAGCTGAATTCAATTATGTCAAATCCCAGTGAAAGACTATCTATTTCTGTAACAGTGACACATTTAAAGGCAGAAGAAGCTCATTCAAATCTCAGTTTGTTTGGCAAATAAGAAGATAACAACATAACAACGAAACCTACATAATTTCATTGAAAAGAATAACTCAATATTTAATGATTGTATTTAACAACTTCTTTAGTTATTTATAAGCCTTCAGAAGAAGTAAATCAAATATTTCATTTGAGGTTTTAATGAGCGTATTCTACCTTTGAAGAAATAATTATTTGAAATGAAGACAATATAGTTATAAAGCATCGGAAACATATATCATATTAACATGTAGTCATTCAAAATAATTGGCGAACACAAAATACTCATAAGAAAATGCATAGCAGTCTACAAGTAATGTTAAATAATGATCATAATTTAAAAATACTTCATCACTTTTAGCACTACATTAAAACAGATGCATTTTGTCAAATTCTATTCATTCTTTTAATACTATAAATTGTACTTAATTTGAAGGGTAAAAGATATAAAAAGAGTATGAAAGGAGAAATTTGGAATAAAATACACAAAATATTGCAGTCTCAGTTTGATTGAGATTGTTCATGAATGATGGTGACAAGTGCTTGCTACCGTTCAAGCCTCTATATATTTAATAAGAACAGCGTTACCAAAGGATGTAGTGGTCATGTAGATGAAATACTTTCAATCTCACTAAAATCAGACCCTTTATTACACTATGATACTCTACACTTCAAGGATCTGACAACACTGCATTGGAGGTCACGTCAGATTGACCTCACGATTAGCCAATCAGATTTCAGCCTACAAAATTGCTCGGTATAGACCATTTCACTGCGCATGTCCCGTTTCAGTCAAATGCTGTGGAGCAGTCTACGCTTGGTATTGACAATGTCCGTAAATGTTGGCTTATAAAACACAAAATAATTGCGTTGACAAACATCTATATCAACCATTATTGAATATTTCCAGAATAAAACCGAGATTGTTTGACGGAATTCAATAGCGGTACATAAAAAAGAAGTACCGCTTTGTGGAGTTGAACTTGTAACCCACATTAAAATTACACTCGCGGATAATAATAATAGAACGTTGCAATAGTCGACCTCGCTACTGACTGAGGTAAACGTGCCAGACGCATTAAGTAAGACATACTATACAGAAAACATAATATTGCAATAATCTCGGTAGAATAATGTTCCGAATGTTTTCAAAAAAACGTGATTTTCTTCGTATTCTTGATGCAAAACATGCCATTTAGTGCATTTCTTTCGAATTTATTGTGCAGTCCACAGCAGTTATAACACATGGCGACTTTATATTTTTTCGGATATATGCGTTTTATGTGGATTTTCGTTTGTTCAGTTCACTCGATCATCATCTAAAGTGCATATGAAACGCGCGATTTCAATTTAGTTAATCTTCTAATGAATACTGATTTGTTGATCTGACGTGACCTCCAAGGCAGTGTTGTCAGATCCTAGAAGCGCAGAATATCAGTGTAATTAGGATTTGATTTTTAATTAATGAGATTGAAGCACTTTGGACTTGGATTGAGCATCTTGCATTTTCAATGAAGTGATTTGTCATAGAGATTTCAATCAACGTACATGATATCATCAATCATCAGGGTTCACAACTCGATATTAATCCTTTGAGATAAAGGGGTTCAGTGCAAAATCTTTTCAGAAAATATATATTAGGCAAGCCTTGTCCTATCATTTATATATAAAGTGATGAAAGTTGTGCCCGACCTAGAACAGTGTTTATCGTTTCCTCATAAGTCATCTCTGTATATACTGTAAACACTTACATTAGCACAAATAAAATATCTAGGTATATAGACGCAGACATTAAAGGGACACACGGCAATCTTGATGTTTTTATCAAGCATCAATATTAGCGTCTCTACTTATTTATCAAGGAACATTTTGACTTTAAACCGGCTTGCATATCATTAAATAAAATGTTGTGTTCTCAATTTTCTATGTTTTTATACCAAATTTTGAAATATATTATTGGTGCAGTACTATCAAAAGCCAGTAATATACAAAAAGAATTTGGTTTATACTATTCTTATAATTATTATTAATGATTGAAATAATGGATGTTATTTAGAAAAATTAACGGGACGCCGCGAGCTTTCAAAAAATCAACATTGCCATGTGTCCCTTTAATAAGTGCATCGGAGATCCTGGAAGTATGCTTATAATATTAGATGTCTAAATTTACGGTGATCCTAATTTACATTTAGATATTCAATAGATCTATCTTAATCATACTAGAATCAGATATCTAATTTACTGTGATCTCTAAATTAACGCTAGGATCAGACATCTAATTTAAGCTGTAGTTGTTTTGAAATAACAAGTTGATAATGACGGTTAAAATCAGTTAAAATGGCGGTCTTACAGCTTAGCTTAAGGCATAGCTTAAAAACTATCACAGGAAGACTTGAAAACAGGAAGAAGTCAAAATATGATGTCAGCTAAAATATGAGTGTTACAGTATTCCTACCACAAGAATCAGTCGACATACCTGGCATCTAAGAATCGAGATCGTAGAATCATGACCGCCTCGCATGTGCTCTGCTTTAGCTGCATCTCTATCGCAGCAAACTTCTTCCTGATTATGCTCACCATTCGCTCAATCTCCTTCGGAGCGATTGGACGTGTTCTGCTTTGTTCCCGCAGTAAGTTGACAACGTGGGTGGTAAATTCGCTACAGGCCTGCAAAATAGAACGTAATCACAATATGTAATCACATGCAACACTGAATGGCTATTTACACTAGGGTTTATTCTTGCAGATGTAGAAAACTTTTAGTTACATTTCTCTGAGATAATAATTGATATATTAAGGCAGTGTGGGTTTTTTTTGGCTGTTTTTAGAGCAATTATTCAGTCATGTTCCCAATGCCTGAACATATCTTTCTTTCCCCTAATTTTGAGAAAAAATCCCAATTGAAAAAAATTGCGCTAAAATTCCCAATAAGGTATGGCTTATGTTCCCAAAATATAAAAAAAAAGCCTGTATCCCAGTACATAAAAGAATCCCGACGCAATTCCGCCCCCTACGAATGTAAGGAAATGTACACCAGGTGGACAATACACGACATGATGGCTTTTACCTATTTTAAATGGATGTTAAACTGCAGTGTTATATAATTACATAAATAACGACAAGAGTTAATGAATCCTACTATTTTTATATTCATTTTTAAACCTTTTCAAAAGTTTTCAGAGCCCTTTTAAATAAAACTTAGTTGAAAATAGTGCAATATCCCCTTTAAAGCATGTATGGTATAGAACATACCAGTTCACATGTTCATGCAGACTGTCACAATGCCCAGATATCCCATTATTGTGCACAGATGTTGTTGAAGCTTGTTGTTGAAGCTAACAATGATGCTTATAGACTATTAGTAACCATTCGGAGAAAGGTTTGATCAGCAAATAGGCACATGGTACAAACATGTCAAATACACAGAGTACAAACAAAGCGACTGAACCTTTCATCCATCAAACCTGTGCTGGCAATCGGCTGAATAAAGGGGCTGGGATCGGACCCCATCAATATTTTTGTTCCATCCTAGGTTGTTAACCACAGACCTAATAACAAATAGATTGGACACTACGAAAATTATCTAAATTTCACGTGGCAATGCGAAAATTTCAAATTATTTCCCAACTTTAAACAGACATCATGAACAGTTTTATAGATACAAGTTTCGTTCATATCAAATCCCATCACAAATTTAATTTTCTTTCCGATGGTAGTATTTTTCTGTCTCTAGCATTTAGAGCAAAAAAGGATTTTGACGGAAACTTTGACTATGTCAAAACCTTGTTTGTTAAGAGAAAAGCGAAAAAAAAAGATATTTTTAACTTTAAACATCTTTTGATACAATTTTTTATTTTCAAAATAACCATAATTATTATAATCCCATTTTCGTATTCACTATGAAACTTTTTAATGTATTAAGGTGCCACGTGATATTTTGGTTGCTTCATTGGTTAAGATAGGAAGATTCCTATCTGTTTATTAATATGTCTGTGGTTACACCTACTACATGTACCCACCTGTGCAAGAAAGCCTCCCATTTCTTGTTGCATTCTGTTGACTGCTTTTATATTCTTACTTTCTACATATACCAACCAGCTTACCTCAGTATGTCCGGATAGGAAGGGATACGGCCAACATTTTTACAACTTAAAGAAAATACTGCGGTGCTAATGCTTTATATGGTATTATATACTGTGGTTCATATACATGCTGCAGCGGGGTATTATTTCATGTAGAAGCCATGCAGTATAACAAATGGTTCAAATATGTATAAAGACAAGCTCTGACATTATGCCAGTGGCGTCAAGTAACACACACCTACCAAGAAGTTGCCGCAATCAGCAAGGAAAAAGATCAGCACCATCTCGGATGTCAAACTCCCAACTTTTCAGAACAAAGGCTAAAAAAAATCTCAGGAGGGGCAGGAACGACAAGTATGTCTTCCTCTGGTGGTTAGACATTAAAATCATAATTAAATTCTGGTTATGGCACCTTCAAAATTCATGGTCGTTTCAACACCACCGAGATTTGTTTGTGCAATAGCCTTAAAGGGAATGTAGCGACACAGCCAAACCATCTTTAAATATTACTGAGTTCTGAAAAACTTAACGGGTGAAAGAATAATCAAAATCGGATGATAACAAAGATGTTTCTGCTGAAATGGATATGGAAGCGGTCATTTTGAGAGCTATGACATCACGGGTTCTAAAAGACCATATATGAAATATTTATAAATATGGAAATTTACTGATTTTTAATGGCAATAATGCTTTATATGTATGACAAGTAAAAAAATGCATTCATTTGCAGTGTTTTTCTTCGTTTTAAATGATATTTATCAATATTCCATATATGATAATATGGAACTATGACGTCATATATTTTTTGTTCATCATCTGATTTTGATAATTCCTTCACCTTTTTCCAAGTTCTTCAGAACTCTCAATAACAGAGCTTGTTTGGCTGTGTCGCAACACTCCCTTTAAGCGGAAATTTAACAAAACATCCCACTATTACCACCACAAGTCGAATGGTTAAACACTCCTGAAAACTTCTGACAAGCCCTTCCTCCACCGAGTGAATCGCTAACACACGCACGTGTCACACATATATTGTATGTATAATATATGACCTCTACCTGTTCATATTTAGCCATCTCCGTCTGGTAAATGTTGCGAATCCGTGCAAGTTTGGCTTGGTAATCGTTATTTTGTAGGTCGGTGCTCTCAGATTCAGGCTATATGGTATACAAGGAAGGATGCAGGCATATAAGTACTTTGTATACAACGGTATAGTGTCTGATGAGTGGGTGGGGTAACAATTATTAAACTAGAAGGTTCATCCCGGGACTCTTCTAAATCAAGTCCTTTAAATATATACGTTGACATTTGAATCTGGAAGATGTCTTCAGTGTAATCACACTCAGTTAACTTGTTGCAATCATGTTTTACTGATGTCAAGAAGTATTTTCTATCAGTCACTAGGGAGTGGCATTTGTTCAACAAATAGTTTAGAGTGAACCTTCTAGTTGTTTGTTGTGCCCAAATGTAGATGTTTCACAGAAATGTCATATCATATTGCATAACTTCTCACAACCTTTTAATTTGTCCGAAACCAAATCTAATGTACGTTAAGACTTTTTATAAAATAAAAAAAACACTATTATTCTGAAGTTGTACATCATATCTGCACACTTTCCATGTTTCTAAAACTATTGTGATTTGACTCCGTTACACAGGATTTCAGGTTAGGGATACAGGATTTCGAGTAAAAAAGGATAGAAAATGGGTGAGATCAGAAAGGGGAAGCAATGCAAAATGGGTTAAACCATGTCATACACTATGGTAAAGGACAATATTGTCCAATAAACTAGGAAACCTTTAATGAAAAGGAAAGTGAAATCATCGAATCTATTTCATAACCTTCTTCCAGGGCCCAGTTGTTGAAAGCTCTGTTACCTTAACTCTGATCAGTAACAGCTGAGTTATGGCCCTTGATTTCATTAAAAATGCTATTCTTTGCCTCATTAATACGATAGGGCCTTCAATTTTCATCTGCTCTTTACCAAACTTTACCAGATTTTTTCACTTCTTCCTTTTTAGCTTGATTAGCGGAAAGTGTCAAATTGAAATTTTTCGTAAAACCTAAATTATTTTATTTTTATTAATATCTTTACATGTGAAATCTTAAATTGAAATATTCATGTATATGCAATTCAGAGAGATTTGAAATTTTGCTTAACCCTCTGTTAGCTTAACAGAAAGTTGAACAACTGGGCCAGACTGCAAAGTCACACTGACATTGAAGTCATATCAAACACTCAGTCTGAATCAAATTATTTTAGATTGTTTCAAGAGTTTTTTTTACATCAAAATTTGGTCCGATCAGGATTATTTCCCCACTAAATCCACATACTGTTTATTTACGAGTAAAATATATTGATTCAGATATTCTCAGTCATGATTTTTTTGATCTGACAAATTAATGCTATTCAAAGGAGCATATACACATGTATGCAAGTTATTTAACATATTTCATATTCTGTGAAAAATGTACAAGAAGAAATGGGAAATTTTGACAAAGTTGTGCGCATTAGGAAGAGCTGAGTTAAATTTTTAGTTGCAATGCATTATGGGTGTGGAGTATTTAAGAAGCTTTATGCAAAGTGTGCATATAGATAGATAGAATACATCAAGCTTCCAACTGATCAGAATTTCCCATTTATTATAAATATTATGATTTTATTTTTTAAGAAATTAAATGATAATACAAATTAAACAAGCTCTAAGTTTCTTTTGTTATTATAGTTGGTCCGATTTCTTTCAATATAAAGCCAGTTACACATTACAATAATTTTTAAAAGACCCATTCCCAATTCAAATAATTCCTAAAATATCTATTTCAAATTTCATTACTTCCTAAATAACCTGGTTCCCAATTATAATAATTTCATAAAATATCGCTTCCCAAACCTTTCTAATCATTTCACATGTCCCAAATAAAATCGAATGAAATCTTTTGAAACTGAAACAGTTTTGATATGTTTCATCTTTTATTTTTGTGCATTTAATACTATTTCAGAAAATATTCGATGGGCTATTTTACTGTCCATGGTCTCACATTGCTTTTTAAAATCTTTACTGGTAAAAAAACACATACGAGGCAATACCTGAACTCAAACATGTTTATTAAATAACTTCTATTCTTTTATAACCAATGTGGTTGGTTGCATGCTTTTATAGAGTGAATTCATTCCGATAAATTTCTCATTACAAAATATGTAGACACAAAACAGAAAACGAATTAAAGTGTTTTTTTAGTTTTTGCTTTTATATTAAAGCGAAATTTTATGCAAATGAGCTTTTTTAAAAAGATTTGTCTATGTAACTGGCTGAAATTATTAACATGCTTTAGAGTCATATACATTTGTAACATGCAACACACGGGTCTTAGTATTCAGGAGACTATGCAAACTGTCAATTATGCAAATTAAAGAAAAAGTCATTATGTAAAATGTATCAATCAACATAAACAAAATAGGAAATTCAACAAGTTGGAAATGTGTGTCGTAAGATTGTTTGACTATTGCAATTATGCATAAATAATTTCAATCTAAAATAGACTCTCTTTTTTTTTTAAAGAAATGAAGCATATTTGATGTTTTGAAAGAATATAAGTATTGATCATCTTCGACGCTTGATTGTAAATACAAACTTCTTGACCCTTTGTGTTTTGTTTTTTATTTATATAGTGTTTTTGATCATCCACATTCTGCTTGTCGATATAATGATGAAGTTTCCCTCTTTGTTTATTTAATAATTTATTGTTTTTTTTCCGTTCTGTATATATTGGATAGAACTTTTTTATTAGAAGATGTGTCTGTATCAGCCAATCAGAAATGATACCAGAATCTCGGTAAAATGACTGCCGCATCAAAACATTTTTAGAAGGAAGTTATTGAAAACAAGTAAGCGTCGCAGATGATCTAGTCTAAAAGAATATCAGAAAATCCAACATATTTGACGTTTTTTTTTGCTTCAAGATAAAAATGTATCTGATATGAATGACAAATTAATCTGAATATTATGGTGGCTGGGTGGAGTCAAATCACATACTTTGCTTCTTTGGTATATGGTTAAAGAAGCAAATGGGTGAATCACTTCTTACCCTCTCTGCAGGTACACTATGAGGCTAAGAAGCGAAGTAAGTGAACTAGCCACCAATGAATACTTAAAAAAAAAGATTGCACTGGTGTCTACAAGACTATTTATAAATCACAAAACACCTAGATATATATACATATCCTCGCAGAACATCACATGGTCTATTTTAGATTTCACACACATCACAACCCAAGCAATATACCTGAACCCATCCAACCATGTTATAAAGACCACAACCAGCTGAGCATTTAAAAGGGGTAGATGCACTATTTTCAAACACAATTTATTTAAAAGGGCCCTGAAAAACTCGAGAAAAAAAGCCAAAATGCCATAAAATATAAAGAAGATATTCTCTATTGAAAATTTGCAAAGAACATTAATCATCACGCCTTTTTACCATATATGGCATATTTGGTAAAAACATATCAAAACATTACCCAACAGAGAAAATTAGTCCCATTTATGAAAAGACGGATGCAGGAGGATACAGGATGACATTTATTATCAGAATTTCGGAAAAAATTAGCTCTTACACAATTTGAACAAATGCATCTTTTTGTTTTTATTATCTTTTTTACAACAGATACATTTTTTAACTTTATATCTATATCAAATTTAGATGATATTTGAACCTATTTAAAAACTGGTAATTTATATAGAATGTCCACGCTTCCAACCTTTCTGCTCCATTATAAAGGGCATACTATAAAATATGAAGTTTTGGAGGAGGATAAAATCGAAGACGTCACTCAATGTTTTAAACAATGCCACTGCCAGATAGATCTATACTGATAGGAAAAAGAAACGCAGGGTGCGTATTTCCGCTATATATTGCATATACTGCACACTTAATTCCATATATATTCCAAGGAAATCCCAAGATGTTTTGTAAAAAAAAAAGTGCAGTTAGTTAGAGAAAGGACACAACTGTGATGTTGCAGACGTTTTAATCACAGTACACGTTGTAACAAGAAATTCATAAATAATGAAGTTCCTCTTTGAAAAATTGAGCCAGTTCAGTACTGTATTTAATGTTAAGTGATTGCAACATTTAAAGCCGAAGTTTGCTCACCTGCTTGAGCCAAATGCGCATTCTGACGATAATGAAACTTTAAAGGGGTAACCATTGGTGTGTTCAGTGCTGTTTAAACCTTCTTTCTAAAAGGACAGGCCTAATGTTGCCCTGTACCATTCGATTAGCAGTAGCATACTAAACATACAATATATAGCGGAAATACGCACCCTGCGTTTCTTGTTCCTTTCAGTATACATATATATCGTCTTATGCAAGCTGTACACCATTATCCATATTTCTGTCACACTTCACACAACGCCAAGCTATAGAACTGACACAGGTCGCAAAAATTGATATTCAAATTGTTTTGGGTGAGTTAATCATTAAATACCGGTAAGAGTTGATTAGAAGAATGGGATTAGTTTTACAAAAGTGTTACATTGCTAATTACCCATGTCAGTAACATAGCTTGAAGTTTTACACTGAAATGGCGGGCAGTTTTTGCATGCACAAAACCCTTTAAATGTCAAATAGATGATTGTGGAGCACGTGCATATGGTACAGTAAGTTTTTGGTGCACGTGCATATGGTATAGTAAGTTTGTGGTGCATATGGTATAGTAAGTTAGATGCGCACGTGTATATGGTATAGTAAGTTTGTGGTGCATATGGTATAGTAAGTTAGATGCGCACGTGTATATGGTATAGTAAGTTTGTGGCACATGTGCATATGGTATAGTAAGTTTGTGGTGCATATGGTATAGTAAGTTAGATGCGCACGTGCATATGGTATAGTAAGTTTGTGGCACATGTGCATATGGTTTAGTAAGTTTGTGGCGCACTTGCATATGGTATCTTGTAAATTGAGTGCATATATACTCCATTTCATATCACTTATACCAACAAACACCATAATCTAAACAAAAATACAGCCACCTGTCAGCTTTGGATACAAAAGTATACCAACTTCTGCAATTTCTTTAAAGATGGTTATATTTGCAACTTGTAAACAAAACTCCAAATCACCGCAATTCTTTTAAAACACCAAATAAATGTGCATTAAGACCTGTTCTCGAAAAGTCAACCACCAGAAACAAGTGTTAGTAGCCACTTACCTGTGTTAGTTGATCTCAGTAATATTAGCCACCTGACCTAGTTAGTCGCACCCAATGTCAACCAAACATCCTTCACCCCATACCACTCAGTATTAACACATGGACAACACTGACCAACAATGTCTTAGGCATTAAGTACTATCCCTTTCATTCCATATCATAATCAGGAACAGTACTGTCCTTTGTAATTCTGAATTATTCTATGAACTTTTATATTCTAAATGAACTGAAAATGTTATTACCTAAGAATTTCTAAATATATCTGAAAATATGTTTTTGGCATTTCAAAATGATCGTTTTTTATTTTATTTATTTTTATTTTTTATTAAAAATTGTACTGGCCGGCAAGAAACCTTAATGGTTATCTAACAATTCTCTATTGTATTGTGTTTGTATTTTGTTGAGAATTACTTAACACTAGAACCTCACGCTAGTCAGTGTAGCACATATCGAACTTTATAAACGTACAAACCAACAAAATCTACTTACCTTCAATTATTGCATTAATTTTGATTATTATATAAATATTGTGGAAGTGATGGGAACTCTTTTTCACAAAAGCTTGCAAGCTATAATTCAGTTAATTAAAGAACAAGGCAAATGCATGGCTGGTGTATGAACCAAGGTTACATATTTCCATAAGCAATGTGATCATGGCGACTTCCTTATTTGTTCACGAGTGGGACTTCCCTATCGTGTTTACATTCACAGCCAGAACTAGCTAATACCAGCAAAGAAGGGTTCATTATGTGGACATATTGTCCTGTGAATATATTATACTTTCTACAAACCTGTTCGTATTTCTCTAGTTCTGTGTGATATATTTGTCGTATCTGCGCCAACTTGGCCCTGTAATCGGAGTGTTCTATAGCACTGTCTGGCTGCCCACCAGATGCCGCAGCCGTTGCATTTGCCGCCGCCGAGGACCCGCCTCCCTTTTCGGGACCCGCAACTCCCTCAGCTATCAACATGTTGTCTAGTCTCATGAGCTGGGGATCTGGGGGCTCCTCTTCCTGACCATTTCTGATGCTTAATACTGAAAGATACAAGATATCCGTTTCAAAATGGCCACCGTTACTTAAAATAGATTTGACATTTTAAAATGTGTATGCTCATCACTGCTCTTTACTTATATGGGGGCTAGTTTATAGTGTACATGTTTATCTTTTCCCGATGCCCAAATTGATTAACCATCAAAATTTTAGAAATAATGTGTCCGAAAACTTTTTTTTATGGTTTTCATCAATTAAGTAGTTGTCTGAAATTAATGAGTGTCCGGAGTTTTGGGGTCAATACGGTAGTTAAAAAAGGCAGTGGCTACATTACACACATACCACGTTCATCAATATATATGGAAATATTTTTACCATTTAACTTATTTAATATCCTCTAAATATTAAATTTAAACATTCTTTAAAAAATACTCATTCTATAAATTAGGAATGAAAAATGAACTCCAACATTTTTTTCTCCAATCATCACAGCCTGCAGATTGCCTATTAAACATAGGACAAACCCATTGTTACAGAAGACATTCAGTGAAACAAAATGTTCAACGCATTCTTTTATCACTTAGGGATTGATTTAATATTATAGACGGGGTCCATGTCTCTGCCTTAGATCAATATCTTTCAGACAGACACCGACAGTGCAGTGCAGGAATCCAGTCCAGATCAATATACAAAACCATACAAGTTTTAATTATAATTTGTCACTATCTCTCTTAAAAGCAGGTCTGGAGTAATGGGAGCTTTGGGAGAAAAAATAGAGGAACAGTAAATTATTCAGCAGAAACAGTTCAACCGAGGGTGTTTCTTTATTTTTAAGATAAAAGTTTATGACTCAAATCTTTCTTCACTGGTCCCTTGGGGATGTTGAAACAAATATAGGCTTTATAATTATGGAAGTACATGAAAAAGCTTGTACCAAATAAAATCAATCTAAGAGCAAGAATGACATGCACACATCAATTAACAAGCACTTTCCAAAACCCCAATGAAGTTCACTCACAGAAGTTGGCAAAAATACACCATTAAGTATAGATTTATTAAAGGGAAAAACAAAAAAGACCATCCAAATCTACCGTACTTAAATCTTGTATAAACCCTCAACATCGAGGCACACATCTCCTAAAAAGCACTAAGCATTATTGTCCACCTTTGCCCAGTGACTGGGGCAGAAAATTTGGTACCATTACCCTCCTTTATAACTTAAGGTTTTTATTTCCCCTTTTTCTGTTTTTTTCCTCTTTTCTTCCTTCGCACTGAGAATTTGGATACTCCAATTTGGTATGAAAATGATGCAAAAGTTTCCTTTCCAAGTCCCCTAAAAGCTAATTATTGCCCTGGCAGTTAACAAACAGTTAAAGCAGCCCTAATAGACAGTCAATAAACACTATGGTAAGCCGTCAGATATTAAAGTCGCTAATCAATAAACAGAATTGTCATCCCTCAGATATTTACCTCACGTCTGGTTTGTTTGAATGGTGTTTTGCGCCATTTTTATCACATCTAAGGTGATATATGGTAAGGCAGACTAACCCATTTTCCTGGGTAGAACCAGTATTGTACATCTCCCGCCATCCGTAAGAATAGACACACGACACTTTCACACTTGACAAGTCGAGCTTCCTGTGGAATTCGCATCCACAGCGATGAGAAGCGAGCAAGTTTTGGATGCAGCGTCTTTATTATCCTGGCCACAGAGGCACAGTCATTTAACATGGCAGCCAATAAACAGTATGGTCAGCCCTCACACACAGGCAATAAACAGTATGGTCAGCTCTCACACACAGCCAATAAACAGTATGGTCAGCCCTCACACACAGCCAATAAACAGTGTGGTCAGCCCTCACACACAGCCAATAACAGTATGGTCAGCCCTCACACACAGCCAATAAACAGTATGGTCAGCCCTCACACACAGCCAATAAACAGTATGGTCAGCCCTCACACACAGCCACTAAACAGTATGGTCAGCCCTCACACACAGCCACTAAACAGTATGGTCAGCTCTCACACACAGCCAAAAAACAGTATGGTCAGCCCTCACACACAGCCAATAAACAGTATGGTCAGCTCTCACACACAGCCAATAAACAGTATGGTCAGCCCTCACACCGTCATTCAATAAACAGTATGGTCAACCCTCACACGCATCCAATAAACAGGATGGTCAGCTCTCACAAATAGCCAATAAACAGTATGGTCAGCCCTCACACCCAGTCATTCAATAAACAGTATGGTCAGCCCTCACACGCATCCAATAAACAGGATGGTCAGCTCTCACAAATAGCCAATTAACGGTATGGTTAGCCCTCACACCCAGCCATTCAATAAACAGTATGGTCAGCCCTCACAAGCAGCCAATAAACAGGATGGTCAGCCCTCACAAATAGCCAAAAAACAGTATGGTCAGCCCTCACACTCAGTCATTCAATAAACAGAATGGTCAGCTCTCACACGCAGCCAATAAACAGGATGGTCAGCCCTCACAAATAGCCAATAAACAGTATATGGTCAGCCCTCATACTCAGTCATTCAATAAACAGAATGGTCAGCTCTCACACTCACCCAATAAACAGAATGGTCTGCCCTCAGCAAGTTGTGTTTTGTGATCTAACAGCTCTTATCTGTACATCTAGATAGTGGGTATTGATTATTTCAGTCTTCACTTGCCTGACCATAAATTACAGACTTCACTAACCACTCTACTGCTGTGTTAGAGAACACCTGATTACGCAACAAATAAAAATTTCCTGCTCAGAAAATACTATAGCTGTCCCAATTAATGCCATTGCAGCATGATAAGCTCAACTGATCCCTGGAATCTACATGTACATTGAAACATTTAATTCAGGGTCCAACAAATATCTGCCTGGAGAACACGGGCTACCACCTGACCACCTGCCTTCTACCAGGCATTTATTAACACACCGGGCAACAAACAGCCAACTGCTGTATGTAACATGGTTTAAATCTTAAAGAGGATTGGACACATGGCAATCTTATGTTGTTGTTGTTTAAAACTCTAGGCGGCCCGTTATTTTTTTTCTACACAACTTGCATAAATATACGCAAATCATTATTAACTCTTACCCCGCCTAAACCCGCGGGACAATAATTATTTTAGTATCTCCAAGCAACTTGTTCTTTAATGTTACTAAATATTATTTGGATTATATTGCTCATATTACATGACTTTGTATATTTATTGAAAACTCCCAAATTTCATTACCTCTTTAAACTTTTGATTTTACATGTATTATATTTAAGAAGGTACCGGTAGTCAAAACGTGGATTAATAATCTAAGTGTAATTTCAATGCTTGATAAAGACTTCAACAAGATTGCCTCAGAATGGTTAAGTAACAACACCGTTTCCTATTCCTCTAGCGAGTGATAATTAAACTAACCCGCCGAATTATGGCAAAATTACACTACAAAACCGTGCATCAAAACACTCTATCCTGGTGTTCAGGTCCTATAATAATATATATATGTGCCGATTAAAAGTAAAGTTTTTTCACGGGTTCTAAAAATACCCATGTCAGATTGAATATGCGTAAAATTAATTATGAGTTGGTAACTCTCAATTCGACGCTCCAGTTTCGGGTTTTGGCCTGGCTGGTTAAAGACAGTTATATTGCGCCTACTGAGTTTGGATTCTCATAATATGCAAGTTATAGATGTAAAATTTGCCTGTTGTTGGCGGGATAGATACTATCCATACATACACAGCCCAGCATACAGCTGGTGGCTGCAATGTTCCTACTCCCCAGAGTGATTCAAGCACACAGCCAAGCTCAACCAGCCTCACAGTGTGATTTATACACCCTCTGATAATTCTGTCACTTCTGTGTAGAGAGATACTCAAGTTGGAAGAATTTGAATAAAGACCAACTGATAAGCTCAAGTTTGAAATATGCTAGTTTTCCACCCATGTACATGGTATAGTATAAGTAAGGTGCAGCAAAAAAGATCTTCTTCTCAGCATTTGTAGCAAAGCTATAGGAAGCTATATGAAAAGGGCCCCGTCTCTGGGTTCCTGGAATTATATCCATTCCCCCTCTTTTGGACAGTTCAAAATGGCCTAAAACAATGAGGCAATGAGCCATTTTAAACAACAATTAATTTTTATACAAGCCACCCCACAACCACACAAAGAGACTAGGCCAGGGTCTTTACTTATTTTTTGCTAATTTTTGGATAGGCCAAAAAATAAATGTGTGTTTCCTATTGCATGCTTTAAAAAAATAGGGTAGGTCGGCTTTAGGCATTTTTTTTTTTTTTTTTTTTTGGAGCAAGATATTGTGAGATTCTACATGTATTTATTTATAAACCCCATACAAGTTGATGATACATCTGAAAGTTTCTCTGTGATGTCAGTTTACCTCAGATATATTGTGATAAATCATTGTTCAGAACAAATTTGATTTTTTTAAAATTATTTTATTGATTTTTTTCATAAAAAGTTTTAGAGTCGGCCCCTTAAAAATACGGTCATTCGGGCCACCGGAAACACAGGCTTTTTTTTTGTTTGGCCTAACAGTATTTCCCTAAAAGAGCACCTCCTGACCATTAAAAAGTAATCCACCAAGAAAAAAGTAAATATCTTGACTTTATGTTTTCAATGAATGTGTACCGAATGAAATAAATGAATCGCAATCGGTATATTGTTCAATATGGTATCAAATATATAGAATTGTATCAGCAAAATCAAATTCCTGTTATGCAATCGAAATATTACCCGCCTGAATTAATGATAATTTTAAATGCATTTCATGAAATGTCTTCAATTGCCTATAATTATTTGATTCTATGCGCCGTGTCGAAATTCACGTCTTGAAACGTAAAAAGAATCTACTCTTTCACCCCGATACAACTTCAATCTACTGCATGGACTGCAATAATTGTTAAATATAATAAAAAATTATTATTATTGGAACGAAATAACACCTGACTTTCTGGTACATTAAAACCATTGAACTATAAATAAGCAATTAAAATGTACACAATGGACAACATTCATCTTTCAAGAATAAGCAAGCTGCAGTCACAGAATCAGTGAAATGAATCTAATGAACTATTTTGTTCAGTATTGTCATGTTTTTGCGAAGCACATGGTCCTTTCTACAGTGTTTAATTTAGCGGCAAGTTTGATCAAAATTCACTGAAATGGCCTCTAGCTTACCAGGGTTTCCACTAAGGTTCGAATGAATGAATGAATGGTGTTTTACGGCACGTCGACACATAAATAGGTTATATTGTGCGCAAAAATTGATGAAAAATAAAGAAATGAAGAATTAATTAAAAATTAATGTAAATATATAAAGATTAAAAAATAAGGGAAGATAAGGTGTACACTAAGGTTTGAACTTCCTGTATTTCAAATTTGGAAGTTCATGGGAAAAATTTAGGAAGTTTCAGTGTTTGGGCATGGCATTCATACTCAGTCTTTGAGTCAGTGATTCCACGTGGTGGTGGTGGGGGCATCAAAGAAACAACACATCTAAATTGTTAAAAAAAGGGTATTTATAATCATATATATGTTTATAAAAGAAAATATTTGATGACATCATTATACATGTATAAACAGTGGGTTCGTTCAGGGTTCTCCCATCGGCAACCATGTTGGTTGCCAATCCCATCGGCAACCATGTTGGTTGCCAATGGCAACCAAATTGGCAACCAATGGTAACATTTGGTACCAACGAGGCCACTGATACCACCTCAGGTGTAGAGTCGCGGGAAAATTGGTTACCAATGTTCTACCTATCGACAAACGACGGTGACCGATGGTAGCCGATGGTTACCAAGAGTGCTTTCGGTAACCGATGGAAGAACCCTAACGGACCCAGTTTCTCAAACTACATGCCATACCCCACCCACAGGTTTTATACAGTGAATTACATTTTGCAAACAGTTTTCAATTGAAAGCTTTTAAATTGGCATACATTAATGAAAGGTAAGTAAAACTGTCAAGTGTAGGAGTAAATGTAACAGTTTCTTTAATTTATTATCAAAGCAATCGATCGTTTTTGCCAGTGATATTTCACTTCCGTGTTTAGTCTCCATTCGCGAAGAGTTCTTTCCCGTAGGTTAGAGATTATTAAATGTTGTCTGTCTATCAATACTTCGTTTCCATTTGTAATTTTGATAAATACATAGAAAAATGACACAAAAATATAAAAGAAAAAGCCTAAAAAACATAATCTGTTTGTGTAAGGAGTTTCAACTTTGTGGTTAATGAATATAAATTAAGCAATTTGGCATTGAGATTATAGTGCTACTCATTTTGTGAAATGCCGGGCTAGGCCAATTATCTAATTAACACTCCTCACACCAGCCATGTGTGTGACCCTTGATAAAACTTGGACAAAACCAGTTTTACATGTCACTTACAGGCTCCACTGAGTTTTAATTGCTTTACAACTTGTTACCTCGGCAGTCTCAAATGAAATTAGATTACATGGACGGGGCTATAATCGGTAATTTACAAATTATGGGACGTCCGTAGTAAAGAATCATGGCGTACTTTGACATTTTTGGAAGTAAACTGTACACCTTTGATGTTAATATTCGCGGAATAGATTCCTATGGTTATTTAACCTGCTGGGAGGATAAACCGATACAAGGGACTGCCCGGTTTACGTCCCCATCCGACAGACGAGACTAAAGGAAAGTGTTAAAAAGCAGCTCTTGTTGATAAAAACAGAAAAGAGTAGCTTAATTTTAATTAACCCGCTAAGCATGACTATAATAGCCGTTGCGTCCATTGTAACTCGCAGACTGATCTGGGTTTACAATGTCTGACTGCTGATCAGTCATTTTCCCCAAAACAGCCCTTTGTCACATAAATGGAATGGTCTTAATTCAAAGAAAGAACACTCCATTATATATGTAGCGGGCAAAACAATCTGTGGCTGGAGTTGAAACTTTTAAATTCAATTCATGACATGGTGATTGTCAAGATCAACAGAACAGTAGAGCAACATTTTAGATAACGCGTATATGATAGAGTATGCAGGAAAACATTTTTGTTCAAGATATCTATCAAATCCAACCGTCTTCTATACACAGGATTTAAGTATTAAAGCTTTACTAAATTGATTGAATCAGTAGTTAAGTACTACTATTTTAATCAATTTTTAAAATTTATTTCAAAATTGAGGAATATGGGGGATAACAGGACTTTGGATCAGTACTGTAATCCGGATAGACTAGGCCATCCTTAAAAACTTGTTGGTTAGCTGTGCTCCGACCTACCCACTAAAAAGGCAGCTCAACCAACTTAATTTTTTGAACATTTTGGTGACTTCAGTTAATCTGAAACTATAACAATAATGAGACAATTTAAAACAGACGTGTGTGCAATACAGACAGGACACTGTTTTGTAAACACGCTTACACCACTGTGACTCGTTAAAAAAAGAAAAAGGTTCTACCTATTTACCCACTTTTTATTAAAACTTTCTGGGTTGGAGTACAGCAAACCAAAAATTCGTTAAGGATGGCCCTATTGGAGCCATGTTTGTTTAACATCATTTTTAGCACGTGTTACGCCATATATGATGGTTGAATTTGTGGTAGAGGCAGACCAGCCCATTTTTCCTGGGTAGCAACTTTCAAACTTGACATGTTGAGCTTCCAGTGGAACTCGAACCCCCCAACAACGAGGACAAGTGATTATTGAGGAAATATGTTCGCGGCCTTTAATAAGATCACCACTTTAAAATTACTGTCAACATATTGGGGTAAACTGGTTATTAGCAATTGTCACTAACGGTCCTAGCCAGAGGGGAGCCAGCACTCTGGCTCTCTTAAATCAAGAACCAACAGGTCCACCAGCTGAACATCAACACAAGAACATCACTAATAACATCAGGGCCCTCCCTTCACTTTGGGGGAATGGGGCCAGGGCCCTCAGGAAGGGGAATTTTGCTTTGTTTTCATAAATTAGTGTATTTTTTTTATTATTTAAGTGGTACCAAGAATTTACCATTCATGTTGTTTTCCTGTTTTGGAGTAAAAAAAAGTCTAAAAAAATATTATTATTATTTTAAGAGGGAATTTTTCTCAGGAAAAGGGGGGAAAATATATATATATATATACATTTACGGGAGCCGAATTTCAGCCACAAAAACGGTCATACGACGGCCCTGAACATAAACAAGATTTGTGACACAAACACTACTAACTGCCTCACTTTTATGAAGATGAAGCTCTAGAAAACAATGACCTTTATAGTAGGATGTTTGGCTATATTATAAGGCATGAATATACTGCCAGGGGCAACAAAACTCACTAAAGTGTAGAACATTCAACCTGATCCATCATGCAGTGACAGCCATCCCCCCAGGCAGTCTATCCAAGATTTCTGTCTTGATATCGAACAATTACCATTTTGACCACACAAGAATATATGGTTATCAAAATTGCATACAGATTTTTTTCCTCCAGTCAATGTTGTGTTTGTATACATGTATTTTCAGTCATTATTAAAGATATAAAGAAAATGTATTAATTCATGTCTTTTCCATAATAATTATATTGGCTAACCTTTCAAAGGCAATGAGGCAGACTTATGCTTATTAAAACGTAATAAAATGGAACAGTTAACAAAGTTTTTGAAAGTCTTAAACCTGGGAATGCAATTATTTGATTTATACTTCAAATTGCCAAATTAAGCATCATAAAAACTCCTTTATACAGAAACAATGCACAAGAGTACACAGTTTGTTTACCTATTGTAACAGAGGCCTGTACAAGGCCTTTTCCCAAATAAAAACTAGTTTTTTTCCCAAACTGTGGCAGAGATTTTTCCTATCCAGAAAGCAGGTCTCTTACAGGGAACAAACACAGGGAACAAACTATGTTTTTGTTATGGCATTAGTATTGAACCATAATCATTGACTTTTATATATGTATATTCATAGATATAATTTTCTCCCATTTCTGCTCATGTGAGATAGGCATTTCCCTCATGTGAGATAACTCTATCTTACATGACATGTGACTTATGACGTCATGACGTTACGTCGACGTCGCCTTATTCTGGCGTTAAATCAGCAAAGTCATTGATTTTATGCTGTTAATAAACACATAATGGGAGAAAAATAATCCATCATGAGTGATCCATGTGAGATAGGGAAATCTCACCCTCGGGATCAGAATTGCAACCAGGCACTCGGCAGAGCCTCGTCCCTGGTTACAATTCTGACCCTCGGGTGAGATTTCTCTATCTCACATGGATACTCATGATGGATTCTTATAATCTCCCCCTCCCGAACATGTTAAAGAACCACATAAATCTACAGGGTTTGACATTAACTTTTTTTGGCCACTTGTCCATAGGACTTTAAAAGTTGACTTGTCCCCAGCCAAATTTACTTGTCCCCGCACTTCATGTAAAAGTGATAAAAAAACAAGATCATTAGCATTTTTCTGGACGGTTTTCAACTATCAGATATCGCCACATTTTTTGTCATGTCCACCTTCATGGCCCACCTTTTCTGAGCAGATTGCGTACGTCTGGGTGACAAAGACATATTTATTTTTCAAGGTCTAGTTAGGTCATTGCCGGTGTCTTTAATATTTATAATGTTGTGAGAAAATATGGTTTAAAATACGACTCCTACCGTCTACGCACATGTGCGTCATGAGATCGGCAGTTACCGTAAAATTAAATGGTTAAATAAAACTCGTAACTCAGCGATCCGAACTGCCTCAACCATTTTTTTCTCAAAAATAATATCGGAAAGGAATCGACACCAACTTGGATACTACTTTTCGGTCATGTGGGTTCAATTACGTGTAAAAAAAAATGGCTGCGCCCATAGAACCAGCATGCTGCTCGTTATTCCGATGATCTACGAAAATGAGCGTGTTTGTACGATTGGTACGCAATTAATTACAAAATCTTTTTATATTTTAATAACTATAAAATTTAAACAAAAATATGTTTAAAATCAATCCATTTCTGAATTTTGTTTTGGTTTACACTGTACTTGGCCGGGGCAAATAAACCAAACCCATCGAATCGACGTTTGTATCTTTGGAAATACCTACGAGCAGTATTTCCGATGATATACGGAAATGAGCAAATGCAGTCGGTTTGTCTCGTAATTACACGAAAGTCACGCCTCAACCAATGAAAACAAGAGAGTTTGTATTCATCATTTATAAGGTGCTCGACAATGTCTGGACACATTTTTTCACTCGCGATTTTTTAAAGATGTAAAATTAACTGTTTGATATAAAATTTACTTGTCCGTCGGACGGGTCACCTGGGACTATAAACTTGTCCCCAATAGAATCTGCATGGCATCGGACAAGCGGACAACCGATAATGTCAAACCCTGATCTATAGGCACAGATTCTTAGGACATCTTCCCCACTCTCTGGGGATGGCTCAACGCTGATGACCGTTAACAAGAAGTCAATGACCTTGAAGCTCTACTGGCAGGTTCTGAAAGCTAGATCAGCATTTCTGTGAAGTTTCATGAAAATCGGTCAAGTAGTTTCATAGACGTTACAACTTTTTATATATAACTCTCTGTAAACAAAGAATTAGTATAACTTTTGAAGTTCTCGATGGACTTTAAAGATTCTTGCAGCACTCACAATGACTTAAAATTCTCTACAATCTGCAACTGGGTTATCAGATAAAAAATGAATATATCTAACAGAAAATTTGGGTGAAAGTAAGGCAGGACATCATTTTGACCCGATTTGCATGCTCACGTATGATTCTTATGTTCATTTAATTAGTTTTTGCATGAATATTGCTTTCAACATTATTTCATTGTGTAGGGAATTTAAATACCTACATAATGATATATAGTTTTGTTAATTTATTTTTAAAATTGACCAAGTAAACCACATTTTACTAACATCACCGCAATGCAATTTGCTGCAGCAGCAGAAATCACAAAACTGTTCAGACCTACAGGAATACTTTTCAAATTTGCCTGCAGAATGAAATGGGTTAATGTTGAATCAAAATAATTTTCAAAAAGGACCAACACCCTGTCATGCTGATCATTTTAGAAAAAGTCCCATATCAATATCACTTATAGATTTCAAGAAGTAGTCGCTACAAATTTGTTTTTTAAAAATCCATTTTTAGCCATGGCGGCAATTTCGGCCGACCTGAAATTTTGTTAGGATCAACTAGATATCAAGAGCAATATTCCAGTGGTTTCATGAAAATTCCTAAAATACATTCAGAGGAGTAGTTGCTACAAGTGTTTACTACATAACTCTATGTAAACAAAGATGGCCGCTGCAGCCATGTTTGTCGAATCAAAATGGTTTTCGACAAGGACCAACATCATGTCATGCTGATCATTTCAGAAAAAGTCCCATATCAATATCACTTATAGTTTTCAAGAAGTAGTCGCTACAAACTTGTTTTTTAAAAATCTATTTTTAGCTATGGCAGCCATCTTGGATTTCACATCAACATGAATTTTAGTAGAGCTAAAAACAGAATTTTGAGAAACATTTATGTAGTATACTCAAATACAAAGAGGGTGGTAGGAAATTGTCAAACCTAATTCGCAAAATAACATTTGCAGACTCAGAAGTTATCTAGATGCGTAGGCCAAATAAAAGTGGTGCCGGTTACATTGGACATTTTTAGGGATGGTAGGTCTTTTTTTTAAGACCGATTTTTGAACAGGTAAAAAAAAACTTGACTGCAAATTGGTCTTGCTCATGCTAGTGTTCAGTGTTCATAAATGAACTTAAGTTTCTAATGCTGTCAAAATGATGACATTTCTCAATACAGATTCATAATATTGAAACAGGAGGGCGCCACCTTGCTGCATTTAGATAAGTGACGTCAAAATGGGGCACGATTTTTTTTTTCCGAGTTACTCGTCCTACACCATATTTTAATGGTTAAATTGATAAAGTGTTAAAGATATCTGAATTTCTACTCGTCCTGCATCAATAAGCACCTGTCAGGCTGTCATGGTGAGTAGACAAGTGCAATTTTCGTGCCCTGACATAGATGATCGTCACAAGAGCTGAAAGAGTCTCCGAAACGAAATTAACTGTACCAGAGTTGCGTACCATTCTGAGTATTTGCATGCGTTTTACCGAAAAAAAAGAAACAACATAGTCGAAAGCGGCCCAAAAACCTAGGGTCAGTTGGGTAACCAGAACCACACATATTATCTTATTTTGCCTCATACCTATGTACATAATAACAGCCATCCTTGAGAACGGAAAATCAATGTTACAGTTTATAAGCACATCTGCAGTATGTTTAAAATATTAACGTATCGTTAACTGTGCCTGCACAATAAAGCAGGGCTCGTAATTAGCGCCAGTCCTGTAGCCCGAGACTAGCAAAAATGCTGCCGGGCTAGCAAAGTCTGTGTAGTCCCGATGGGCTAGTACCAAAAATTATTCAAATAAGAAATAAATTATAAATTGATTAGATTATGTAGTGACAGCACTAACAAGTTTTTTAAAAACCTGATATTTCCAAAGTTTCAGTAAATGTAAAACTCTAATAAAGAAACCGAAACTTGGATTAAAATAGTATTTTCTGTTGAATATTATACTGGGCTAGTAAATTTTGAGCAGGTCTAGCGATTTTACCTAACTACTAGACCGGTAAAGCCCTGGCAAACCTTTCCGTTTAAAGAGAAACTTTATAAGTTTATACTAGCGACTTACCTGTTTTTTCTTTGATTTCACATAGTACGCTGAACAACGCTGGTTTCATACGGTGACAGTTGAGGGTGTGCTTCCTGTAAACAATAACCACACACAGAAGTCATAACCGACATTACTTACAAGAAACAGAAACTATAATGCTAAAACTTAAACTTATTTACAGATTGATTCAAAACAATATTTGGAAAGCATAAGAGTAAAATTTCAAAATGATATATTTATATCAAGTAGGATGAGGTCATTTCTCACAAATATAATTTTTATTAAAAAACAGTATTTGGATAGTACTGGAGTTGAAAATGTATGTTCTTAATATATATTTATTGTTAAAGCAACTTACAGTATCTTTCGGCAAGACTAAATCTCACTTTCGGCACTTATTTGAAAATATGTTTATCCAATGATAAAAACAGCAAAATGTATACAACTGTAAAGTGAGCACTGCTTTTCTAAATGCATGCAAGAAAATGATGAACATGGATAGGTAGTAGGACTTTAAACAAGAGGTCAATGACCTTGAAGCTCTACTGATAGATTTTGATAGCTAGATCAGCAATCCAGCGAAGTTTCATGAAAATCTGTCAAGTAGTTGCAGAGGAGTAGTCTCTAGAAGTTTTTACTATATAACTCTTCTCAACAAAGATGACCGTTGGCAGCCATGTTTAACGTCGAATCAAAATGATTTTCAAAAAGGACCAACACCATGTCATGCTGATCATTTTAGCAAAAGTCCCATATCAGTATCACTTATTAGATGAACATTAAAATCAGCTTTTATTCCTGTACACCACAAGCCATTTTACAAACGTTTACTACTATACAGTTTCTAGCATATTTAGAGACAAAACACAACTGAAAGGTCTATCTTTGCTGAATCAATGTTACCCGGTTTAGAAAAAACAAAAAAACTTATGCTATGCATCTGGTATTGGATTATACAAGATGAAAGCAAGATACTTAACTATGTGTACATAAAGAAATACAGTAATGCGCAGTCTATGAGAAAAAGCCAAAAACTCTTAAAAGTGAAAAGATTTTAGGCACAGATGAATATTTATCACAGCAAATATAATAACCTTCAGAGAATCATAACACAAAAAGACATGCACCATAAGACTACATGCGACATGCAATGTTTTCACTATGTCAAGTAATAGGAATTCAAATCCGGGACCTCTGGGTATAGTGGCAAGTATGCTAATCACATGACCAATACAACTCTATTCTATAATTGAATTTACATACTGTTATTATTACATGTTTATTCTCCCTTTCAATCCAAACTTCCAATCCTTTCAACTTCCCATCAGGCATGTGTTTACCGGGTTGGTCTGATGCTAAGGAACTGATAGTGATACAGTCTGGAAACTATCCCTTATTACCCTCAACCCATGATAGTGATGTACACTTTTAGCAGAACATAGAACCACAAGCAATAGGAACTTCCAGGGTGAGCATCGGATCAGGGCCTCCTCTGGGCATCGCCAATGGAGCCAAATGACACACACATTCACTGAACCTTGAATAAACATCGCGTGATGGGATTAAGAAAGTTTATCAAACTTTATGACCAGGGCCTTCCCCAGCCATTTATGGCGTAGCGGCGCCGCAATCCCTTAACTTTTGAAACAGACATGCCGCGATCCTTTACAACCGTTCCGCGATCCCTTAAAAGTGGGTCAAAACATTCAAGTGTTAATTAATGACATATCTGATCAAATAACGCCTTGAGGCATAAACTCCTGACAAGCATACAGTTGCTGCCACGCGGATTACGACTAATCCCACTCATCGCGGCGATTTTATCTCACCGCGGACACACTGATTTTGTCCCCGCGATCCGCGGACAGCCCACTCATCGCGGGGATAATACATTTTTTCCACCGCGACACAATCACCGCGATTCGCCGCGATCTGTTTTGATTCGCACACCGCTTTACTCGGTGTGAAATCGCAGGCCATCGCCGCGATTTATCTTCAGTATCAATTTACAATTGTGCAGTCAATTTAATGCATTATTATTCAATAACTATTAAAAACCCGAAGCAGAAGACAATTTTATTTTTGTTTTCGGAAAATTCAAATGCCCGGATAATGTATACTGGGTCACGATAGTTATATGGCGGTTCCTATTACCGACCTCGCGGTGACTGAACATAAAATTCAAATAGTAATTCTTATACTGGAAATTAGAATTATATTTTTAATTAATCGTTATTTTAACATATTTTACTATTCTGCTGTTGGTTAATACATCGATGGGTTCTTTAGTCAGAAATAATTCGAAAAATTATAAAGAATTCCGGGTCATAAACCCGTTATTAGTGCCGCCTTGTTAATAGGTACACACATCGCAAAGGATTGTGGGTAGCCAATTTATGTCCGGTGAAGAGAAATGCGACTTTTGGACAACAAAAACGAAAAACACACGTTATTAAATGCATTAAAAGTTTGAAATACGTATTGCTTCCAAAATTGTTCATTGTATTTATCATTTTTATTACATTTTTCACTGATCCGTGCTCTAATTTCCCCCGCGTTCCCCCGCGAATCTATCACGGAGAATCGCGGTGATTTCTTTCTTTCGAGACTGGATTTTGTAATCGCGGCGATTTTTACAGTCGCGGGGAATCCCCGCGATATTTCGGGTGACAATCCGCGGTACGATCGCGGGGATTTGTGACTTCGATTGAAAAACGGCCGCGGGGATGCTGCGAAAAAGTCGTAATCCGCGTGGCAGCAACTGTACGTCCTTAGCTCCTGATTGGAGTGTTTTCATAAGGATTAGAGAGGCAGAGGTGTTAATTACCTCCGCGATAAGGGTCTAATTCCAGAATTCAACCATGAGTACATGACCTATAAACGTATTACGTCATCAAATGTGAAAACAATTTACTTATGTTATATTTTATTGTAGCGTTGAATTAACGTGCCTCCATCCATTTTAAATAGATAATGATGAGAAAATAATCTCACAAACGCAAAGTATTCGATCATCACATAAAATTATAAGAATCTCGGGGTTGCAGATTATAAATTTATGTTACTTCCGGTTTTGAATTTGCTTCCGTGTTTCACCTAAAACGATTAATTATGAATAAAGACAGCAATTTTATAACTTTTAAATAAACTTATAACCGTTGTAACCATTTCCTACCTTCTTTTTTTTCGAAAACACTAATGGCTTGATGCCGTTAACATGACTTAGACGTTAAGTTATTGTAAGACAATGTCAGCGTAAATTGATGTAAATCCGGATAGTCCTTATTTCGGATGCTTAAAAAACACACGACACTGCGTTTTCAAGTGTTTTTTTATTTAAATGTTAATCTCTTAAAAATAATATAATTACTCCTGCTTAACTTCACCACATCTATAATGAAATGTTTACAAGGTGACAACAAATCTAGAACAGCAAAGGAAACGATGTATAAAGTTGAGTGTTATCATCTTTTTCCAAAAAAAAAAAAAAAACAGTAAAAAAATCTACATGTACTATCTATGGCAGACTGGTAGATATATTTAAAACATGTTTAAATGTGTCAGGTGTATGCCAAAACCCGTAGTTTACTTCAAAACATGAAAAAAAATCGACATGCAGGAGGGGACTCCAGCACCCACCCCACAACCTCGCGCGTTAAATGCCACTAGCCCTTAAAAAAATTCTGGGGAAGGCCCTGTTTACGACACTTAAGAAGATAATTGACAGTCATAAAGGGATGACGGCATACAACAGCAGAGATGCCAACACTGTTTGGATGCAATCTGTAGTCATTGGTTGTTAAATCTGTAGTGCTCGGGTCACCCGAGGTGCTAGTGGGGTTCGGGGGCATGCCCTCCCCCCCCCACCCCGCGATTTTTTTTGATTCTGAGATCCAATCTCCTGCATTCTATTGCCAAAAATGACACTGATATATGCTGAAAAGTCAAGCTATTTTTAATCATGTTACACTGAAACACAACATGAAATGTCACATCACTCTGGCAATCTGTAAAATTTCTAGAGTAGTCCGTCTACTGTTTTATAATAATTGACTGAAATGTCATCTCACTGACAATCAGTGAACAGTATTTATACTAGAGTGTAGGTTCTTATTCGATAATGTAAAAAAAAAAAAAAAAAAAAATTATGTACCATCCGAACTACTAGGACACCGAACTTTTACGATCCGAAAATTTCACAATCATTCAATCTAAATACCATCAATTAGGAACTTTTTTCATGCATTAAGGTGTTTTGAGTGACAAAAATGGTATTTCTTATCAAAGAGGAAAGAAAACACAAACCTAATAGCATGATAATGTAGTTTTACGTCAGAAATTGTCGATCTCAAAGTTGTGACAAACTGCCGACACTATGGCGACACGACGCCAGGCAAAATATTCAAACTTCTTATTGTTTCAATTTGTGTGTAACACATTTTAATTACTTTATTGCAAGTGTTTTCATAGTTCAGAATACATATTGGGGTATTTTGTCTTGAGGACCTTGAGATCAAGTAAAATAAAAAAAAAAAAAAAAAATTCTTTCTTTTTTTTAAAACAGGCCCGACGGGCTCCTTGTATGCAAAATGGATTACGAGGAGCCCCGGGCGTTGGGCTATCCTATTCTTGGAGCACTGTGTACATTTAAGAGTTATTAGTTCTCATGGTTTCAATTATGTTAGTCGTAGAACATTTCCTAATTCAGTCACTGTATTTTATTCTTTTTTTTTGCACGATCACAATGAAATTCGTAGTTGCATGCAAACTGGTCGTAGCGGAGTAAATGGAATAGAAATTCGTATAAAATACGGACAAATCGTAGTGGTTGGCATCTCTGCAAGTTGTTTTCTTTACTTTTAACATGGATGTCTGTTTGTCCCAGTTTCTTTGTCAATAACATTTTTGGCTGTGGATAATTAAAGGTATTGCTAGTAGTTATATTTAGAAAACTATGAATGTAAATGGCAATATAATTTTAATTGATAGGAAGCCAATTTCAAAAACATAATTTGATTTTGTAAAATTGACCATTTTTAAAATGACTTCTAAATGTAAATGAAAAAACAAAATACATAATCTGGGCTATTGCTTTGTTTTTAATTTAAAATAAGTAAACTATCAACATCTAGCATGTATCATTTGTAATAAAATATGAGTGGCAAAATCATTTTAAATAAATAAATCACATATAACTAATCGGACTGATCAATTACCTATCGCACTAGGCTGTTTAGTGTGGGGTGTGCCACTAACAGACACATTAAAATTTATATAAAAATCACGAAAGATACGTGTCGAGTGAATTGGGGCCATTTGGTTTCAATTTTGCGCAATTGGCAGCGTAAGAAATAAATCAGCCAGAGGAGGCCCTGCATCTGGCGGTCTGCCTCCAAGTCTACGGTTAGAACTAACCCGACAGTCTGGGAGTAATGGCGATTTTGCAATGACTTCAAGCTACTAAATAAAAAAAGCAGATTTACTTAAAGATATTGCAGCTCCATAAACAACACTGTAAATAGCATGCAGAGACAAACCAACACTATATATTTACTAGCATGCTAAACAGGAAAATTCTAAAATTGGACTTTTTTATACCAGGACCTTGCTTGTGCTTCGTCCAAGCTTTGGTCTGTGATGGTCATGATTTGTTGGAGGATGTCTCCTATCTCCTGCTTCCTATGCTCGTTGGGTTCATCGTGTCCAGTTTGTCCCATATTATACTGATTCATGTTCATACCACCACCAGTGTTATTCATTGTCCCACCACTTGGGTGCATTAATCGTTGATCGTCCATGTTTTTTGTACTGCTGCACTCAATTTACGCAAACAAAAAGCTTAAAACATTTAAAGTCACAACTGCAGACGCAGTTTAAAAGAGTACGGGGGAAAGCTATTGATATCCTATGAATGATGGTGATGTATAATCCAAAAGAATAACATCCAGTCTGTAACACTTCGTTAATTTTTTGCAAACAATGATAATTTGGTTCACTTCATTTTAGCAATGGCTGCCGGAGTGCAATCAACTACATTTTCCGGTAGATTTGACCAATCAAAAAGCTGAAAATTGGGTCATGACCTGCGCGTATTTATGTCGACCAATCAAATTGTAGAAACGGTAATTTAGCTCTGGGCTTCAAAAGAGATAATTGACAGGTCCTTTGTTATCTGGGGGTGATCTCAGCGTGCAAATGAACAACCAACAATGTTGCACAAAGGATAGTTTTTATCAGTACTGATTTGGATAGTGATAAAGAATGGAAAAGCCATACTGTTATAAATATCAGGGAGTAATGTATACTTACTCCTAGGGAGTAATGTATACTTACTCCCTGTAAATATGAACAGGAAGAACCAACTGATAGTGATATTATGTTTATGTGGTTACATAGCTTCTAAATATATTTTACCTTTTTAGCATGTATTCTTACTTACGCTTTTCATGTTGGTTCAAACAGACGTAATAAACCGGTTCAAAAGCTTATTCAAAGCTTACTATGATTGTTCTATATTTAACATGATTTATATATGAAAGAAACATGCAAATAATAAGCATGTGTGGCACGTGTTATCGGCGTAGCTGTGCCTACTATTAGGCCATATAGGCCTCTATTTTTTCGATTTTTCAAATTGATGTATCATTTGAAAAATTAGACAGTTAAAAAAATGCAATAAAAACTGAAGTTAACTTTACCTCAACTTGCTGTGTTTCCCTTCTAAACCAATGACTGCCTTCAGCGAACCACTGCCTTCTCTGCATAATCCCAGTGTTTTATTCTTGCAGTCACTCGTATAGTCCGGACCAATTCTTGTTGTGGCCCCTTGCATCGTCCGGACCAAGTTTCTTTTTTCCCGTGTTTTTTATGTTTTTTCTTTCTTCTATTTTTTAAAAAAAAGTTCTCTTATTTATGCCTTGAACAAATAATCTCGATTGTCTATGATTCAGAACTAATCTGAGAATATTTGTCTCCATGAAAATCGCATACTGAATTGTCTCTTGCAATCAATAAATCATGCCAAACATTAATAAATAATCAAACAAGAATTAAAACAGTCATAATGCAAATCAAATGGCTACAACTTCGAGGCAAAACTATCCAAACCTCTCATACAAAAACGCTTTACATGAATTTATATTTTTGCATCTCCTTCCTAATTCGGTCAGGAATGATGCTGTTTTCATTTTTCTTTAATTTCTTCTCTTCCCTATTCAACTTGGATTTGAAGCCAATACCTCTCTTTGCCGTCTCCCCGTTCCACTGTCGCAATGGCTCGCTGGACTTGTATGGAACTACGGACGGTGCAAAGCAGGGTGTAGAGGGACCGGCCATATTTGAATTTGCAACTGCAGCTGTAGAAGGCCTAAACAACTCAGGCGACTTAATAATCTCATCCTGCTTGTTGGCTGACCGCTTGGCATGCTCTTTTCGGACGAGGTATTGGTGAAGCTCCTTTAGATCTTCCTGCATCCGAAGGCCCTCTCTTACCTCGATGCCGTAGTCGATCTCGACAGGTTTAGCTGGTTTGACCTTGAAACAGGGTGTGGTGGACTCCTGCTCCATCTCTCGATTGCTGTACCTGAGACGGCGGCGGCTCTTGCTAAAGCTCGGTGTGTCGTCTGTCGTCTGATTTTTGGCCACAGGCGGCGCTGGAACGTATATGCTGTTGCTATAGCTCTGTGGGATCCTAGCCACAGGGGGCGCTGGTACGTGTTTGATGTCGTCAGATTTTCTGGCCACAGGTGGCACTGGTACGCATGTGCTGTAGGTCTGCTGATGGATGTTGTCAGACTTTTTGATCACAGCCGGCGTTGCTTTTCCGATTAAAGGTGGAAAAGGTGTATGCGCGCTGACATCAGCCTTCGTCTATAATATCAAAAGCCGATGCCGATGAATTTATACTGTACATATCATGAATTAGATTTAAATGGTTATTATTATTATTATTATATATATACATATTTTAATATTCCGAGCCTACATCTAGAAAATAAATTGCAATGTTCCGGTATTTAGCAGGAGGTATATATACTTATATTTGCTAAAAATTAAATCATTACACATTTTTATCTGTGTTATTTTAGATTGCACCGCAATATTGGGCTTTCAATGAGTAAATATCAAAACACGTGCAAAAAATTTCTGTTACCTTTCTTGTATTTTCCTTCTTGACTGACTCGTTGAATATTTCACTATCATTCAGAAAATCGTCGCAGTCTCTCATCCAGTCGGCCATGGGCACTGGAGTCACGTGCTGCGTTGGGATTGAAAATGTTTGAATCAAGGGACCAGATAGAACACACTAACAAGAATGTAGGACATTAGCCCCTAGGACATTAGCCCCTAAGCTCAAATTTGTATAGGCGGACAAAAGCCCCTTCGTGATAGTGCTCATGCGGACAATAGCCCCTTCATCCTAGGACATTATCCCCTTCATGATTTTGCACAGGCGGACAAAAGCCCCTTCTTGATATTGCACATGCGGACAAAATCCCCTTCAACATAGGACATTAGCCCCTTAATAATGTTTCTTTGAAAGCATGAAATAATCAGCCTGTATATGGTGTTGAAATTTTATTTGCATGAATATGTTGTTTTTTTAATTTTATTGAGCACATGTACATGCATATATTTCTAATATTATTACACAAAGACAATAAAAATAATTTCCAGAAATACACTTTAAAATACATTTCAAGCATATTTCCCAATAATTTCACATGTTAGGTGTTAACAAACAAATTAAACACTTAATAGATTTATTGTATCAATTAATTGACTAATTGGCTATAATTAACTCTTTAAATGGCTGAATGAATTGGAATTGTCATAAATGTATTATGCATAATATTAAGGTGAGATACACTGATGAGCACAATAAAAGATACATTTATTTACATGTATATACATCAAAGACATTAACATTAACCATTTATTTACATGTATATACATCAAAGACATTAACATTAACTTCTGTTGTGAGTAGGGTACGACACTGTTTACCCCTTCGCTGAGAACATTCCCATCTCTGGCTTGGCTTGGACTGACCTTTGAAGGTATATGCATGGCCTGCATAGCAGAGCTTTCTTGCACCACGAAATGTTGGAATGAATTTACATTTTACAGAATGTAATGATGGAACTTTCATATTCCCAACATTATATATGCTTTGGCATAGCAGTTTGGAAAATCAGTAAACAGTGTCCATAATTTAAGCTTGCCTTTACACATTTGTTAAAAACACAATTATATAAAATACCAATTTATTCATTATCAATTAACACTAATTATCACAAAAATTGTCAATACAAACTTAAAACTAATTATCAATAAAAACTGTCAATCCAAACTTCTTTGATGTTCCTTTTTTGTTGTTCATATATTCAACACTAATTATCAATACAATTATCAAGACAATCTGTCAATCCAAACTTCTTTGATGTTCCATAGGGAAGGGGATAATGTCCTCCTTAACAAAATCATGAAGGGGCTATTAGACAATAGACAATAGACAATATTTTATTCCGAGTAATTTAGGCCTCTGGCCCATAATACAAATAACATATTGCATATTATACAACTATACAGCAATGTGACAAAAGTAGATAAAAAGACAAACAAATATAGTAACAAACATTGAAATATATAGTACAGTGGACTAGTACAAAAAGTACAACTACTGACAAATATACCAATCGAGTTTCTATTCATGTACCAATGTTGTGAGCTTGGAAAAAAAGTTTTCTCTTATTAAACATTGTATACACATATTTCGAAAGTTGCGTTAACTTATAAGGATCTGCTGTACTCATTAAATTGTAGAAAACATAAATACTATTAAAGTTACCGCCTATGACTTCGAAAACGTATTGATTGCGTAAGTTCGTATAATACGAACATTTCATAACAACATGCATTTCGTCTTCTATTTCGTGAGAGTTACATAACATACATATTCTATGTTCATATGCGATATTATTGTGTCTGCCCGTTTCAACAAAAAGAGAATGTGCTGAACATCTAAGTTTAGACAGTGCAATTTTAAATTTCAATGGTATGTTTAATGTTAGATACCTTTCAACATCCAAATGTGTTTTAAAATGTTGATAGTGAATAGCTTTGCTTGACTGGTTTAAGTCGCCACGCATTGTCCTAGAGTGAAGGGGATAATGTCCTAGTGCGAAGGGGCTTTTGTCCGCATATGCAAAATGATTAAGGGGCAATTGTCCGCATGAGCACTATCATGAAGGGGCTTTTGTCCGCCTATACAAATTTGAGCTTAGGGGCTAATGTCCTTGTGGCTAATGTCCGTCTACCCACTAACAACAACCGAAACTGTATATGTAACAGGATTAATTAAAATAAATACTAACAGTGGAGAAACATATCCTAGATATGATCAAACTTGTGACAGTAAAGTGTAATGATATAGTTCCATAGCAAGCCAGTATATTTATATAACGTTTCTGCGTTTGAATCATTCTCGCCTCTCGCCGCTGCGGGTTGAATCCGATCGGAAGCTCGGCTTGTAAGTGAGAAAGTGTCGAATTTTAGGGATGGCGGGAGGTATACAGCACTGGTTTTACCCAAGAAAAAGCGAGTGGTTTGCCTGCACCATGAAAAATCGACTGTCCTAAACAATGTGCTGAAAATGACGCAATACACCATTCTACCTGAACCATCAACCAACTACAATAAAAGAAATGATTCCATAGCAGGACAATACTGCCAAAAAAACTGCCATTTTTGACAGTGAATCACACCGCTATGCAGGAGATCTATATTTTATATAACTACTGTACGAAAAAAAAAAAAAAAACACAAAAAGCACAAGAGCATACCTTAATTTAAAATACATCAGTAAATGATAACACAACATCTCTCTGTTTAATAAAACATCAAACGTTAAGCAACATGGTTGCCTTTGTTAAGTAATAAAACATCACCTGCTTATACAACGAAGTGAGGAAACTCGCATATTTTCACTCGCCCTAAAGCACTCGTGAAAATATAAGTTTTCTCACTTCTCGATGAAAATAAATTCGATAGTCACTCCAAACAAACACATATCCTCTATATTTTTACTGAATAAAGCTATTGATAGTTAAGCAAATAAATATGTACTGTGCATTTCAGGGTGCCTGGATGTCGAATATGAATCGATATTTTTTACAATTTATTTCTACACTGAACGACTTTAAAAACGGAACAGGGAAATAAACTAAGATAACTGTCATATTTCAATAGAAATTCTATTTTAATTTCATCTATTCTATTTAACCATATCTACAACTGAATTTCTGAAAATTTCATTCAAATTGATCAACATTTAACTTGTTAAATTCAAAATATAACAGTACTACCGCCGAAAGCAAAAGTCACAATATCCACCATTAGCGGCGATGCACGCCTGTTTGTGACTTTTGCTTTTGGGGGTCGTACTGTTAACAAGTTTATTGTTGATAAATTTGAATGAAATTTTCAGCAAATCAACGGTAGATATTGTTATCAAAGCAATAACACTATCATGGTATGTCCCCTCGCACTCCCCCACTCCAACCCCCCCCCCCACCCCCCCCACCCCAGGATTGAAATTTGCATACTTGAGCTTGAGCTTAAGTCTAAGAATATTCTCAAGAATGGTTGGTGAATTCAAGGTCGGATCAGTCTAGCCGGGTTCATACCACACATTTAAAAAACAGACTTATTGCTAACATTCCCGATATTCAGGCACATACACAGGGACGAGATGTGTTGCTCGTGTTTAATGAACTTGAAGACACCGGAAACGTAATTAAGACAGCATGTGAACGCGATTTTGATGATGAAGCTATGATTTTATCTAAAGCTGCCACGTTTGTTCAAAGAGATATATTAAATACAAGCTATAAATTCAACGGAACTGCCAACAAGATTCTGTACCTCTTAAGGACTATTGGTCTGCCTTCAATCCAAAATCGGTGAGGTATGGTTAAGTGATTTTTTCAACGATGTACGCATTTTAGGCACGAGCAATGTCAACCATATAGTACATGACAGTAATTCAAGTTCACACGACTGATGTGAACATAATATTAGAAAGAATACTTATATGGCAGAAATTATGCGCTTTATATTCGAAAAGTTTGGTACAGTTTTACTCAGAGTTGTTTTGCTTTTATGTGAAATAAACATAAAATATATGGTTGACATTGCTCGTGCCTAAAATGCGTACATCGTTGAAAAATTCACTTGACCATATCTCATCGATTTTGGACTTTGTGGATCAAAGATGGCTGACCAATAGTCGTTAACATTAGTAGGATGATATTAGGTGGTCAGAATATCCAAATGTCCGTGTCATATGACAGAGTACGGGCTTTGTCGACTGAATTAGGGAATACTGTTTGTGAACGATTTGAAGAAGAGAATGTTGTTTGTCCAATGAAACTTCGTCACCGCATTTTCACAACTGGTGCTGTTGATAATATCGACCACAACCCAAGTTCAACAACATCCCAAGGTTCGTTTCATGGAACAAGCATATCGTTATTTCAACACCCTGGTGTCGACTTTCCTGGAGAAGATCGAGGTGGTACGGTTGTGTTTGAGAGGGTAGGGTCAAACAGAAGGAGATTACCTGATGAATACTGTAGTGTGCCTCCTGTTGTCCTTCGTGAAAGAGAACCTGAAATACCCCAAGTCTAAGGCCCATTTGTCGGTGACTGTCAAGAGATTACAACAGCTTTCAAGGAGGAACTTAGGTAAACACAAACTATGTTTTTATACATTTAGCAAATGCACATGTGTATTATTAGCCATATTGTATTTCAATATTACCAGCTCTTGCACTATGTTATACGATTTGTATTTATTTTCTAGGTGGGTTGAGCATGTAAGAAATGAACTGGACAACGACGAAGAATCGCAGGATGTAAAACTATCTTGGTCAGCTTTCCATGCTAGTCAAGTACAAACGGACCCTGACTCGCTATTGGATATAAGAACCATATTGCCACTTTTTCAGGAACAAGCTAAGTCAGCGGCCATGATACGTCATTCTATGAACATCATTGGAAAAGCCGTGAACTTTCTTAATCCTGGACAGACTCCCGTGATGGCATGTGATCAGTCACTTTACGCAATTGCCAAGCAAATAACAGTGGAATTGGCCCCACACCCATGGAGAAGACCATTATGTCATTATGTTTGGGGCTACATATTGAAATGGCCCCACTAAAAACTATTGGAGACTGGTTAGAAGACAGTGGCTGGACCAGTGCCATTGTACAGACAAATGTAGCATCAGCTGGCACAACGGATTCATTTTTGAAAGCTACACATATATCAAGAACAAGACATGCCCATCAAGTGACCGCCAGTGCTCTACATATTCTTATGCACCGGGCGTACACGGGTATCATTGAGAATGCAGAACAAGAAATGCCTCTCATTGAGTTTCACAAATGGCGATCGCAGAGAGAAACTGGAAGTCCGCCATTTCAGTACTGGTCCATAACACTTAAATTTAAATTGACCATCATTCTAATCTTTGTCAAATCTGTTCGTGAGGGTTACTTCAAATTGTATATAAACGCAATCACGACACTCATGCCATGTTTTTTTTGCATTTGTTCACCCGAATTACGCTCGATGGTTACCGGTTCAACTTCATATTCGTGACATGATGTCTTTGAAAAGTAAACACCCGGCTCTAGCTGCAAAGTTTGAGAAGGGAAATATTGTGGTGACAAAATCACATCGCAGTTTCTCATCAATTTCAATCGACCAAGCACGAGCAAAACAACAAGACTGTGAAAGGTGATGGGGGAGCTGTAGGTCTCACTGAAAATACGTCGCAGCTTCTGCATTGGATGGTTTCTGGACCAGAGATGGCACGAGTGATCAGTGAATTTGAGATGTCACAAAAAAATCATCAAACGAGAGCAAAGAAAGGGCCCTGATCTTCGCCATCATGAACAGGTCAGCAGTGTTCAAACAACCTTTAGAAAACAGGATAAAGATTTGTGTGACACAATGGAGGAGTTAGGAGTCCATTCAAGGAAAGAAGTGAGGACTTGCTTGTGCTAGACACACATGACAGAGTAGACTCTCGTGTAGCAGAAACAGTTAGACAAATTGAGAGGGTAGGCCAGGAAAAGTATGACACGTTCGTGATTGAGTGACTAGACAACAGAACCAAGTCACTGTTTGTCCCAACAAGCAAAATAAGTTTTCTCTCTTCAGTCGCACCCCCCCCCCCCCACCCACCCCCTCCCCTAAGACAATTACAGAATGTCAGAAGATTGGACATCGTCTGGGATCAATATATACCCGACAGCCTGAAAGCCATGACCCAAAGCAAAAGAGGGAAGAATGTGAGACGACGTGTCCAGCCCGACACTATGATTACTGGGAACTGGGAATCGTTTCTCAGGGTTGATGAAAACAAAGCCGAACTCTTTGGTTACCTCGCTGAGCAATCAGTTGCAATAGATTGTGATGGTACTAACAAATTATATAAACCAGGGGTGAAGAAGTACTCTTTAGCACACAACGAGCGGATGCTACTGACTTATCTCCGTGTAATCATGCAGAGGCGGCTGACACGAAGCTCATGTTGCATGTTGCAGATGCTGCCAAACAAGGATTCACCAAAGTCATGATACATACAGTAGATACCGATATTGCAGTACTTGCAATCACAATGGTCCATGAAATACAACTAGCTGAGCTTTGGATAGCTTTTGGAGTTGGAAAGCACTACAGATGCTTAGCTGCACCTAGTATTGCCCAGTTACTAGGTCCATCAAAGTCAAGAGCCCTTCTCGCTTTTCACCCCTTTACTGGATGTGATCAAACATCTTCATTTGCAGGAAGTGTTTGGTGAGGTCACACCAGCCTTTGAAACACTGAGTCGCGTTCCAACACCTGAGCATGTATTAGAACTTCAATTTAGAAGTGATGCCCTTATTGGAACAGTTTGTTGTTCTTATGTACGACAGAGGAAGTACATGCAAGGGAGTAAATGAAGCGCACAAGGACCTGTTTACAAGCAAAGGAAGATCAATTGATTCCATTCCACCAAAGGCAGCAGCTCTTCTACAGCACACTCAGAGAGTTGCCTGCCAGGCTGGACATTGTTGAGGACAGGCCCTTATACCTGCACCTGAAATGCCTATTCCAGGTGACTGGGGTTGGAAGAAGGGACCATCGCATATGTGGGAGCCGCTATGGACAACACTATCACAGGCCTCAGAGAGTTGCCAGGAGCTGCTTAAACGTGGTAAATAATAGTTGCATTAGAATAGTTATTGACAGTAAAATATTTATTTTTTGTTTAAATTCTTACATCTTTTGAGAGTTACCCTCCCTGTACTTGTACAGTAAATGAAAACATGAAATGTGCTGATAAAACCCCTTACATGAATTAAAGTCCGCATAAAGGTATAAATTTCTTAAAATTGGTAGGAAACTATAAAAAAAAACATAACAATTTGGCCCATTTATTGCAGAACGTCTATAATAAAATGAAACCTGGATGATCATAAATTACCTCCCTTTAGGTGAAATTTCGTTCGAAATTCAACTACAGCGTTAACATTAAATATTTTGCAAACTCATTTGTAGTGGTAATGCTAGTAAATCATGATGTCAAAATATAATTTTAAGGTGGCATATTTTAGAATTAGGAACATCGAAAGCTGCTCTAATTCTAAGACTATATATCAAGACTATGTATCCAGTTGTAAAACTGTTATACTTTATTTTTAAGAAAACACATCGGCTTGAAATGTTTAACATGTGTTCATGCAATCAGAGCAGACGATTTAAACTCGTTATTTTGCAGTTCCATCGTATCTCTAATCAAGTGTACACGCAACAACGAGAATTTTATTGACATAGTATGTGGGTATTTAGGAATATATCTAAAATAAATTCATTTTAGAATCAAAACAATAGTGGGCTTTCATTGACTAATATGAAACTGAGCACGGGCAAAATATGCTACCTTATGTTACCTTTCGTGCGTTTTTCTTCGTGGATGATTCATTGAGTCTTTCACTATCACTCCACGACAAAACAAACATTTGCCGCTTAGACACTTCTACTAAGAATTAAAGCATACATTCGAAACAGACAATTGAATTGAATTATTTTTAAGGCGCACCAACACATGAACTGTTATATGGCACCTAACATGAATGAACATGCCAGGCGCATCCTCCATGTACATCGAGATAAAATATGGAGAATGGACCTAGAACCTACTCACCTGCAGAACTGCAGAGTTGCTGCAAATTCTATTGTAGACACTCCATTTACGCTGGAGCCACATAGTTTTTCTGCCACTGCTCTAGTGATGTGAGCAAGATGGCACCTGAAACAATGCAGGGGTCATGATGAAGACCTTTAATGAGCATGAACAAAATAAGGATGAAATGAAAATGACTTTCGGGGTGGGGTGGGGTCTACCCCTCTGTCTACCAACAGGAGCTGCAGTGGCCATTTTCTTTGCCCCGGAACCACACGGGTCTCGAAACAGACAAAGGATTTAAAAGCGCAAGAGTGTAGTCTTGAAACTTAATATAGAAGCGTAGTGTAGAAAGAATACATTACATTATATAAATATACTGAACATAAATGCAATAGAGAAAATTGAGAAAAACGTAACCACACGAGGCTTTTATCGGTGGTATGAATCAAACAGTTTTATTCCATAGTAGTTCTCGATGCCGGTGAGTTTATACTGCACCGAGAAGAGCTTGAGAATGAAGCTGCTGTTTTTATATTCCTCCCATATATCTCAAATTAATTACAAAATGTTCAGGTATTCAGCCGGATATAAACATAATAAGTTTTAATAAATTAAATATTAGCCTTTTTCCTGAGCTATTTTATTTTAGAATTTGTGAACAACAATATTGGGCTTCTGATAACTAATATGAAACTGAGCACGTGCAAAATATGCCTATGTTACCTTTCGTGCGCTTTTCTTCTTAGATGATTCCTGGAATGTGTCACTATCAGTGAGAATGTATTCGCAGTCTGTCTCCCAGTCGGCCTTGGACTTTGCAGTCGCGTGCTGCGTTGGGATTAAAAGAGTTTGAATCAAGGGACCATATAGAACACACAGGCAACTACGTAACACTGTGTGTGGCTTATGTATGTGTCATGAAAATATATACTAACAGGGGAGAAAGATGTTCCGATATTTAGCAGGATAGGATTTAAAAATAATTATTTTAACTAAATAAAATAGTAGTTTTTTTTTTTTTTTTAAGTATTTTTAAAATGTATAACAATATTGGACTTTCAATAAATAATGTATATATGAAACTGAGCACGTGCAAAATATGCCTATGTTACCTTTCGTGCATTTTTCTTCTTCGCTGATTCATTGAACGTATCAATGTCATTGAGAAAATCGTCGCAGACTCTCAGCCAGTCGGCCTTGGGCACTGGAGTCACGTGCTGCGTTGGGATTGAAAAGGACCAGCTAGAACACACTAACAACTACTTAAACTGTATATGTATTAGGATTAATTTTTTTATTTCCTCTTTTATTTTTTCGTTCAAGAAGTATATGGTCAGTTAGTACACACAGTTAACAGTGCGACACTTTAAATATTACTGTATTGATAACAATGGGATGTACCATTTAGATAGGTATTTTGCCTGTAAGGATTAATTTTGAGTGTAATGATTATTATTATTAGTATCATTATTATTATTATTATTATTATTATTATTATTATTATTATTATTAAGTTATGATTGATAACTTTGATACTATAGTTGGTAACGCATCAGTCTCATATCGTGTTCATTTGGGTTATACGTTATTTATTTCATCATTTTCAACATAATCATACTAATGCATGATATTATTTAATGTAAATTACAGCAGAGAAGAAACTATAGCATACATTTATTTCAAATGTGTAATTTGTATACTTGTCATACATTTTAACTCATATAATGTGCATTTACAACATATTGTTCTCATTGTATTGTATTGAATTGTATCTGCCTATATTGTATTGGCGAAAAACATTGTAATGTCTGCGCCGAATAAAGATTTTTTTTTTAAATTTGTATTTGAATTATAAACATCTGCTTACAAAGACGGGGTTTAATTACCACTTATTTCCTGTGTTACTGTGTACATGTATTCTTTATTTCACCAAGGTTTACATATTAAGCAAATAGCAATGGAATCGACATAGTCAATGCATGATAATAATGCCATTATGGCGGAATGGTAATTTAAACACTAATCAAAATAAATACTGACAGGGGAGAAACTGGTCCTAGATATAATTAAACTTGAAACGGTAAGGTGAAATGGTTCCATAGCAAGCCAGAATATTTATTAAACGTTTCTGAGTTTGAAACTTTCGGCAGCTCGACTTGGAAGTGTGAGCATGTCGATTCTTGTGGATGATGGAGGTCACGTCAGATCGACCTTTCATCTAATAAATATTCATGAGAAGATCTACAAAATTCATCGAGTGAACTGAACAAACGAAACTCCACATAAAAACACATAGATCTATATCCGAATAAAGATAAAGTCTTCGTGTGTTATTGCTGAGGATTGCACGATAAATTCAAAGAAATGCACCAACTGGCATGTTTTACATCAAGATACGAAAACAATCATGGGCGCTGTCATGTGTGTTTTGAAAATATATATTCCACCGAAATTATTACAACATTTGTATTTAGTCTAAACAGTAAGTCATAGTACATCTGGCCCGCTTAGCTCAGTTGATAGTGAAGTCGGCTATTGACCCGCGAGTATAACTTTAGTGTGCGTTCAATCCCACGAATCGGTACTTTTTTTTGTACCGCTATTAAATTCCGTCAAACAATCTTTTTTTCTTTTTCTTTTTCAGTAAATATTCAATAATGGTTGGTGTGTTATGTTTATCAACGCAGTTATGCTGTGTTTTATAAGCTAAAAGTTACGGACATTGTCTTTTTCAATACCAAGCGTAGACTGCTCCACAGCGTTTTACTGAAACGCGACATGCACAGTAAAGCAGTCTATACCGAGCAATTTTGTAGGCTGAAATCTGTTTGGCTAATCGTAAGGTCAATCTGGGGTGACCTCCAATCCAGTGTTGTCAGATCCTTAGTAGCGTAGAGTGTCGTAGCGTGATAAAAGGGTCTGCTTTTAATGAGATTGTGGATCAAGGGATCAGAAAGAAGTAGGTAAATGGCATTAAAATAAATACTAACTTTGGAGAAAATTGTCCCAGACATTTGACGATAACATAAATGGTTCCATATCAGACCAGTATATTGAGTAAACATTTTACAATAAAGCTAATGATTCCGTTGCACGGCAGAAATTCCATTTTCGACAGTAAAGCACATGGCTGTTCAGGAGATTGCAGAATGATAGGCATCAAGCAGAGTTATTCCATAGTAGTTTAGTTCTATATATTTTTCAAACATAATTAAAAAATATCATTTTGTAGGCCAAATACTGAATGAAATTTGTTTTGATTTATTGATTGTTTTTATTGAGATATTAAAGGTAATGTCTACTGGTGCGTTAGCTGTTTGGTTCAGTATGTACTCGTATTAGTACATACCTTTAGCTTTGGCTTTTCATATTCGCCAATCTCCCTGAGTAGCTTCTCACACTCCAGATCAAGTTCTTCAACTGTCATCTTCGGACTACAGTCCTCTCGTAACTTTGGGGGTGGAACACTGTCTTCTCGCCACTTTGGGGTTTCATACGCGCCCATGTGCCCATTGGGTGTACATAAAGTCGATTTGATGTTGTTATGTGGGTGGCGGGTGTATCCTACTACCTCATTTTGTTGCTGCCTCGGGCCTAGACAGTGAAAATTCAAACATCCGGTCCGTGCATGATATTATATGATGGTGGTTGCGTGTATGAAGGAAATAGTCAACACACGCTGTATTTAGTCACCATACACTGTATTTTATAATGCGATGGCATTACATGCATGAAATTAAGACTGGGTGTATTTCGTTTGTAAATTATGCATATACCTTTAGCTATAATCGTCACGTACGCAGTTTAACTCTTTCTTTAAATACACTATTTGGTTTAAAAATAATTTATTTCAAAATAGTACAAGTAATTTAGTACGTTGATTACAATACATGACACAAAATCGTGACAAAACAACCGAGCATATGCACTTAGCAGAGCAGTTCACAGTCCCTTAAGCTGAAACAACACAGGTAAGTTTATAATACTTCTAACGACCGGTAATGTTATTTGTGCTTTTCAAAAGACTGCTTTAATTACGTAGCTAGTTCTTTAAGATATTTTTTCACAAGATAAAATAGTTGAATCACGACTCCAGGCTGAATTGTTTTTTGAACATTCGGAACATGTTAATTCGGAGCATGTTAATAAGGTAGATCTTTCGTAAATGTTCCAACTTACCAGTCAGCTTCCGTCTCTCCCGGTCCCAGTCAAGTTCCATCTTAACAGAAGCTGAGAACCGGACGCGACTGTCTGCCGCCATATTCTTGACGACAGGAGCGGCGAGGTTGCGGCCCAGCAACACGGGCGGAAGGTGGACGGCGGTATCCTTTATGGGTTTTGGTCGATACAGAGGTCGGGTGCGAGGCCCATCCCCTTCGACCGAATTACCCGCGGCACATCGCGCAGGCTCCTTGTTCTTATCTAAAAGTACAAATCGTAAACTCTTGTTCATACTAATTCGGAACATCTCGTACACAATCGGAACTGCCTCAACCATTTTTTTTCTTCAAAAATGATCTACGGAAATGAGCGAGATTGTACGATTGATCTCGTACACTGCTTCGCAGCATCGAAGGTTTCCATATTGGTTACGTCATCGCGCCCTATATTCCCGCCAAAACAAAAACTGTTGACAACGAAAAACAAAATATATATAATGTCTTGTTTGATTGATTTAGCATACATTGGATTGAAGGATTAATGACTATTGGATAGTGTCACACCCTTCTATCGTCTGCAAACAACTTAAGCAAACATTTCATTTTTCAGATGAATGCAAACAATAGAAATATTCCTTGTGGTACTCCGCTCTGACTCATGGTCAGCAGCCGTCCCGTTTTCCACCAATCTGTTCCCTATTGGCCAGAAAGGACTCAATCCATAAACATATTGGTGTTCCCTTATTCCATACGAACTGAGTTTGAGTCTTAAACACTGGTAGGGTACGTCGTCAAAGGCATATCATTTGTTATATCAATATAATTATAGGCTACTATATTTGTTTCTATATTTTGAAACAACACATCCAGGTTAAAATTGTGACTTACCAAGCAGATAAGAAAAATCATAAATGTCTTCTGAGTCATGTGAACTGCAAAATAAAACATGCGCGGTTATATGACAATTCGATTGGCCAATGCTCTAGAAATCATTATACATGTATGGTTTTTCATAATTTAGTGAAGTGAATTACCGTCATTTAATAATAAAATGAAGTGAATTACCGTAATTTAATTACCGTAACCTGAATTTAATCAATTCCATCCAGTGTACGGCAACTGTGTTGTACTAGCAAAACGAAAATTTGACGAATTAAAACCGCGCAAATAAATATTATTTAAACAACCGCTAAAACTGTCTGGCCTCTCACCGCTGTGGGTTCGAGTCCCATTGGGAGCTCGACTTTTCAAGTGAGAAAGTGTCGATTCTTACGGATGGCAGGATATATACAGTATTGATTCTACCCAGGAAAAATGAGATGGTCTGCATCTACCACAACGATGAAATAGACCGTCATATACAGTCTAACATTTGCTCAAAATTACGTAGAACACCATTCAAACAAAACTAACAAAAAACTATATTTAGGTATGAAACCACTAATTATTTTCCCCATAGACACCAATGTATAAATGATTTGCTGCAAATTGAACTCAAGTATGGATCATGCAGCAGTGATATGTTCATATAGAAAACTAATTTTTCACTTGAAATATCACCAGAAAAGGTGGGGTCACAAGACATGTAAGAAAGTTCTTGTTTGTTTACTAAACAGTTCAAGGGTACAGCTGTTTTCATTGCTTGACTGTTTTCATTCTCACAAAGTGTAAGCATAGAGTCGAAATTTCAAAAATGTTCATCAGTGATCCAGTAAAACCTATTAATACGCTTCTTATGCATACAACCAAAAAAATGAATAGAATGGGCAGTTTCCCCTACTTATAATGCCCATTTCCATAAAAAAAGGAGGGATTACTTTTTATTATAGGAACTACATTCGACTACACTTCGGCGGCTTACATGTAATTAGTGGTGGTAGACCTAATATTTAGGAGATTTTAATACATAATATTAAATACTGTATGGTGCTGAGGTCCATATGCAAGTGTATGGATTGGGCAGTCAGACCTAGAATGGTATATGGACGAATAACGTTCTATGACTGCCCAGTCCATAAACTTCATATGGACCATTGGACCGAAGCACCATACATTATTTGTTATATTATACCGAATCTGACCAACACATTAAAACAATAGAATAATGGCCGGATGACGTCACATTGCGCAAAGAAGGAAATGAGGTATACTATTCACTATTACTGCACTTCTATGTAAACATCGCTATATTTTAAGAATTATGTGAAGAAGCGGATGTTATATTCTTTTTCTGTTATTTATGTCAAAACTTAATTATGAATAGAAGACTGCCATACATTTTATTGATTAACGTTACTCGTCTAATCACGCTTTTTACGATTTGCTAGGATATGATGTGGAAGAACTCTTCGGCTTCAATAAAGCAGTTAAGGATGAATTTGCAAACAAAATCCATCTTTTCAGTCGACTATTTTGCAACAATACTGAGGTAGAAACAATTGCCTTTCTCGTCTTAATGACTGGGTAAAGTTTACATCATTTGGTGGACATGAAGAAAGCAGAATGGATGTTACTAGGAACTTAAGTCGCTCTACCTATAGCTTACGGTGTTTTGTTTAATTACAAAAACAATGGCTTATACGACTATCTACAGTATTAGTTACTACCAGGGACTCAGATACGTAATGTAATATAGACGGGTCCTGTTACTACGTAATTTACACGAGGTCAAAATAATGGATAGCATGATTCTTACCTCATCGCTGATTATTTAATTAACGTCAGTATCGCTGATACGTGCGGTTTAAAGCAGTAGCGGTAGCGAAGTGACGCTAACGTGTCACGACGTCACGTGGTTGTACTGTTGCGGCGTCACGTGGTATTTCCGGTCCCTCATTTTGATCAGTCTTTTTTTTTTTAAATGATTACAGTCGATTTTTTTTGTGGTAGAGGCACACCACTCCATTTTTTCTGGGTATAACCAATCCCGTATACCTCCCGCTATCCGTAAGAAACGTTCTCCCTTGACAAGTCGAGCTCCCAATGGGATTCAAACCCGCAGCGGTGGGAGGAGAGTCCGTTTCAGACGCAGCGTCTTTGCTATCCCGGCCATGGAGGCATTTTGGTCAAAACAAACTTTCAAGCTAGAAGACGAGGTTTCTTACAGGAAGTAGATCCCCACGCACCACCTCCCCACCCCCGCCCCAACCCCCGCCCCAACCCCCGTGATAATCGTAGCTATTTGGGAAATTTTAAATCATTTAGCATGGAAGTTACACTACTTGATAGCTGTAGACAACTCGGGCTGCTCTTCATTGAAACATTCAATTTTCTAGGTGAGATTCTTCAGCCATGGGTGCCAGACTGTGGAACAGTTTTGAACCTGCTGTCTGACATAGGTCGTGTGTGCTATCTCCTTAGTATTACGATTTCCCTGACTTTAATATTTCTTTTTACACAGTTAAGCGTGGTATTGGTTTCATTTGTGAGTTTATTTATTGGGGTGGAGGAGTCTAAATGTTGGTTGATTGTTACACCTAGGTATTATGCATGTTCAGTGTCTTTTAATAAATTACCATGTAATTTGTACGGATAGTTTTGTTTCATTTCTTTTTCTGGTAATCCTAATTATTTTACATTTATCCGAGTTAAATTACATCAGCCATTCATGCTCCCATTTCTCAAGTTTGGTAATGGGGAGTGTTTTTGCATCAAGTTCTGGTTTGATGGTGATACTTCCGCAGAAAGTCGAAATGAACTACTGATGTCATGAGACGGTCCTGTTTTTTATTCCATTAGCTTTGCCAGACTAGTAAAGCTTACATCATTTGGTGGACATGAAGAAAGCAGAATGAATGTTACTAGGAAGTTAAGTAGTTCTACCTAGAGCTTACGGTGCTTTGTTAATTGCTTACACGAATATATACAGTATTATTTGTTTGTTTTGTCCGTCGGATGGGGACGTAAACCGGGCGGTCCCGTGTATCGGTCCATCCTCCGAGCACGTTAAAGAACCATAGGAATCTGTTCGATAATAAGAGTAGGGCACGGTTCCCGGCTTTCTATGTATCCTTCCCCTCTCTCTGGGGAAGCTCTATATAACCTATACTGTGTTGATGAGCCGTTAAACAAGATTCAATTCAATTGTTTTGTTTGAATTTTACGTCATTTTCAACACATTTAAGGTTATATATGACGATTTTTCTTTTGTGGTAGAGGCAGACCACCCACTTTTCCTGGGTAGAACCAGTACTGTACACCCCGCCATCCTTAAGAATCGACACTTCCTCACTTACAAGTCGAGCTCCCTGTGGGATTCGAACCGCAGCGGTGAGAGGCGAAGGTTTACAACGCAACGTCGTTAACCATTCGGCCATTACTACGTATTATTTCTACTAAGTTACACGAAATAATGGGTAGCACGATTCTTACCTCATCGCTGAAGCTTTAATTAACGTCAGTATCGCTGATACGTGCGGGGTATAAAGTAGAAGCGGTAGCGAAGTGACGCTAACGTGGTTGTACTGTTGCGGCGTCACGTGGTATTTCCGTAGCCTCATTTTGATAAATTTTGTTTGAAAACAAAACAAAACATTTTACGTCATGTTAAGGCCATAAATGACAGTCGTTTTTTTGTGGTAGAGGCAGACCAACGTCTTTACTACCCCGGCCACGGAGACATTTTGATCAAAACAAATGTTCAAGGCTAGAAGTGCCCTATTACTGTAGTTATCCCGTCAACAACAGCTAATTGTAAAACATATGTATATAAATGTGTACACTGTTGCTAAACATACAGACGACGCGGTATATATATGTAACTTGCATAGTTTGAGAATAGACACAATATAAACGGCTTCAACCAGCCAGGCCAAACCCCAACACTGGAGCGTCGAATTAAGTTACCATCTCATAATTCATTGTATGCAATCACGGGCGATATAATAACCCGTTAATAAACCTATACTTTTAATCGGCACATACACATTAGTATGTGACCTGAACACATGGATAGAGTTTTGATAAACGGTTTTGTAGTGTAATGTTTTGTTATTTGGCGAGTTAGTTTCTTTAAAAATATAGCGGCAATGGGCTAAATAGAGATTATTTAACTGCTGGGATAGATAACAAGGAAATCTTTCACGAGATGGTAGGCATGTGGTTCAAACACGCTGGGAAGGATTTTTTTATTACCGAACCCAGCATTCAAATAATCTATATATTGCGTTTGTATGCTCCCCAAAATTTTCGGCGGAGCATACAGTTGCCATCATGTCCGTCCGTGTATGTAGCTTGAGTGAAATTTGTCCGTATGTATGTCAGTCTGTCCCGCTTTCTTGTCCGCTTAACTTCTCCTACGTTTTTCATCGGATTTTCATGAAATTTCACAGGAAGTATCAGTAGGCTACATATGATGTCCAGTAGCGTATATTGTCAGGACGTTACGCTTGAATGTTTTTTATCGGAGTTACGGGACATTGAAGCTTTTCGAATCTAAAGCTTGTCCACTCCGCCTACGTTTTTCATCCGATTTTCATGAATCTTCATAGGCAGTATCAGTACGATGTCTAAATGCGAATATTTTCAGGGCGTTCCGGTTCATTGATTTTTGGCGGAGTTACGTGACTTTGAAGTTTTTCAAGTCTAAATATTGTCCACTCAACTCCTATGTTTTACATCCCATTTTCATATAACTTCATAGGAAGTATCAGTATGATATCTAGTAGTGAATAATGTCAGGACGTTTCGGTTGAATGATTTTTGGCGGAGTTACGGGACTTTGAAGTGTTTCGAATCTAAAGCTTGTCCGCTCAAATACTCCTATGTTTTTCATCCGATGTTCATGCATTTTCACAGAAAGTATCAGTATGATGTCTAGTAGCTCATATTTTGAGGACGTTCCAGCTGAATGGCGTAGTTAAGCCGGGAATCCATTTTTACGTGATCCGTGTCCGTATCCGAGTCAATGAAAAATCGGTTATATATAGAAAATGTTGGGAAGCATCTATTGACAGTTCCGTGTCCGTGTCCGCGTCCGCGACGAATCGCACAATGCGGACACAGACACGGATCACGTACACATAAATGCCAGGCGACTTAGGGGACTTTAAATCCCATGTTTACCTGTTTTAACTGTTAAAGAACATGTTATACTATTTACAAATGTTCTATCGGTAAAAAGTTCATTGATCGAATGACAAATCGAATTGAAATAAATAGTCGTGTAGCAATGCCATTTGATTACTCTTGAGCGCAACTGACATTTTTTGGGACTAAATTACACACTATCCTTTGTGAGTTAAAACCATGGTTTGAGAAAGCCCCTCAATGGATCCGTTTGCGAGCTCTTCATAAATGAGATAAGTCGCTAACTTCCGTTGTAAACACCGGCTTTATGTAACATTTCGCAGAAGAAAAAAAAAACTCCCACTTTTCGCAAATATTGACATTATTATCATTGCAAAAGTTTGTTTTATATTATTTCTCTTCGTAATGTATACAGTACAGTATATATATATCCTCCTTGCTTAAATATTCAAGTTGTCTCAACCCCAAAACAGTAAAAATAAAAAAGCAAAAAGCGCACAAGTGGGGTGCGGATCCAAACTTTTATATTTAGGTATTGGGTGACAATTTAATGACAATGTCCTGGTATTTTCCTATTCTTACAAAACATATTTCCCAGGGTATTATTGGGGGTACCAATCATTCTCTTGCTTCAGTAGGGTATTAGTGGGGGTACCATTCATTCTCTTGCTTCAATCTGAATCTGTGCTTGATTCACATGTGATTATGAGTGTGGAGAAAGAGCAACTTTTAATCACTACAGTATAGGCTGGTATGGTTTGTCCAAGACTTTGTATTGTTTATAATCTTTGTTTATTTGTTAATATACTCAGCTATCATGTTTTTTTGGATTTCATTGATGTAGATGAATGTTAGCTAAGCTGGGTAAGCAATTAACAGTGATCTGAATGAGGAAATGTGGAATAAGTTTTCTTGGAATTCTGACTGACCAGGAACTGTACAGGCAGAGAACTGAACTAGTGTTGCCACAACACAAACTTATAGTTCAGCCCATTTGTATGTGTTGCGAGTAATATTGTGATGGTTAATACATATATTGGAGGGCGTAAGCGACAGAGAATAAAAATATAAAAAAGGCGATAAGTCCAATGCTGCAAACTACCGTCCAATATCCCTTACCTGTATTCTATGTAAAACCCTTGAACATGTTATCGCCTCCTCCATTACAAAACATTTCACTAATATTGGAATCTTCTATGATCTCCAACATGGCTTTAGAGAAAAAAGGTCTTGTGAAACGCAGCTAACAATGCTTGTGGATGAACTGTACAAATCAGTGACCTCCAAAAAGCAAGTAGACCTTATACTACTTGACTTCAGCAAAGCATTTGATAAAGTCAACCATGAGAAACTGCTTCTCAAACTGTCCCAATGTGGAATAAGAGGGACCACCCTAACGTGGATCAGGTCATTTCTCAACAACCGCACACAGTGTGTAGTTGTTAACGGATCCCAGTCATCAAGCATATCTGTCTCATCTCAGAACAGTCTTCCACTGGAATTCATTAGCTCCTGACATCCCTATATTACCCAATATAGAACAGTTCAATTCTGCAGTCAGCAGAATTGAACATATCTCACCATAAATTCAATGTTTGTTTTTATTTTTAAACCTAACATCCAAAAACTTCAATGTTTTTCTTAAATTTCTTTTATATATATTTTTAAAATACTAACAGTCTTTGTCGGTATGACGACGCATGCCTAGGTCCCCAGCAGGGGTTTGGCATTAAAGGAAGATAGATAGATAGAGAAGTTTGCTATTAAACCTCTCTTTCAGACTGCTGACTTCCTACTGTCATCGACTAGAAAGAGAAGTTTCTGATATGATACAAAGAAGGACAAATTGAAAATGATTGAACATTTCTTCTTCATTTGGAATTTGGACCTGGCTTAAGCCCTGATATTGTAACATATCTGCAATAAAATATTATTTATTAAAGTTGAAAAGTATTAGACAGTTCCTGGTATGACAAACTTTGTCCCAAATTGTCTGAATAAATATTGTTTTTATGTTGAAACCAATTAAAGTAATAAATAGTAGTATTAAGACTGGATTAGCAGAGCAGGAATATAAGAATCTTTCATGGGTATCCGGTGAAGATAGGGAATTCCAACCCGAGGTATACGTGTTTTTATCGGAACCGAGGCTCTGCCGAGGTTCCAATTAGAGCCGAGGTTCCGATTAAAACACTTATACCGAAGGTTGGAATTCCCTATCTGAACCGAATACCCATGATATATTCTTTTTCTTGCATATCTGAGACATGTTGTGCGTTGACGTCGCCGGCTACTAACGTTTTTGCATGTTTTTCTGCATACCGAATGTTGGCGCGCGTGAATTTTATCTCGACCCTAGGGTGAGATGGAAATATCTAGCCCCGGTAAAATGACAGATATCCTTGTCCAGTATGCAAGAAAATGTGTTTCTGAGTTACTCGTCCAACATGATATTTGAATGGTCAAATTGATAAATAGTTACCGGTAACTTAATTGTTTTTTATCTGAATTTCTACTCGTCCTGGCGAGCAGATAGAGTATGCCTAATATAGTAATGTTAATGTATTTAATTTATATTAGAAAGTTTCTTTCTATGACATATTAACAGCAGTACAATTATAATGCTTGTCTCGATGAATGTGGATAATTAAGAATTGATAACCATTTTTTTTGAGTTTATGCTGTTTTAAATGCCGGGAGTGAAGGGCAAATTTCTACCGAAGATGCGCGTCAGTTCTTATCTTTATATTATTTTCTTATATTTACATTATTTTCTTATATTTACATTATTATCCCACCGCTGTAGTGCAAATGGTAAGGATAAGAAACATGCAAGAGGGACAACTACCAGCAGTATATTTTCAGATACTGGAGTAGCCATTTTCTATTAAGACACATTGGATGGTGGGTCTGCCTTTATATTGAGATACATTGGCTGATTGCGCAGTTGACCCGCCTACTTGAAAAGTGAAGTTTATTTTAAATTCGACACTACTTTTGCAATATTACGAAATGCAAATAGTTACGCTGTCATTTAATTGACCATTCTTTAGTTACTATACCATAGTTCACTCATCACTGGGAGCTTATCTCTGCACTATCTCAACCTTAGTGAAACATTTTAAAATTAATATTCCATTCTCTCCTGCATTTACTGAAATTTATTTTTCCACTGACAATTTGAATTGAAGCCGGACAATTTTGAAAATGATGTTTTTCTGTTTAAATGTTTTAACGTTTATACATTAAATATTATTGCATTACACCATTATTACAAGAAATATCTCGATAAATTCTTTCTTCTCTGTGTCGTTTAAGTTGTATAACAATTAGTTGGGATTGAAATGTACCCTTCCACCTCTACATGGGTTACTGCCTACTGGTATTATAAAGCCGAGCATCCATGTGTACGTTTTCCGTGTATGTATCTGCGTTAGAGCATGCGTGCAGAGAACATGACCATACACCAGTGAAAAAAACTCTGTGAAAACTGTCTTTTGTAACTTCAATTTGTCCAGTCAATTTGAAAAAAGTATAAAATTGATCCTTCGTAGCCTATGCCAGATTCATATATATCAACTAATTGGTTACAATTTATAATACCTAAGAGATGGTCTGACCATCATTTACATCCCTATTGCTTAAAGTGAAATATTGAAAAATTTAATTTGCACCATGCTTTCAACAAAAGTCATATATCATTCTTTTTTGTAACTGATGCAGTGCATATGTCAAAAAAAATCTTTTGATAATTTTGAATACACAAACTGTCATTTTTAGCTCTACTGATCAGAGACCAGCAGAGCTTATGCCGTGGTGCGTTGTCCGTCCGTCCGTCTGTCTGTCTGTCTGTCATAAACTTTTTTTGGTAGCAACTACTCCTCTGAAACTACTGAATGGATTTTCATGAAACTTTACAGAAATGTTGCCCATGAAGTCTAGTTGATCCTAGCAAAATTTCAGATCGGCCGGAAATTCAAGATGGCCGCCACGGCTAAAAATAAATTTTCAAAAAACAAGTTTGTAGCGACTACTTCTTGAAAACTATAAGTGATATTGATATGCTTTTTTTCCTAAAATGATCAGTATGACATGATGTTGATCCTTGTCGAAAATTATTTTGATTCAACGTTAAACATGGCTACCAGCTGCCATCTTTGTTTACATAGAGTTATATAATGAAAACTTGTAGCGACTACTCCTCTGAAACTACTTGACGGATTTTCATGAAACTTCACAGGAATGCTGATCTAGCTATCAAAAATCTATCAGTAGAGCTTCAAGTTCATTGACCTTTTGTTTATTTATTTTTTCCGTTTCAGTTCACATCTGGGTGAATTCTACCTCCTGCAAGTAGTGATTGTTGTCTCTGTATTTAGCCCCGAGTTGAACAAAAACGGAAAAAATAAATAAAAATTGACAGTTTGTGTATTCAAAATTATCAAAATATTTTTTTTGACTCATGCTCAATGTATCTTTTTTTTCCCCAATTTTGAGAAAAACAATCCCAATTGATAAAATATTGTTTTTGGTTAAAGTTTGCGAATTATTGAATATAAAACACTTTTAAATGCCTCTGTTGTTCTTGGTGTACAGTAAACAGTATTGAAAACTTAAGGACACCCATGGAGCAATGTGTTCTGGAACCTATTTCACTTCTGGTGACTGAATCGGTCTTAACGAGAGGTGCTTTAGATATATAATTTTAACTTGAAATTAAAGTTTTTTACCTTGTTGTATACTTCAGTCAGGCTCTGGAGACATCTAGCGTACGCAGTCGATATAACAGAAAGATGTCGCGTATACAGCCTGGAACAGATCGTCATGGAGATGCAGATCAGGGCGATGATGCAGGTAAAATATAGACTTAATTACTAAATTGTTATATTTTCCCATTTTTGGAGCATAATTGGCACTGTGAAGAGGTGCGTTTGAGCCAAATCTAAGAAACATATGTCTCTGGTCTGAGGGTGTGTGGTGTGAGAGAGAATTGTGCAGAAAACATATTCACTATTAAAACTGCATTCTAAGGCAGTTCAGAAGACAGGTTTGCAATGAAAAGTTAAATGTAAAATAAATTTAATTCAATATTAGAACACACAGACAGCACGTATTTTGCATTTATTTTTGCAGCAGTGTATAACGCTACTAAATGTTCCATGGGAAACATCCCTTGTTCTTTTCTTAAACAACTGATTAAACTTTTATTGCAAGTTGCTGTATCTTAAGCACCTCAAAATGAAATAGGTAGAAACTTTGCACACATGTTCCGCAGAATTCTAACACACACGTCGCGCAGTCTTTCGTGTACCAACTGGATAAAAAACATCAATACACTTAACATTAATAAGCACCTTGAAGAACCTTCAACGAGTTGAGAACGTTTGACGTCATACAGCGCAATTGACGCAAGCAATGACTTAATTGTTTGTCACGTGACTACTAGTGTATTTAAACATACTGTTCCGCGCACCCAATGGACCAGCCTGTAAACGTAGCAGCCTGATTACCTTGACCTCTGAGATAATATAGTGGCCCCACAATAGCGTAAACAATAATTATGTCGTGTTAGAATCAAAATAATAAATTTATACGTACCTGTATTTTATCGGTGAATGAAATACAGTTAGGCTTTGGGATGCGAGAAATTCACCGATAAAATACAGGTACCTGTAATAAAACATGCTAGAGTGCTAGAGTGACAAGTTCCATAACTCTTCTTATTACTTCAACAGGATTATCCCCCTTTCTGTACATTGAAGTATGCAAGTTGTATTAACCTAACAACCACTGAGAATACTTCCGCAATGGGATATTCAGAGGCGACCAAAGAATTCTTCTGGACTGGGAAACGTTTGCTTGGGGGTCAGTTTTTACGTGTGCAAATCCTCGCATAAAACGTAAAAACTGACCCCCAAGCAAACGTTTCCCAGTCCAGAAGAATTCTTTGGTCGCCTCTGAATATCCCATTGCGGAAGTATTCTCAGACGCATGCCACTTTAGGGAATCGCGAAATAACTGAAATGATATACTAGATGTGGAGTAAGTGCCTTCATTTACTAGTCTAGACAAGAGCTGCATTGTTTCAGAAATTTCATCTGCACTTTTTGTCACATTCTCCTGACTACTGACTTTTCCTATTGTTACTGTTTCAGCTGCGTCTGTGGTGGCATGTCCAAATTGTAACGTTTTCTTAGACTTTAATGTTCTGATTGGTGAACATTCTTGCACGCACATGCTTAGTCCTTGTTGAATTTTAACAGGAGTCACAATAACATCGTCCAAAATAGAATCGGCCATGAAGTCGTTGATTTTTACTGGCGATTCCGACAATTTCGTTGCCGTGTATATCTTTGTCAAGGAAGAGTGACTACTAGGTGATGTCGTTAACCTTGCTTTGACAATACGGGATTTTGAATATATGATTGGCCGTTTAAACCGTATAGGTGCAGATCTTATACAAGGCCGTTTATAGTTTTTAGTTGGAGATACTACATTTACTATTTTGGATCGGTTCCGGCCTTTCCTACCATACAACGTTAGGGAAGTTTTCTTCCTATATCTCGGCATTGTTACAGTGTCTCTGAAAAATATTAGTAGATACTTTGGATCAGCTTTTGTTCTTTATTTTAACATAGTAGAGTCAGGAATGCATTTTTTCGTCCAATTACTTGGCCTCATCAGGGAACCAAAATTGCATAAAGTTACAGTCATGTGCCAAAATGTGCATAAACCTGTTTTTTTCGGCCATAAATGCCTCCCCAAAACTTCATGAAGGAAAATAAAACTGATTATGTATTTTCTTTACGAATTCCATGCTTAAACCATGTATAAACAATGTATTTTCTTTTAAAATGCGAAAAAAAGGCACGGCAAGGACAGATTCAACTTTGTAAACAAAGACATTCTCAAACTGTACATGGAATAACTTTTTAAATCCGCTAGCTAGGACATTGAAATAAAAAACCGAGTGAATCGGAGATACAGTAGCCCCTTATTAACACAATCATTTAACAAATAAATCATATGATATGCGCCTACCTGTCAAAATTGCTTCCGACAATAACGAAAATCATCCAAAAATCGCCATTTTGTCCCATCAGAAACATTTTCTCCACTTAAAGCTCGTCATGAGCAGGTTGACGTCCTCCCCCCTGCCTAGGATAGCACATATTACTGTGCAGAATCAATTTCTTTGCAAATAAGGGGTCATTTTTATACTCATTCATTATGTTTAGGCTCATTAGAATAGAAAATACCATTATTTGTCAGTTTTAAGTCAGACTCCTAGAACCCCATGAAAAGTCTGATGTACTCCCTTTCAGATACACAAGTTCCATATAACTCTTATGTGAATGACGTGGTTTCAAGACAGGGCACTCGTTTGGCCATTTTTGGGCCCCATTCCCTCCCCTAAATGTATTTATTTTTCCCCCTTTTCCTGTGAAAAATTCCCCTCTTAAAAAATTTTTTCTCAATTTTTTTTTTTTTTATTAGATATAGTTTAACTCCAATACAGGAAAGCAGCATACATTTTGCAATTTGGAATGGTAAATTCTTGGTACCACTTAAATAATAAAAAATTCCCCTCTGATATTGAAAACAACGCAAAATTCCCCTTCCTGAGGGCCCTGTCCCCAGTCCCCTAAAAGCTGACTAGTCCCCTGCAAGATGCTTGTAGCTATTGTCATCACCCTCAAATGGATATGTAGCCAATCGACAATCTTAATTGGAGAAGTACCGTAAAATGACATAAGAAGTAAATGCGTGACAGTTTCATCCAGCAGTCGGTGAGTTTGTTTAAGTATGAGTGGATTATGAGGTAGATTGTTTGGTTCATAGGTAGATAAAAAGTTCAATCAACTCGCCTTGTTTCATAATGTCACCAATGTAGCCAGGCAATCCACAGTCCATTTGAGTTTGCTTTATCTCTGACCTGGACACGTGAGTTTTCAGGTAGGTTAGTACATTCAAGTGAGGTGATATTATTACTATACAATTCTGTGATAGAGGATTTTACTCACTCTTGGAGAGTTATTACTGGTAGGTAACCTTTTTAATTTTTGCTATTGGAATTTTATTTCAGATTTTTAGAATTGGATAAAAAGTTAAAATTTACATCAGCTTTTTAAGCCTTCAGTATTACATTGAGAAATGAAGTTTTTATTCATGAAAATACAGATGGTCTTACATAAGTGCTTATTACAGGGCGCGGGCTGAACGTGAAAATATTGTAACTCACTTTTTTCTGAAAATGCTTTTTTTACATAATCCATATCAGATACTGACCCTTTATAATGTCACAAAATACTAGATTCTAAAATTTGGTGAAGAAAAACGGTTTTAAATATAGTGTTGGTGTAATATAGTCAACAATTAATAATATGTAAAAACAATAATTATTGTTTTGAACTTTTTTAATAATTATAAATAATTATTTAAACATGCAAGTTATTTGGAAAAACTAACCCAACACCACGATTTTAAATACATCAAGATTGCCGTGTGCCTCTTCAAGTGAATCAAGAATCAGGTTCTATCCTGGACCGGTTTAAGTCATTTTGCGATCTTAAACAAAGTATAATATATGCGGAACTGTGCAGTTGCAACTAAGACATTATTTTATATGGGCTCATTCAATCAAGTGGAAGGCTCATGTGATCCAATTCTTAAAGTTTTGTCCATACAATAAGCTAATCGCCACAAAAAAACGTGTTTGTTAAAATAGCTGCTTGCCAAAAGTAATTTTTACAAATAAATTATAAGATATTGCACTCCCTGGGTAAGTGTTATTATCTTTATCTTGTCTGAATTGTGTGACTTTACTACATTAAATGATCTTTAGAACAAGTATTGTCTATAACAAGTATTGCCTATAGCATATTTAGATGTATCGATCGTTTGTTTAAAAATCAGATAATATTGACTTACAATAGTTTCGCATAAAAAAATTATAAAGTCAAATTATTTCTCATTTAACTTAATGAAGAGGAAAATGATTTAATAATAACTAAGTAAAAGGGAGATAATGATAAGTGCTGTATGCTTCAATTGTGAAACTAAACTAAACGGAATGTAGTAACACAGCCAAACCATCTTTATTATTGAGAGTTCTGAAATACTTGAATAAGGGTGAAAGAATGATCAAAATCGGATGATAAACAAAGAAGATATGATCATTTGAAGTTTCTGTTGAAATGGATATGGAAGCGGCCATTTTGAGAGCTATGACATCATGGTTCTAAATGACCTTAGTGTTTGCCCTACTTTTTTGTCCAATCAGACGGTGAGGAATTTTAAAAAAATGGCAAACTTATTCATGTAAATTTCTAACGATCACCGATTTTAACCATTTAATCATTAAGTAATCGCGTACTAAATGGCACGCGCTTGTTTGGACAGAAGGAGGGGGATTTAATAGAAGCGAACGTGTTAAGAGGTGTGGTTTCGTAGAAGCGCGGGGGAAAAGTAGGGCAAACACTAAGTCAGTTAAGACTCTCAATAACAGAGATTGTTTGGCTGTGTCTCTACATTCCCTTTAAAATAAAGATAACATGAACCTAAAGGAAATGTAGCGACACAGCCAAACATGCTCTATTATTGAGAGTTCTGAAAAACTTGGAAAAAGGTGAAAGAATTATCAAATTCGGATGATAAACAAAAAAGATATGACCATTTAAAGGTTGTTCTAAAACGAATATGGGAGCCGCCATTTTTAGAACTATGACGTCATAGTTCCATATTACCATATATGAAATATTGATAAATATCATTTAAAATTAAAAAAATCACTGCAAATGAATGATTTTTTTTCTGGTCATATAAAGCATTATTGCCATTACTTATTACACATTTTTCATTTTCCCCCTATAAATCAGTAAATTTTCATATTTATAAATATTCCATATTTGGTCATTTAGAACCGTGATGTCATAGCTCTCAAAATGGCTGCTTCCATATCCGTTTCAACAAAAAATTCAAATGACCATATCTTCTTTGTTTATCATCCGATTGTGATAATTCTTTCACCCTTATTCAAGTTTTTCAGAACTCTCAATAATAAACATTGTTTGGCTGTGTCGCTACATTCCCTTTAAGGGATTTCGGTTGCATACGACATTTAGGTTTGTCCAAAATGAGCCTTAGCATACACTTACTGCCTAAAACTATACTGTCCAATACGAGGGTTCAGTGCAAAACTATTGTATCTCCTTTATTCATATGTAGTTACAATAGTTTTGCACTGATCCCTCGATTAGTTTTCATTGAAGTATTTAGGTTTTTAAAAAAAAACTGAAAAAATGTATCAATAACTGCTAAAAAATGTTAGTTACAGTTGCTGCCACGCGGATTACGACTAATCCCACTCATCGCGGCGATTTTATCTCACCGCGGACACACTGATTTTGTCCCCGCGATCCGCGGACAGCCCACTCATCGCGGGGATAATACATTTTTTCCACCGCGACACAATCACCGCGATTCGCCGCGATCTGTTTTGATTCGCACACCGCTTTACTCGGTGTGAAATCGCAGGCCATCGCCGCGATTTATCTTCAGTATCAATTTACAATTGTGCAGTCAATTTAATGCATTATTATTCAATAACTATTAAAAACCCGAAGCAGAAGACAATTTTATTTTTGTTTTCGGAAAATTCAAATGCCCGGATAATGTATACTGGGTCACGATAGTTATATGGCGGTTCCTATTACCGACCTCGCGGTGACTGAACATAAAATTCAAATAGTAATTCTTATACTGGAAATTAGAATTATATTTTTAATTAATCGTTATTTTAACATATTTTACTATTCTGCTGTTGGTTAATACATCGATGGGTTCTTTAGTCAGAAATAATTCGAAAAATTATAAAGAATTCCGGGTCATAAACCCGTTATTAGTGCCGCCTTGTTAATAGGTACACACATCGCAAAGGATTGTGGGTAGCCAATTTATGTCAGGTGAAGAGAAATGCGACTTTTGGACAACAAAAACGAAAAACACACGTTATTAAATGCATTAAAAGTTTGAAATACGTATTGCTTCCAAAATTGTTCATTGTATTTATCATTTTTATTACATTTTTCACTGATCCGTGCTCTAATTTCCCCCGCGTTCCCCCGCGAATCTATCACGGAGAATCGCGGTGATTTCTTTCTTTCGAGACTGGATTTTGTAATCGCGGCGATTTTTACAGTCGCGGGGAATCCCCGCGATATTTCGGGTGACAATCCGCGGTACGATCGCGGGGATTTGTGACTTCGATTGAAAAACGGCCGCGGGGATGCTGCGAAAAAGTCGTAATCCGCGTGGCAGCAACTGTACAATAGTTTCGCTCTGAAAAATTTCATCGATATCTTTAAATTTTTAGCGCGAAACCATTGTAAATCAATATTTCTTAAATATCTCATACAGAATAACATGAATTATTTCATTTCTTCTCAAATCATAAATGAGTACCATTTCTTTATTACATGCCAGAGAATAAAGTACTTAAATGCATTTATGATGAAAATAAGATGTTTTTTGCTTGTCCTGTAAAATTTTCTAAAAGTGAGTTACAATAGTTAAAAACACGAGGGGCATAGCTGACCTGATGAAATGCATATATAGGTCTGACAAACTAGGAGTGTCCGCCGGCGTTTTGGCGTATATCTGGCAGAATAGTTGTGTGGTATTTAAAGAAACGTTTTTTAAAGAAATATTTTTTGACAAATATCAGAATTAACATTTGACAAGTTGAATTACCTACACTGTAAAATAAAATAAGAAACAAAAGTTGATCTTTAACCCTGCACCTCATCCGGCTTCAGTTTGCACTTCTTTCTTTTTTTCATTTTTCAAATTGATGGATAGGCGCCTATATGGCCTAATACTAGCTACGCCAATGTAGGAATCGCATTGTTGGGTAACATTTTTGTCGTGTCGCGTCACACATTTTTGTCGCATCGGGTCACATAACATATTTTTATTACTTGCATTCCTCAAACAGTTTTGAAACCCAAACTTCATATACACATAACAACAGATGACATCACCTATTTGTTGATTGCCTAATTTATTACAGAATTATGGCCCTTTGTTTGACTTAGAATTTAAGCGTCACCTTTAGCGATAGATCTAGTTTAGTATTGAATTTATTTAGTGAGATGGCAAATATACTAAAGCAAAAAAGAAACGAATTTTCGCTATATACTTCATGTAAACTGTGCTGCTGTTAATCGAATGGTATCTGGCTACATTAGACTTTTCCTTTCGAAAAAAATACTAAATCAACACATAACATACCAAATATTATCGCTTTAAATGGACACTGTCCGTAACTTTTAGCTTATAAAACACACACTAATTATGTTCGCACACATTACACACCAAACATTACTAAATATTTACTAATTAAAGCAGGATTGTTTGACGGAATTCAATCGCGGTACAAAAAAAAAGAGAAACCATTTCGGGCGTTTGAACTCGCAGCCCAAACTAAAATTACACTCGCGGTAATAATAGTGAAAGTAAAGTGGTCGACCTAGCTCCCAACTGAGCTCATGCGGGCTATACATATTACGCTCTTAATACTATGGTCAAAACCTAATGCGCTAATGGAAGTCACGTGATCGCAGAAAAGGTAAATACGGTGGGTCCCACTTTATTTACAAATAATAATTTAAGCTTTTTTTTCTTCAAACTCACGAATGTATTACTACAGACTTCTTAATGTCTATGCTCATGTTTTCATGTATATATTTCACTGAATAAAAGTCACACAGTTATTTGGTTATGCTCCCTATCTGCTTACTTACGGACAGTGTCCCTTTAAGGTTTCATTATTGATAGAGTACGCGTTTGGCTCAAGTAGATGAGCAAAGTTAGGGTGTATTTTTTTCAATTCTTTTTTTGGCCTAAGGGTATTGAGAAGTGATCACTGCTGTCAAATTTTGACAAAACTTAATTCATTAATTATGTATTCCAAATGAAACTTTAATGAATTTAATGAAATGAATTTATAGATAACTTGACATTTTGAAAATAGACATAGGATTATTTTCCAATACTGAGTGCAATGTGAAGAGTTTTTTTACACAACATAACTGTTTTCAATCTCTACCCAGAGTACACTCGTTCCTCATTTGACTCTGTCAACGTCAAAGGAAGTAGGGCGAATGGTTAGGTCACGTGATTATTCAAAAAAGTTATGACGATGTTTATAATAAATCCTTTTGCGTGATCTGCAAAGATAAAATATAGATCTATATTAAATAATTTCAATTTTTTTTTCTATGAGTTAATTTTCTACTATCGAGCTTCGGTTTGAAATGTTAACATATGCGTATCGATTGAGTAGACCTAAGTACGTATTAGTTTTGTAGTAAAATAGTCCCGATTAAAACTAAATTGTTTTCGTGCATTATTTCAAATCACCTTCAGCAATAGTTCCAGTTTAATTTATGTAATGGTTTTATTACACTCGAAGGAGCCATTTTATGTGATAAATGAATATTGCAAGGTATTAAATAAAGTAAGGTAAACTATGCAGGGGCGTAGCTGAACTGTATGCCCGATGGGCAAACGCCCCTTGGTCAGGGAGGCTCTTGACGATCATACGTTAGATTTCAGGATTTTTAGCTTAGATTAAATGTATGTATAATACAAGCGAAAGAAAGCGCACATGTGAAGTCAAGTCAAATAGTATACATGTATTTATATTTTTTATAACAAGTTAAGATCGGGAAAATAAGGGTGCAACGACTGTGCTGGAAATATTTTACCGCTAACCTCCTACCCCACGCCTGGCTTCACGTCTGCTTTGTAAAATATTACCTATTAGTCCTTGAGTGGGCCAAAACCCCTCTCCCCACCTCCCACTCTGGGAGAATTTTGCCACACGTGGTTCCTGGGGCCCTGTTTGGTTCCGGGCCACTGCAGATCCCAATAAAGGGGTAGGTAGAGGGGTAGAACCCCCTAAATTCATGTTCATTTTATCATTTTTTGTCCATGATCATTAAAGATCTTCATCATGACCCCAGCATTGTTTCAGGTGCCATCTCGCTCACATCAGTAGAATTGAATTGAATGTTGTTTAACGGCTCATTAACACAGTATAGGTTATTTAGAGCCACTCCAGAGAGAGGCGAAGGATATCACTAGAGCAGTGGCGGAAAAACAATAAACGTGGCTCCAGCATAAACGAGTGTCTACAATAGAATTGGCAGCAACTCTGCAGTTCAGGGTGAGAAGGTTCTAGGCCCATTTTCCATATTTTATCTCGATGTACATGGAGGATGAGCCTGGCATGTTCATTTCTGTTAGGCGCCATATAATCTTTCATGTGTTGGTGTGCCTTAAAACCCAATTTAATTCAATTCTAGGGAACGATTTTCTGAAAATTCATACAAAAAGCTTCAAAATGTGACATGTCTGCCATCAGAGTGTTGAGGCCTGTATGTGTAACGCACGTGACAATTACATTACCATTACAGGTGTGTGTAATACACGTGACAATTACATTACCATTACAGTTGTGTGTAATACACGTGACAATTACATTACCATTACAGTTGTGTGTAATACACATGACAATATCATACCATTACAGTTGTGTGTAATACACATGACAATTACATTACCATTACAATTGTGTGTAATACACGTCACAATTACATTACCATTACAGTTGTGTGTAATGCATGTGACAATTACATTACCATTACAGTTGTGTGTAATACATGTGACAATTACATTACCATTACAGTTGTGTGTAATACACGTGACAATTTCATTACCATTACAGTTGTGTGTAATACACGTGACAATTACATTACCATTACAGTTGTGTGTAATACACGTGACAATTACATTACCATTACAGTTGTGTGTAATACACGTGGCAATTACATTACCATTACAGTTGTGTGTAATGCATGTGACAATTACATTACCATTACAGTTGTGTGTAATACACGTGACAATTTCGTTACCATTACAGTTGTGTGTAATACACGTGACAATTACATTACAATTGTGTGTAATACACGTGACAATTACATTACCATTACAGTTGTGTGTAATACACGTGACAATTACATTACCATTACAGTTGTGTGTAATACACATGACAATTACATTACCATTACAGTTGTGTGTAATGCATGTGACAATTACATTACCATTACAGTTGTGTGTAATACACGTGACAATTTCGTTACCATTACAGTTGTGTGTAATACACGTGACAATTACATTACAATTGTGTGTAATACACATGACAATTACATTATCATTACCGTTGTGTGTAATACACGTGACAATTACATTACCATTACAGTTTTAATGCACGGTCAATAAAGTTGAATATGAGTAAACAAATTGCATATGGACAACAAATACTACCCCGATGAATTCTTTAAATTAGGCCAAGCCGTTTTATTTTTTTGTTTAGCGTCAACTCTGTTTCGCGAAATCTAGCTACCTATTCAAAAAAACACACAAACTCTGTTCGAAAAAACAAACCATTAATACAGCAAAAATTATCACAAAACATGATATAAAACATTTAAAACCTTTATTTAAACTATGAACATGTCTCATAAAACTTAAGTTTAATAAAGGGTAGTTAAAACAATAACAAAATCGACTAGAAAACAAGCATTTTGGAAACTCATATAGACATCGAATGACTTTGTCAAAAATGATACACATATTTGTATTAACTTCTAGTACTTGGAACATTCAAGTATTATTTACTGCTCCTGAGTATAAAACTTAATGCATAAAAATAGGATTCTGGCAAGTGAGATCAAATCATTGGATGAATGAGATCAAATCTTTTGGATTTATATCTTATTTCATTTACATAAAGCACATAAAACCTGAGATCAAACCTAACATACTAAGGTTCTGAGTTCAATAAATGAGTATAACACAACCTTCTCATAAAACTAAGTTTAATAAAGGGTAGTTAAAACAATAACAAAATCGACTAGAAAACAACCATTTTGGAAACTCATATAGAAAAGTTCTGTGAATGCATTTATGATACTAAAAATATCTTGTGTTGGCTTCAGTTCGAAAGAAACTCGGACAGAGTTAAAACACTCAAGAGTGTCATTCACTAGCTAGCCCCACCCCACTTCAATACTGTCACAACTTGTGATAATTCGGCATTTTGATGGGATGTTTAAACCTAGCCCAGGCGTAGAATTTTCACTTGCATCTATGAAGTTTTCAAACAGTGAAGAGAACGTTTGTTGCGAATCATTTTGTATAACATACCAAAGTAAAATGACTTTATTGTTCTCTTTAACACGAACAGCAATTATTTTGCTCGCCATAAGTACTGCACCTCATTTACCTCTTGTTTATTTTATATAAAAACCAATAGAATGTGTGTGTAAGTTGAAAAACGAATAAATTCGAAACATCAATAAACGCTTGCATCATGTTCATAATGTTATTATGCAATCTCCTAACCGGTTGAACATGTAGAGACAAATGTTTACGGCGTTATCGTCGCAGATTTGTTGTCGTCATGGACACGGCGAGCGTAAATGTCATTTTTTTCGTAAAAGTTCCGACATCCAAACTCTTGTTTTTTTTGGTTGATGACGTGAAAACCTAGGCGCACGTGGATGCTAAACATAAATAAAAAATGGCCTGGCCTTTGACAACATTTTCAACACAATAAAAACAGTTAAAAATAACTGGACCTTAAGTTAGCAGTAGACCCCTATGTTATTCCATAGAGCTATACATTTGTGTGGGCTGGCGTGGCGCAGTCGGTAGCGCGGCGGATTTGTAACCGGAGGCCCCGGGTTCAATCCTCTGTGGTGCCACTGAGTTCCGTCGGTGTGTTCTTGGGCAAGACACTTTACCTTAGCCTTGTCCGTCGGATGGGGACGTAAACCGGGCGGTCCCGTGTATCGGTCTATCTTCCGAGCACGTTAAAGAACCATAGGAATCTATTCGATAATAAGAGTAGGGCAGGTTCCCGGATTCCTATGTATCCTTCCCCTCTTTCTGGGGCGGCTCTAAATAACCTATACTGTGTTGATGAGCCGTTAAACAACATTCAATTACATTTGTGGGTAATGTAAGCAGTATGTTTAATACATTTGTAAATATGTTGACATATTTTAATTCATTTATATGAATACTTGTAGGAATTTAAGTGAGTGAGTTAGTAATATTTAGTGATTATTGAATTTTCTTTCACTGATAGAAATGTAATAAAACATAATTATAGCATTTTTGGTATAAAACTTACAGTGGTACCTCTACAAATAGAGGATCTTGCTTGAGTGCTTGTGTAATATTGAATTTATTAAACGAGTAAAAGATATGATATATTTGTTGTATCGCTTGTGATTAAAGATGCTGGTATCTAATTGATAAGCAGACACGTGCTTTGATACATTAATTAATACTGGTATATTTTTAAGATGAAATATATTTATTTTTAACCTTAACAAAGCTGATACTGTGTTATTATATTGTATAATATTACCATCAAATTTGTATTATATCACCCGATGTCCCCAGGCGTTAATTTTGAAACTTACCCTTTGCAACTTTCTTAGTGTCAAATGTACTAGAAATAACCCATTTGGCCCTGCACGCTACCCTTTTTATGCATAAGCTCAGTATTCACTCGACACATAAAAAGTCATGAGGTATTGAAACTATTTATTTGGCTTAGTTTAAACAGACTAATTCAATTCTGTTGATTGGATTGAACGTATATCGATTGCTGAGCGAAATTTAGGCAGGGAATAGTAAAAATGATCTATTTTTTTATCAGTCTGGCCTTCCCTTTAACTAAATACATATACTATTACACTACCTCCTTCTTACTATCATAATAGCAGCCTGTGATACAAGTGGAATCTCCTTTGACATTTACTGAATTCTTCAATAAAAGTTTAATTTGTTTCATACACTTTTATATCATTATTTTCCATGATTCTTTTTTATATTTTAACAATCTTTTATTTCTCTACATTCTGGTATGTGAAGAGCTTAAAGGGACACACAGCAATCTTTATTTAAAAAAAACTCACGGCATCCCGCTAGTTTTTCTGCATAAGTTGCATTTGTTTAATCATTAATATTAATTATAAGAATAGTATTAAGCAATTCGTTTTTGCATATTGTCAATTTTTGATATTATTGCACAAATAATATATTAAAACTTATAGTATAATAAGACGAAATAGTGAATACTTAAAATTTGATTTATTTAAATATAACCAGGGTAGAAGTAAAAATGATACTGGATATATAAATCGATACACCCATTTCAAACACATCAAGATTGCCGTGTGTCCCTTTAATAAGTACTTTAGCAGTTGATATTGAGTTCAACTAAAAATTGCTAATAATAAATTAGTTGCTTGGAAAAAACATCATGATTAAATCTTTGCATGTACTGCATTATACAGTATCTTAATCCTTTATAGCAGTTACAATCACTTTACATGATAACCCCAAACGCACTGCACTGACCGACTTAAAGAGTTTAAGTTTCTCCTTAAGATTTACAGAAATTATGAACTTGACGGTGCATGTACTTGACGATGCATATGATTTATCGCAAAGCTCTTAAGTAGAAGAAATATATTCTGCTTTTAATTAATGTAAAGTATACATGTTATGGTAGCAAAATACATAATGAACTTATCATGTGACTCATCATGTGACACATCATGTGACTTATGACTTGATTGTATTTTGGATGATGTTGAGAGTTAAATGATACATAATTTAGAACATTTGACTTATGTCGGTCAGTTCAGTGCGTTTGGGGTTATCATGTCAAGTGATTGTAACTGCTATAAATGATTAAGATACTATATGACGCAGTACATGCAAGCTGTATATTTATAAATTGTTGTATTGCCTAGCTACTTAATGAATGTTTGGAATTTTAAGGATTTTTGTGACCGACATCTTTATGTGTACATTATGCATCTACTTTAAGGAATTTAATGGATTTTTTTCCTGAAATTTTTACATTGTGAATCTTCAGCATTAAAAAGCTTCTTGGACTCCATATTTTCCAGACATCAATGATGGCAGGGAGTAAGTATAAGGCCAGAGTATTTGATTTTTTTGGTTCTCAGATTTTTTTTCGGAAAAAGTTCCACCGGAGGAGGGGGGAAAAAAATCTGAACCTTTATAAGTGTGTATCTTGTAATGGTGTAAAATATAAAATGGACCTGAACAAATTCATAATATAACATGATCTTCTGATTTTACGTTAATTTGGTTGTTGGAAATGGGTTACCAAATAATAACGAAAACTTTTATTTTCCATTTTTTTTTTCCTTTTTGCAAAACTTAGGGTCAGAGCGTTTGAGAACCGAAAAATTAAAAAACTCAGGCCTAACGGGAGGGATGATGAATCCTATAATCTGGTTTGATGTTGACTGTTTAACATTAAAGGGGGTACATCAGGATTTCCATGATGGTCTAGGGGTCTGACTTAAAATTGACAATTCTAAAGGTCCTAGACATAATGAATGACCCTAAAAATGACCTTTTATTTACAAGGAAATTAATTTTGCACAGGTTACGCACAGGTTTTATTTAAGCATTTTACACCCTATTCCTTTTTAGCTCACCCGAGCACTTCGTTCCGTGCTCGTGCTCAAGGGTGAGCTATTGTGACCACTCTTAGTCCGTCGTCCCTCGTCAACATTTAGCTTGTTTACACGATAGAGGCCACATTTCTTGAGCAATCTTAACTAAACTTGCACAGATTGTATATGACCATAAGATCTCAGAATGGTTCGATAATGGGACAGATTGGACCAGTAACACCAGAGTTATGGCCCCTGAATTAGCAAAACAATGCACTTTTTCATCTTGTTTACACATAAGAGGCCACATTTCTTGAGCAATCTTAACCAAACTTGCACAGATTGTATATGACCATAAGATTTCGGACGAGTTCTATAATGGGTAAGAACGGACCAGTAACAACAGAGTCATGGCCCCTGAATTAGCAAAAATGTATTTTACATGTTGTTAACACACAATACAGGCCACATTTCTTGAGCAATCTTTGTCAAAATTACACAGGTTTTTTTATTATTATTATTTAATTTATTTATTTTTAAATATATACTCGTCAGGGGCTACTTTCCGTCATTTATGTAAACATAAACTAATTTTTCAGACAAATCTATGTATCCTGACAATTTTTACTCTATTTTCTATTAGGTTACCTCTTCCTGGAAATTTGATACCAAAGAATTTTGTTTTATATAAATTATCGAAGTGGCACGTGACCTGTTTATAAATAGACTAAAACTGAGAAATCATTTTGTTTACAAGCCCAGTTTCCGTCATGTATTTTATCGAGTGATAGATTCAACTAGGTCAAGATACAGTAAACTTTTATGAATTAGAAACTTGTTTGCAAGTCTATTCAACAATTTCATAGTAAAAATGGTATGTTTGCATTGTTCCATCAGTCACCTCGATCGTTATAACAATGCGCCTGGAATCGTCAATGTAAAACAATTTTACACTGTAAAGATGGGTAACTCTATGTAAATCAAACAGATACAGGTTGTACGAGTTGCTTCTCTTTGGTTAAACTATATAATCAGGGTATACACTGAAGAGTGATAAAAATATGACGTCATTACAATTTTATTTTTTTAATAGTTTATTATGCGGCAGTATTATGCGCGCGCATCCCCAACCCCATATAAGGAAGTAAACAAATTTTTCGGAGAAATCCCTTTCGTTTTTGTACCGCTTATTTACTTTTTGGTTGTTTTCCTGTTTCCAATCTTCAGTTATAAACGTCTGACAATAAGTGACATCGCGTAAGTAATTTGCAGTGTAAAAACGTTGAGAATGACGGAAACTGGGCTTGGACGGAAACTGGCCTCTGACGAGTATATATATATTTTGATTATTATTATTATTATTAATTTTTTTTTTTCTTTAATCGCCATGTTGGATTTGATGAAACTTAGCAGGAAGCATCGGTAAGATGTCTAGTTGTGCATATTGCGCTGTTGTTCCGGTTCGCTGATTCTTGATGGATTTATGGCCCTTTGACATTTTTACTTTAAATTTCTTGTCGGCGCTACTCCTCCTAAACAGCTAGTTGGATTTCTACGAAATTTGGCAGGAAGCATCAGTATGATGTCTAGTTGTGCAGATCGCTGTATATCAATGAAATCTTGGACAAGTTTGAAAACCAGTTAGATCTTGTTAGTAACGACGGAGTTATGACCCTTGATTTATTGAAAAGTGCTATATTGTATTTTCCTTTGTTAAATCTGTAGCTACTTCATTTTTTTATCTGATGATCTGATCCCAAATTTGTTTAGAATGTTAATATCAATAAAAGCTTCAACACGTTGCTTGATTCCCATTTTTAGCTCTGCTGGCCTGTATGGGATGCCGAGTTGTCCGTCGTCCGTCCGTCGTCCGTTGTTAACTTTTGTCTCGTTAAGACGATAGGGCCTTCATTTTTCATCGATCGTTACCAAACTTCTTATTTTTTTATTTTTTTTTTAATTATTATTCATTGATTTTTTTTTATTTAATTTAAATTTTTTAATTTTATTTTTTAATTATTAATTTTTAATTTTTATTTAAAATGTTTTTTTTCTCAATTTTTTCCTTAAATCTTTTTTTTTTTTGTTTGTTGTTTTTTTAGCACTATGTTTTTTTAGCACAGAGGAGTTATGGCTCTTGATTTAGTTAAAAATGCTATATTTTGCCTCGTTAATACGGTAGGGCTTCATTTTTCATCTGATCTTTACCAAAATTTAACATATTCTTTAGTTATGGCCCTTGATTTAGTTCAAAAGCTGTTTTTTGCCCGAAACTTCCAAAAAAACGTAAATGGCAGTCACTCGCTTCATTGATGTTATAAGAGCCCCATACTAGACACAGCAGACTTATTGTCCATGATTACCAGGTGAGCGATCTAGGGCCAAAGCCTTGAACCTAAATAATAAATTAAGGCTGACTCCATATTCTGATTGTTCTGAATGACATTTTTATCATGAATTTATCCAGCATGTCTCAAACTTTTTTTAAGATTTTAGATTCCTTCGGAAAAAGTCTGGTGTACACCCTTTAAAATACTTGGCATAAATGATCTTTGAGTCACACCCACCAGGTATTTAACTAGCACAGTATCTCGCTGGAATTATTTTCACTTTAAAAAACACATGATCAATTTGTATATAAAAAGATCCTATTAATTATTTCTGTTTAAATTTCAGAAATCGAGAGTAGTGAAAAAGCGCCTCTACTTGATCCTCAGATAAACGTTGCCGACGAAGAGGAAGACAGTAAGATTTTTTTTTTTTACGATTTCTTTCATGGAGGGCACAGCTTTTAGAGCTGTTGTAAATAGTAACCCTTAACCTGCTAAACACGACTATAATAGCCTTTGTGTCCATTGTAAACCCAGATCAGCCTCAAATAACTCGCAGGCTGATCATAGTTTACAATGTCCAGCTGCTGATCAGTAATTTTCTCCAAAACTCCCCTTTGTCACATAAATGGAATGGTCTTAATTCAGAGAAAGAACAGTCCATTATATATATGTAGCGGGTCAAGGGTTAAACTTGTTTGTGAACAGTGGAACAACCCATTTAAATGAGGTGAAATTTTATGTATTTTGCAATTGCAAGTTATCAATCGATGGCATGACTTGCATAAAATATGAGGTTGTACTAGTTCATGCACTGTTTTATCAAGTCCCATAAATCTAAAACTGCTGAGAAAATGAGATAACTGAATGCATATATACAAAGGCTGATCAAAAGATATGCAGACTTTTACTACAGTTTGATTATTCTTGGGAGTAAAATCATCAAACTTTACATCAATATAGATGCAATATTCTTCATAAGGTGACAACTCTCGAATTCCAAAATATTCAGTGATGTACATTAACTGTGCATGCATATATTCATATTAACGAGGTACCAACGCAATAACTATACTCGATAATTTAGTTTTCATTAAATGTTCTGCTGCCGGTATGACATTGTATTAAGCGCTGATGCTATTTCCGATGCTACTTACATTATGATACTTGGTTATTTTGCATCAGATTGACAGAATACATACCCAGCTTCATCTATTAAGAGCCGAGTTAGCCAGTAGAACCTAGCTTCATCTGTTAAGAGCAGTGTTATCCAGTAGAGGATCCATAGGTTCTGTTGAGCCTTTTGTTTTAAATTGTTAATGCTATATATAAGGAGAAGGGTTTGTCATAATTTGAGGGCTTAGTGTGATACTAATATATCTTGTTCTGTATTATATAGTTACAATACTTTTCCACTCATGCCTCACATATATCCCTGAAAATTACTGAAATACATTACTACAGCGGTAACGCTGTCAGTAGACATAGTAGACATTTGCAATTATTTTATTTGACTGTTGATTATTTCAAACAATTGTCAAAAAAAGGTGATTGTTTTATTTAAATCTCAGTTTTGTCATTTTATGGTCTGTTTTTAATGATTTGCTTTTGACTATCTTCATACTGGTAAATGATTCTAAATAAAAAAAAAAAAAAGAGATTGGAAAGGAGGTGTCCCTCTCTTACAACGGACCCACCTCTTGTACCGTATCAATGTTGGCTGTTATTTTTTTAACAAAATAATGGCTTTTAATTGAAAATGGCCATTGTGAGCACTGGTACGTACTAGGTGGTAGACGGAGATATTTCTTAAGAATATCAACGCATTGGTTGCCTGCTTGTCCACACATTTGTTGAATAAACTTGACTGCTAGATTTTTTCTTTAAAGATCCGCAGCCACAGGAGATGGGAGATTGGGTTTTGGGGTGGAATCTGAAACTATAAATTTATATGCTGTAAAGGTGTTAGTTACAATGTTACACATAACATTGACCAGAAAGCTATATTATAAATATGAAATTCTGATTTTACCTTAATAAAGAAAAGTGAAAATAACATTCCATTCATGTGATTGTGATTGATTTCTGTCTATCTGGACGTATAATGCCAACCACCCAAATGAATGAATGGTGTCATATTATGCTCAAAAACTGATGAAAGATGAAGAAATGAAGTAGTAAATAAAAGTTAATGTAACTACCACCCAAATGATGTGGTTGTTTAGAATGGATCCAAAGTACAGATACTGGTAATATTTTAACCCATTTTTCTTTTCTTTTTTCATTTTGAAAAATCTCTGGTGAGAGGATCTGAGAATCGAAAAATAAAAAACCTATGGCCTGTTGACATTGCCAATTGCAAGGATTGTACATATACACAATTTATCATTTATATTGTTTCAGAGATGTTTTTCAAGCAGATCAGCATGTACCAGCTTTATGCGCTGCTTATATTCCTGTTGACGTATCTTCTGAACCAGCTTGACCGATACATGCTGGCCATCACGGTCAAGCCTATGGCACAGGAGGTACACTTCGGAGACAAGGGCTGCATGATCTACTCAAAAAACTTCACAGAGAGTCAGCTGGGCAACGTGAAATGTAATGCAACCAAACAGGATGTGTAAGTCATTTAAAAAAAAAAAAACTAATTAAGAATATATTAACTAGTTTCATTGGACTTTGTTGAACCTATAGAACAGGTAAAAGCTGTAGACTCACTTTTGTCTGAATCTGTTTATGAGAAATTATTAGTATTTCAAAACTTCTCGCACTCTTGAACTGTATTAAATCCCAGCAAGCGGTAGTTGCTACAAACATTAGGTATAAACTGCAGTTAGTATTTCGTCTGCTTCAAGATAAGGGTTTCAGCATTCTGACCAAGCACTGATTTATACAGGTATGTACAGCTATTAATAGATGCACCAAGGTTAGACAGTTACAGTTTTGTTCTAGAAAGTATAGAAAATAAATACATTATATGGTTATTTTGATATATCTGTATAGAGCAATGTTTAGTGTATTTACATGCCAAATTTTATGGTTTAAAAATGCAGTATTACGTAGAAATTTGTGATAAAACTTCTCTGAGTAGCATAATGTATAAAAACGATCCGAAAAGTTTCTCTGGAGCCATTTTTTTTTTTTTTTGTACTCTTCCCTGACTTTTAACTGGAATTGAATTACTCCAGAATGTGTCTGTCTTGGGTAGGTACAATCACTCTTAACTGTTATAATATTCGGACATCTAACAAAATCTCTTTTATTAATGACAGGTCAATAGTTATGACTAAAACAGCTTGCAGTGAATCATATAATAAAACAGTTTGGAGACCAAACTCATATGACCAATTTACAAACCTCAGATCAGATACTCGGTGTACCATAAAGAATAATAACTACATCCTGATTTTTAAACAGGTCTATTATTAGATTTTATATACAGAAACATTTCCACTAGTCCTTTGTGTTATCCAAAAACACATGCTGTCTGCTATCAAACATACCTTAACAAGGTTGTGCAGTAAAAAAGAAACAGCACTAGTTTCATAATGGTGTAATTGTTGAAAACAACAACAACAAAAACATACCTACCTACCTACCTACCCATTGATGAAATCAAACAGCAGACAAACCATTTATTAATGATGGCCTTGTATTTCACATCTTCTATTAAATGCAAACGATTACTTCTGAACAAGGTAATAATTGTTAAAGAACATTATTTGAGTTTTATTATAGGACATTTTAAGCAGAATAGAATACATATAGTTTTATTGTCGAACCCGTTTACGTATCTCGAATTGGCGATCAAAATGTCATTCAGGGGTATGTGTACCAATTAATCCGTTCGTTTGTTCGTTCGTCTGTGCGTCTGACTTTCATTTGTTTATATGTTTTTTCATGATTTGCAGGATTTTCTTCACCATTGGGTAATTGTGATCTACTTTCGATGAAATACAGGTCACAACCAGTCTCCGCTACAACATGCATATCCTCTTTGAAAAAAGGTTTAATCTGGAACTTAATCTTGCATTTTACAAGTGATTGTGGATAATAACATCCAAAGTATTTGGTCCACAACAATGAAATAACAGGCGTAATATATGCACTGCTATGCTGTGCTTTTGTTTCATATCCATTCTAAAAAGTATTTGCTTATATTTAAGTTTTTCTTTTAGTTGTGTGTAATTTTCATATTTCAGATGCATGCAGACGACTATAATGGACAACAAAACCGGACAAACAGAGTTTGTTTGCGATTGGGACTACAATGGACAGGGACTCGAATACCAGCTTGTGGCTGGGCCCGTGTTTATCGTCATCTACACATTTGCCGGCATATTTATCAGTTTTGCTGCAGACAAGTTCAACCGTAAAGTGATGTTGGCGTGTTGCCTGATTTGGTGGTCAACAATGACGATACTGACGGGGTTTATTACGCAGTATTGGCATCTGGTCGTGCTGAGATTCGCGCTTGGGTTTGGGTGAGTATGGATCCTGTGATCAAGGGATGTCTCCAGCTGTTTTGAGAATTGTTGTACATTCATAAGACTTGTATCGATAAAAAACATAATTAAAAGTTAGACATTTTGGCTTATTGTATCAGTTGAAAATTCATCATCATCTGTATCATCAGTGATAGATTTAAAGCTTTTTTGTTTGAGATGCCATTTCCTGCAATTTGAATTGTGTATCTTATTATATAAATATTGCATCCCAGTGAGGGTGACAGTGGATATTGTCAACCTGAGGAAAATAATGTCAACCGAGGCAAAGCCAAGGTTGACATTATTTTTTCCGAAGGTTGACAACATCCACTGTCACTCTCACTGGGGTGCAATATTTATTTTATTATACCGAACAAAAATATGTTTTGATTAAAATTTAAATATATGATGGGGGAAAACAATCCCTCACTTCTCTTCACTATTCTTTGTGTACTCGCAGAATCTTTGACCAGTTCCATGGTGTTCAGATCCTCTTCCGAATTTGTTGCGAATCTTCTCGCCATATTTGTTTATTGTCGTTTGGTAAACCAAGGGTCTTACGATTGACATAACTTCAACTGTATTTTAATAAGCGTCCACCGATTTCCAATTGCACAAAGCGTGTCGCAAGTAGAAAACTCCAAAACCTATTTTTATACTTCTCGTCACGTCACAATCGTAAAAAATTGTTTACCGGCGAACAGTAAAAATTGCTTTACACTAATGGTAATTTATACAGGAGTGTAAACGTGAGGGATAATAAATACATTTGTGGCACAACTCTGTGAAGTTAGCAGCATGTATGTAAACTCAGTTTCAAATTACTTAAAGAAGCTGCAACAATAGCCAAATTTCACAACATATGTATACTGTTTCTAACCTACTGATGATGAGGTATATATATAACTTATATAGTTTCAGAATCCAAACTCTATAGACACAGTATAAACGACTTTAACCAGCCTGGCCAAACCCCAACACTTTTTTTGTTGAATTAAAGTTCTCCGGTCATGTTTTGTTTCATGAACATGTTTATGTTTGTTTAAATCGAAATCAATACACAACAATAGATATTTACAATTCACACATTGCAATATCTGTGAAAAGTCAGAATAAAATTTTATTTAATGACGTAGAAAACTTTGAACAGGTAAATTAATCCACAGGTAATTGTATTTATCAATTATCTGTCAATAGTTGTGCAGCTATAAAATTCAGATTTACCTCATTTCCCCGTGCAGTCACGCAGTGGTAAAAGTAGTATCTACGTCATGCAAATAATTCTTATTTTTACATACAACTTAGTAGCGGTTTTAAATATATGTTTCTCTCCGAGACTATCAAGAAATGTTCATATGATGTCTAAGAATTAAATTTGTTAATTGATAGTACTACAAAAAGGGTGGCCATTCATCTTTAAGAGTTACCAACTCATAATTAATTTTACGCATAGTCAACCACGGGTATTTTAAAAACCCTTGAAAAAACGAATACTTTTAAGCGACACATATACATTATTATATGATCTGAACACTTGGATAGAGTTTTGGTAAATGTTTTTGTAGTGTTATTTTGCCGTTGTATGGCAAGTTAGTTTCTTTAATATACTGTGTATGAAATATTTAGTGGCTGATATGCAAATGGGGAGAAACCCTAATGTGCAATATCTCAACTCACGGTAATTGTGTTTTAAACAAAATTAACATTTGAATATATGAATACATTTACAAATAAATAAAAATACTTGGCAGTGTAAAAAGATGATAATTTTCAAGATCAATTTTGAAAGATACATAATATTGAATAAATTTATACAAATGTGCATGAAATATGCAGGGTTTTAAAATAACCGGACTGTAAATACCTTAATTTTTGCAGTCAACTTTGTTGAACATCTACGATAAAGACTGAGTCTATCAGCTACAAGAATGTAGCGGTGTGTCACATTTCTGATCACTGATTGGTCAATCTATTTTGATGATGCTTTATCGAAATTATGAATAGACTGGAAATCATTTAAAACAGTTTGTGTACATGTCTACTGAAAGGAAAAAGAAACACGACACGGGAATTTCTGCTATATACACAACAACATTTCTAAGTATCAACTTTTGTATCTTAATTAATTTTCTTATTTTAAATATATTTTAGAATAGATATGTGATAAGTATTTTGTTTTGACCCATAGTTTGTAAAACATTTATTTTTTGTTTAAATTGTTACATCTTTTGAGAGTTACCCTCCCTTTATATGAAAACATGAAATGTGCTGATAAAACACATAACATGAGTCAAAGATTGCTTAAAGATATAAAATTCTTAAAATTGGTATGAAATAATAGAAAAAAACATAAAAAATTTGACCCATTTATTGCAGATTTTTCATCTATAAAAAAAATGAAATATGGATAATCTTAAATTGCCTCCCTTTAAATTGAATATTGTTTGAAATTCAAGTAACTGTAATTCAGCGTTAACATTAAATATTTCGAAAATGTCTTTTGCAAATGCATGCTAGTAAAGCATGATGTCAGAATAATTTTAACTGGCATATTTTAGAATTAGGTACATCGAAAGCCTCACTAATTCAAAGTACTTAATAAAATCCTATATACCCAGTTGTATAAGTGTTATAACTTATTTCTAAGAAAACACATTGACTTAAAAGTTTTAAAATATGTTTATGCAATCAGAGCAGACGATTTACACTCGTTATTTTGCAGTTTAACCATATCTCTAATCGAGCTCAAAATACACAAAACAATGAGAATATTATTGACATATTTTTAGGTTTGTACTTAGCAATTTGGTTTAGTGTATTGTATATACTGCACACTTCATTCCATATATACTCCAAGGAAATCCCAAGATGTTTTGTAAAAAAAAAAATTGCAGTTAAAGGACACAATTGTAATAATGTAGACGTTTTAATCACAGTACACGTTGTAACAAGAAATTCATAAATGTTGAAGTTCCTCTTTGAAAAGTTGAGCCAGTTCAGCACTGTATTTAAGAGTTTGCAAAAAATTGCATCCTAAGTTTGCGCCAAAGGCGTTCTCTGTCAATAATGAAACTTTGCAGGAATACTATTTGCTGTGTTGTTTTAGTCTTTTTTCCGAAAGGAAAGATCTTGCGTAGTCATGTACCATTCGATAAATAGCAGCAGATTGTACATATTATATACAGTGGAAATTCCTGTGTCGCATTTCTTTTTCCTTTCAGTATATGTTTTAAACCTAGTAGTGTGCCTAAAACAAGTCGCACTGTTAAGCATATGTTTTTCGTGTGTGTAAACAAAACCTGACTTTTTAGCATATAAAATAAGAGTTCACTGCTAAGCATATGTTTTTAGCTCTACTGGCCGAAGGTGAGCCTATGGGATGACATGTTGTCTGTCGTCCATTAACTTTTGCCTTAATGACTTCTCATAAACCTCTTAGATGATTTTGACCAAACTTTACATGGATTATCATTAGGTCAGTGGGTATTAAGTCAAGAAAAATAGGTCAATGCCACATATACATGATGGCTGCCAGTACTTGAAATTGACCAAACCTTAAAAATCTTCTTGTTAAGAAGCACTGAACAGATGTCGACAGATTTTCTTTATTAATGATTGCCAACCCCTACTATCTGATTTGTAAAAACGAAATCCTTGGGGTAAGAAATTGCCACACCCAAAGTGGGGTCCAAAGTTTGAATATAGAGATTTTGCATGTTTTACACAGGCATAGATTGGAAAAACTTTAAAAAGTTATTTCTGAAACCACAAGGCATAAAGCTCTCATATATTGCATATAGCCTAAGCTTATTGTCATGTACAAGTTTTTATTAATTACCTTAACTATATTAGCCTTGTTTTACTAGAAACTCTACACACAATACGACGCAAACTCGGCCAATATGAACCGGAAGTTGGCCAATATGAAAAAAACAAGGCCAATATGAAGAAACTCGCCAATACGAGATTTAAGTGACGTCATTCACGTTAAGTAATGTCATTTGCGCTCGCTTTTTGACATATAAATGAAATTAACGCTACTATACATAAATGCAAAGTATGTCAAAATAATTTGATCAAAAACAGATTATACTGTAGTGGCTGTTAATTAATAAAATTTTCATTAATTAAGTGTTTTCATATTGTCCGAGTTATTGGTCCTCGGACTGTCATATTGGCCCGCGACCTTCGGCATTGGGCCAATATAACAGTCCTTGGGCCAATAACTGGGCCAATATAAAACTACTTAATTAATAACATCATATTATTTATCTGTGTTTTTCTATAACAGGGAAGCAGGATGTACTCCGTTTGTGGCGTCCATGTTGGCCGATATCTACCCTGCAGAACTGCGTGGTACCGCCCTGGGTATCTATAATTGGGGAATCTACATGGGGTACAGTCTCTCCTACGCACTCGGCAATCTTATCACTGCAGCTAATATAAACGGACAGGTAAGAGTTCTTATGTTACAGACGTCTACAAGCATTTCGCAGTCATTCAGATCCATTTAATATTTCTAAGGGTGAACCTGAATCTATTGTAATTAACCCTTTGCCTTCTTAGGGTGACTACAATAGCCTTTGCGTCCATTGTAAACCCAGATCAGCCTGCGAGTAACTCTGATCAGGGTTTACAATATCTGGCTGCTCATCAGTCATTTCTCCAAAACCCCCTTTGTAACATAAATGGAATGGTCTAAATTTAAAGAAAGGACAGTCCATTATACATTCATAGCGGGTTAAGGGTTATGAAAAAAAAGATAAAATAGTTTTGCGTTCATCGTTAAGGGTTATGAAAAAAAAGATAAAATAGTTTTGCGTTCAACGTTTGATTTGGTGTAACATTTTTGTCATGTTTAATCTTAAAATAAAATGTGTTTCAACGAAAAGTTCTATAATATTGTTTCGACTTCATCATTTGACCATTGATTAATATGTTTATAGCATATTTCCTGTTCTTTAAGTGACTTCTACAAACTAGTATTCTTTAAAAATGGTTTTAGTATATTTTTTAGATCACCTGAGCCGAAGGCTCAAGGTGATCTAATGGGATCACTCTTCGTCCGTCGTTCGTCCGTCCGTCGTCGTCGTTAACTTTTGCTTCAAACGACCTCCTCAGAAACTGCTCGGCCACTTTTTACCAAACTTCAAGTGGATGATCCATAGATAAATGTTTTTTAGATTTGTTAAAAATTAGGTCTGCGCGACATCCACGATGGCCGCCATTACCATATATAGTCGAAACCTTAAAAAATCCTCTTCTCAAGAACTGCTGGACAGATTTCGACTGTTTTTCTTTTAAAATGATCGCCAACACCTAGACTATCAAGTTTGTTTAAATGAAGTTCCCGGGGTAAAAAATGACCTTGCCCTGGGGGTCCAAAGTTTGTATATTGGCATTTTGCATGTTTTTCATAGACTTATATAGGAAAAAAGCATCAGCTTATAGTCCTCTACTAAGTTTATTCAAATGGTGACCTTAGGGTCAAATTTGGCCCCGCCCGGGGTTCACAGTTTTGCATAGACTTATATAGGGAAAAAAATAAAAATCTTCTCTGAAACTACAAGAGCCAGAGGTTTAATATTTTGCATTTACTATAAGATTATGGTCCTTTACCAAGTTGTTCAAATGGTGACTCTGGGGTCACAATTGGCCCCGTCCCAGGGGTCACATATTTTACATAGACTTGTATATGGAAAAACTTAAAAAATCTACCAGATGTTTAATATTTTGCATTTGCTATAAGCTTATGGTCCTCTACCAAGTTTGTTCAAATGGTGACCCTGGTATAAGCTTATGGTCCTCTACCAAGTTTGTTCAAATGGTGACCCTGGTGTCAAATTTGGCCCCACCCCAGTGTCACAGTTTTACATAGACTTATATAGGATTTTTTTTTAAAAAATCTTCTTCTAGCCAGAGGTTTAATATTTTGCATTTACTATGAGCTTATGGTCCTTTACCAAGTTTATTCAAATGTGACCCCATCAAATGGTGACCATGGGGTCACATTTAACCCTGCCCCAGGAGTCACATGTTTTACATAGACATGTATAGGGAAAAACTTAAAAATTTCCTTCTCTGAAACCACAAGGCACATTTCTCTCATATATTACATGTAGCCCTGGGGTCACATTTTACCATACCCCAGGGGTAACACTCTAGCACCTTCATTTTGTATTTGATCTTTACCAAACTTTGTCAGTGTCTTTATATCAATGTTGTTAACACAACAGAGGCCACATTTCTTGAACAATCTTAACCAAACTTGCACAGATTGTATATGACCATGAGAAGAAGTTTGATAATGGGCCAGTACTCAGGTGATCGATATAGGGCCATCTTGGCCCTCTTGTTTCAAATAAGACATGTAATACAATTGTTACTAAAACTGGATTGAAACAAAATCATCAGGGTTTCCATTCTTTTTGAGTCACCTGTGAAACATGGCAGACATTTAGGGATCGCTTTGTACGTCGTCCGTCCTTGCAAGTCGTCTACCATCCGTCTGTTAAACTTTAACCGGAAGCCCATAACTTCAAAAGTATTTGACCTATGTTCATGAAACTTCACACACATCTTCATCTTACCCCAAGGAATGTTTTTACACATGTCCAATAACTCTGACTTTTATTTTGGCAGAGTTATGCCCCTCTTCATAAAACTTTAAACTGCAATCTAACCAATCTCATAACTGGCCATAACTTTGAAATAAAAACTTGGCAGGTAACACAAGTTCCGTGGAACACCCTTCTAGTTTTATCTGTATAAATGACAACCAAAACATATCATATACACGAAAAGTTCTATAATATTGTTTCGACTTCATCATTTGACCATTGATTAATATGTTTATAGCATATTCCCTGTTCTTTAAGTGACTTCTACAAACTAGTATTCTTTAAAAATGGTTTAAGTATATTTTTAGATCACCTGAGCCGAAGGCTCAAGGTGATCTAATGGGATCACTCGTCGTCCGTCCGTCCGTCCATCGTCGTTAACTTTTGCTTCAAACGACCTCCTCAGAAACTGCTCGGCCAGAACTAATACGGATCAATTTAGATTTAAAAGAATACAATTAGCAATTGATAAGCTTTTCTCCTACTAGAGGTGGTCTCGCGGTATCTTGGGCAGGATTGGCTGTAGCAGACACATATTGATAACTGCGCCCCTTTCTTTGTATGTAATATGATGTAATTCAGTGGGTTTTTTACCCAAAATATTTGACGAAATTCGGCCCCATTCTCCCCTTGAAATAGTTATATTGTTTTCCCCTTTTTTGAGAAAAAATGCTCCTCAAAAAAACAAAACTTTTTTTTTTACTTTTAAATGTTGTTTCTTAGTTGACCACCCATAACATTTCCATCAAACATGTTCTTGATGTAAATTTAGTATTAAATGAAATACTGCAACTTAATACATAAACAAAACTACTATCTTTCTTCTTTATTTTAACATTGTTGAAATTCCCCCTTCTTCCAATTCACGTTGAAATTTCCCCCCTCTAAAGGGCCCGACCTCCTTCTCCAAAAGGTAAAAAAACACGCTGAAATTATTTATGTATATGCCACACATGGTGAGTTTCAGTATGTAAAACAAGTGTTACTGTTTCTCATGTGATGTATTGTATTAAATGCATATGTTGTACATGGGAACTTCAATTATAACCCCGCAAAACAAAGTTTAGTTTGTATCCTGGATTCAGTCTGTCTGTCTGTCTGCCCATCCGACCTTCCCCCAATCACACTTTTTTGGTTGCCGCAACTTGTCATTTAGTTTTAAAGGGATTCAGTTTATATTTGGTAGGATTGTTTAAACATGTTATTTTGATTCAGCATATTTTAATGCAGCTATGGTATTTTATGGTTTAGTAAGAACCTTGTTGCTGCAACTAGTCATTCCATTTTGAATGGATTCGACCAGTGTTAAGGCAAAAAAAAAAAAAATACCTGTGTTTCCGGTGGCTCCGACCGACCCTATTTTTAAGGGGCCCTAAAATAAAATAAATAAATTTGTTCTGAACAATGATTTATCACAATATATCGAGGTAAACTGACATCACAGAGAAACTTCCAATTGTATCATCAACTTGTATTGGGGTTTATGAGATAAATACATGTAGAATCTCACAATATCTTGCTCCAAAAAAAAAAAAGCAAACAAAAAAAAAATGCCTACTGACCTACCCTATTTTTTAGAGCATGCAATAGGAAACACACTATGGATGCCGTCATGAGAAGATGATCATATTACAATATCATTTACATTTCACAGTTTCTAAAGGAGATATGATTCTTTTAGGATCAAGGTAATAGTCACAGCTTTTTGTTTCTCAATTATCAGTTTAGCCTTATAATCATCTTGTTTTATAATTAAAGTTTATATAACACAGATCTTAATATGGTCATTCATCCATTATTACCAAAAAATACCCTTTTTGAGACATTTTCCCAGGCAGGGGAAATTGGTAACTCTACAACTATTTTGTTTAGACTGTATTTTTTCTATACTCTAAACAGATATATAATCCGAAGCACTGTACTACATATCATGTCAAAAAAGGTATCATTTTATCTGTTAACAGACATGCTAACTTTTGCGTTATTTGTGTCTACAAATTAAACAAAGTTTTAAGTTCTCTATAACTATATTACATTAGCCTGCAATGATAAGGCGATTGAAAAGACATCAACCAATTTTTCTTTATTCCTGTACTTTCAGTCATACACTCTACATGTGAGACCATTTCTTTGTTTTCCAACAATTTCTGTTTCACCTATACTTGTTTTCCACATTTATCAGGCCATTTCTAGTGACTTCCACATTTTCAGTGACATCCTTACTGGCAGCGACATTCACATTGACCTTGATACATTGATCTGACATCCTCACTGACCTTGAAATACACATTGACATTGATACATTGATCTGACATCCTCACTGACCTTGAAATACACATTGACCTTGATAATTGATCTGACATCCTCACTGACCTTGAGATACACATTGACCTTGATACATTGGTCTGACATCCTCACTGACCTTGAAATCCACATTGACCTTGATACATTGATCTGACATCCTCACTGACCTTGAAATACACATTGACCTTGATACATTGATCTGACATCCTCACTGACCTTGAGATACAAATTGACCTTGATACATTGATCTGACATCCTAACTGACCTTGAGATACATGTTGACCTTGATACATTGATCTGACAGCCTCATTGACCTTGAAATACCCATTGACTTTGATACATTGATCTGACATCCTCACTGACCTTGAGACATTGACCTTGACATCCACACTGACCTTGATATCCACATTGACAGTCACATCAGCATTGACATCTACCATACTGACCTTGTCATTCACACTGACCTTGTCATTCACACTTAGCTTGACAACTACACTGACATCCACATTGACATCCACACTGACCTTGACATCCACACTAACCTTGACAACTGCACTGATATCCACATTGACATCCACTCTGACCTTGACATCCACACTGACTTTGACATTGACATCCACACTGACCTTGACATCCACACTGACCTTGTCATTCATACTGACCTTGACATCCACACTAAGCTTGGCAACTACACTGACATCCACAGTGACCTTGACATCCACACTAACCTTGACATCCACATGACTTTGAAATCGACATCCACACTGACCTTGACCTCCACACTAAGCTTGACAACTACACTGACATCCACATTGACATCCACATTGACCTTGTCATACATACTGACCTTGACATACACACTAACCTTGACAACTACACTGACATCCACATTGACATCCACACTGACCCTGACCTACACACTTAACTTGACTGCCACACTAACCTTGACATTTACATTCAGCCATTGACAATGACAAACACTTTCCCAATTTTTCAGATTGCTTATTAAGAGAAATTGTTTCTTACGCTGATACCAGAATATATGATATATTCCCCCCACAATTTGATTAGTGCAGATGTACTAAGAAAATAACACAACCCTGACACAAAAATGTGCTTTAAACTTGAATTCTGCTCTCATATTCCTCTACATGTAACCCATTCCCTATAATAATCTTATTCAATACAGTTTATTTTATAAGGACTAAAGCCTATTGTATCTAAAGTGAGTATTCTTTTGTTTCTAGATAAAGATATCATTGGTACAGAAGTCTGTCCGTCCGTCATCAAATTTGCTGATAACTTCAGTTCTCATTTCAAACTTGACATTTGCATTACCCATGATGGGAAGAGGAACCCTATCCATTTTGATGCAAGTTGGTTGAAAGTCAAGGTCGTGGGTTTTAGGGAGGGAAGGGAATAAGTGGAATGTGTAGACTAACTTACCAAATGAATAAATAATAATGAACGATCCAATTAAACAATTTATAATTGAATTAAGCATTTTAACGATATTATAATACTGGTAGGTGTAATTCACCTTTGTATCATACTAATATATCTATAGAAATGCAACAAAGTTGAGTTACTTCCTAACCTGTGTTAAGATCACAATGGAAGGAAAATGATGTTCATTTAAACAGGTGACCTTTTAACACAGGTTTATTTTGTTAATTTTGGAATTAAAGAAATATAGACAACAAGGTATGAATGTTGCCATAAAGAGTTGTCAGCCCTGATTTTTGAAAGTCGTCATTCTTACTCTAAAGCAATGAGTCTGAGACCTAAAAGAAACCAGTCTCAGACTGCAAAATCACTCGTCTCAAACTATAACATTTTATCAATGTCCAACCTTATTGTAACCAGTCTAAGTATATGAAGAAACCAGTCCTGGTGTAACCATGCAGTCTAAGTATCCGAAGAAACCAGTCCTGGTGTAACCAGTCTAAGTATCTGAAGAAACCAGTCTTGGGTCATAAATAACTAGTTTTGGGAAGGGCCGTAACTAATGTTGTAAGAACTTGTGGCCCGACCCATTTGCATACTTTGTAAAAAAACAAGAAAAAACGAAAAAAAACATGTTTAAACTATAAATAATTAGTCTCAAACTCATATGTTATCAATGTCCAACCGTATCGTAACTAGGTTAAGTATCCTAAGGAACCAGTCTTGGGTAAACAATAAATAGTCTCAAACTCAAATGTTATCACTGTCTAGCCATATTGTAACCAGTCTTAAGGACTTTTGGTCAGCCATCTTTGAAAAGAAAATCCAAAATGGATGGGGTAGGGTTAATTGAAATTTTCATCCAAATGCATATTATAGGCTTGAACAATGTCAGTGATATAATAGATGACAGTAATTCAACACTATTGATGTGAACATAATATCAGAAACAATATTTATTTGGCAGAAATAGTGCCCTTTATATTCGAAAAGTTCAGTACAATTTTACTCGAAGATGTTTTGTTTTTTATGTTAAATAAATGTGTCCATTTATATAAAAATGGCACATGAGACATGATTTCTAAAAAAAGTAAGCCATGTTATCACATATCCAAAATTTGAAGTACACCATTGTTAAAAATGAAGACTTCTTTATATGCCGTGAACCTTCAACACACCATGATACACATAAAAAGCATGCACATGAATTGTAAATTGAAACATGTGGTATGGTGAAACATTCGGATAAACAGGTCATTTGATCGTATTCAGATCGAATATAATAATAAATTACTCTTGTTTTGCCATGTTTCTACTCACGACAGTCACTCAGTTGTGTTTAATACATCCACAAATATAGTTGCCATTTATAATAGTTCGACAATTAAAACCTGTCAGTGCCACTATACTATAGCATTGAGATTATTTTGAAAGTACATGCCGTTGAAAGAATAGTTTGTTATTTTTTTACAATGATTAACTTTGAAATTTGGATGATGTGATATTGTACAAAACTTTTCAAATCTAAAGGGCACTATTTCTGCCAAATAAATATTGTTTCTGATATTATGTTCACATCAATAGTGTTGAATAACTGTCCTCTATTATATCATTGACATTGTTCATGCCTATAATATGCATTTGGATGAAAATTTCAATTAACCATACCCCATCCATTTTGGATTTTCTTTTCGAAGATGGCTGACCAATATTCCTTAAGTATCCAAAGGATCAGACTTGGGTCAAAAATAACTAGTATCAAATTGGAGTAGCGAGTCTAAGGCTTCAAAATAACCAGTTTTGGGCTCAAAAATAACTAGTCTCTAACTCAAAAGTGTTAAGTCATGGACCTTATTCAACCACTTTCACACTCAAAAGTCACCAGTCTAAGGCTAAAATGTAACAATCCTTAGCCTCCAAACTTACCAGTCTGAGGCTCAAAAGTATCCTGTCTCAGGTTAACTAGCTGGTTGTTATTTTGATACAGGTAATGGGCAGGTCATTCATTTACATTTAATCTGTTTCAGGGTTGGAGATGGTCATTCTTCATCTCTGGTATACCTGGTATTTTGATTGGTATACTCATGTTTATTACGCTAAAAGAACCGGAGAGGAAAAATGCATCAGCAGAAGCCGAGAAATCAGACGTCAAGATAGCGGAAGCAGATAAAATTGGGACATGTCAGAAGTTAGGGATGATTTTGAAACCTTTCCTTGCCCCATCCCTTATTCTAGCTGTGCTTGCAGGGTCAATAAGGAATGCAGGTAGGTGGTGCTGCTATAACTTACCATGTATAATACGCAGTATGTTATGCTTTATAGGGATTGAAGAGTGGGTGGGTGCTTTAGGTGTACCGGAAGTAAATCAAATCCCACTGGGTCCAATGCAATATTGTCCAAGCTTTCTAGTTAGCCATTTTTCAAAATGAAGTTCAAACTAAGATTCACTTACATGTTCTTAGTCATGAGACCTGCCTCTCTAGAAAACTGCTGAGAATAGTAGGGGTCATGTGGCATATAAGAAAATAAAATTCTGATCTTTGTGACACCGTGAACAAACTGCATTCATTCGGCACCTCTTAAATGTGTTCTACTTTCACTTTCAAAACTGTCAAGTTGATAAATAAAATCATCATACAACCATGCAAATGGTTTTTAGCTATCACAAACAAGTCAATAAAGTCATTTCATCCAGAAAAACAGGCCTTAAATACTCAAAAATGCCTTTTATCACAAAAACAGTTAGGGATTATATATTTGGGAACTCCTTTCATCTACACCAGGCATGAATACCACAGTGATTTACTTCCTGTATGCCTTTATATATGCAGGAATACAGCCGTCTGCAAAACAACAATCATCTTCCCGGAGGCACTATCGATACAGTGATACATGCAAACAATGCTTACAGTATAATCTATGATTATACAGGTATTGACTGGTACTTTGCCTCAGTAGGACATTTTTGCCAGGAAAAAATGCGCTCGTTTAAACTGGGTCTACTATTTTATCTTGTTTGTTGTGTTTGGCCCTATCTCTCTATTGTTATTTCTCAACTTGCAGCTGGTTATGTGTTTGCATACAACACTCAGCCTTACTTCACGAGCATTGGCGAGTCAAAAGAAGACATTGCTACATACATGGGCTGGATTCCAATTGTAGGTGGCAGTCTGGGTGTGTTTGTAGGCGGGTTTATCTCCGACAGGGTCGTCAAGGGGCGGGGCATATATGCCAGGGTTGTTGTGGTGATTGCCAGTTTGGTAAGCATATGTAGTGTTCTATATTACTTTAAATACAAAATGCCTATACCCTGGCATAAAACATTGTATACCATTCCCTGATTATGACATTGAGTGGTCAACAATTAGTACTGTCAACAATTAGTACTGTCAACAATTAGTACTGTCAGCAATTAGTACTGTCAGCAGTTGTACTGTCAACAATTAGACTGTCAGCAATTAGCACTGTCAGCAATTAGTACTGTCAACAATTAATACTGTCAGCAGTTGTACTGTCAACAATTAGTACTGTCAGCAATTAGTACTGTCAACAATTAGTACTGTCAACAATTAGTACTGTCAGCAGTTGTACTGTCAACAATTAGTACTGTCAACGGTGAGTACTGTCAGCAATTAGTACTGTCAGCAATTAGTACTGTCAACAATTAGTACTGTCAACAATTAGTACTGTCAGCAATTAGTACTGTCAACAATAAGTACTGTCAGCAAATTAGTACAGTCAACAATTAGTACTGTCAGCATTTTGTACTGTCAGCAGTTAGTTCTGTCAACACTTAGTACTGTCAATGATTAGTACTGTCAGCAGTTAGTATTGTCAACAATTAGTACTGTCAACAATTAGTACTGTCACCAAATAATACTGTCAGCAATTAGTATTGTCAGCAGTTTGTACTGTCAACAATTGGTACTATCAACAATTAGTACTGTCAGCAGTCAGTACTGTCAACAATTAGTACTGTCAGCAGTTAGTACTGTCAACAATTAGTACTCTCATGTCACGGGCGCTACAGTAGTACACAATGTTGTAGTTTGTAAAATATGCAAGTTTTTACGGTCAAGTGCTCTGGCGACACAACACATTTGGTAAATGGTAACTCACTTGTGATGACATCATCCGGCGTTGAATACAAATTCAAAATAGAAAGTATAGACACTTTCAACATCGGAATTGCCATGCGTAATGTTTTTCTTTCACAAACACAACCAACATTGCATCGTGTTATGTCTTCTGCATCAAAGTACACCGGTAAATCAGCAAAGTCTATTGAAATTACCAATACAATAACATGAGAAAATAGATTATGATACATATCACGATACAGTCTCTTGTATCGCAATATATCATGACACATTTTTTGGATGCGATACCCAGCACTAAATGTTATACTAAAAATATACCAGCTTTTGGTTGGACACAAACATTATACTAAAAATATACCTTTACTCATATAACATGGTCTGTTTCTATTTCACAATATATATGGCATGGTTACAATTAATGTTTTACTCTCCAGAGAGTTAAAGTTAGAAATAAAGAAGTGTTCAATAATAAAAATATCCCTCTATTTTTTCACTTATATTTTATTTTACAGGTAATTGCAGCACCATTCGCAGCAGGGACATTGTTCTTCGATCCGCCGTATGCATATATCTGTCAAATTCCCTGTTATCTTTTTGGTAAGTACATTCTTGTTATACTCCCCCGCCAACAAAGTTGTAGAGGGGTGTACTGGTTTGAGCTTGTCTGGCATCTGTCTGTCTGTAGACCAAAATCTTGTATGCTTAACTCCTCATTCATTTTAAGGTGGATTGTTTTTATATTTGCCATGTTGATTAATCATGATATGAAGATGTCAGCAAAGGAAGGATTTTTAGCTCTAATGGCCTCTTCCATCCGTCCGTACATCAGTCCATCCGTCTGTCCGTCCGTTAACTTTTGGCTCAATAACACGATAGGGCTTTTATTTTTCATCCGATGTTTTTCAAATTTTACCAGATTGTTGATATCAATGAAAGCTCGGACGAGTTCGAAAACCAGCCAGTTCGGACCATTAACACCAAAGTTATGGCCCTTGATTTAGTTAAAATATTGTTATATTTTGCCTCGTTAACGCGATAGGGCCTTCACTTTTCATCCGATCTTTACCGAACTCTATCAGATTATTGATATCAGTGAAACCTCAGACGAGTTCAAAAACAGCCTGTTCGGAATTGTAAAACTGTAGTTATGGCCCTTGATCTAGTTGAAATTGCTATATTTTGCTGCGTTAATACGTTAGGGCCTTAATTTTTCATCTGATCTTTACCAAACTCTACCAGATTGTTGATATCAATGAAAGCTCGGACGAGTTTGAAAGCCAACCAAAATATTTTAAGGATGATCAGTACCAGGTCTAGTTATGCATGTCATCGCTGTATTTCGGTTGAATGATTTTTGGCGGAGTTATGGCCCTTTAAAGGTTTTAATACACAAACTTTGTCCTGACTAGTTCTCCTAAATCTCTGGCCAGATTTCAACGAAACCTGGCAGGGATGATCAGTACCAAGCCTAATTGCACATATCATCACCATGTGGATACTACACACACATCTCCTCGTTCATTATTTGATGGATTGTTTTAATATTGTACATGCTGATTAAGTAGGATATGATGATGTTTGTGAAGAAAAGATTTTTGATTTTTTCATTTCTGCATGTGTTAATGGTCACCTCTATTAAGAAACCACCTGTCTTAAGCAGCCACATTTTCTACATCCTGTTAAACAGTGTTAGTGTAAATCAACCTTTATTAAGCAGCCACCTGCCTTCAAAGATCACTATTGGTCTTTCCCTTGAGTGACTGCTTAAGACAGGTTTGACTGTATATCATATAGGGAAATCTTGTGTGTCTAACTCCTCATTCATTATGAGATGGATTGTTTAATTGTTGACATGTACCAATTACTGAGAGAAAAAATGTTAAAAGTCTTCTGTTTAAATTGAACAAGTTCAAAATAAGTGTATATCTTTTACACGAAACATCAAAAAAATGCATTCTAATACAAAACTTATAGATACTTCTGATTTGTCAATCAAATCTAACTAACGCATGAATATCAGAACCCATCTTAGCCAAACATCTCAGCCAATCAGAACCCATCTTTCCAATAAGAAACCATCTTAAACAATCAGAACCCATCTTTCCAATAAGAAACCATCTTAACCAATCAGAACCCATCTTTCCAATCAAAAAACATATAGCCAAACAGAACCCGTTTTACCCATTAAGAACCCATCTTATCAATAGTGCTCCTTTGTATGTTTCCAGGTTAATTACGTAACACAGTGAAGTTGTGTGAATTTGGCTGACAAACAGAAGCATCGTTAATAAAATTTAGTGAAACTTTTTAACTTCCTTACTTAAAAAAAATCCTATTTTGTTCAAATTCGAAATAATTGTTCATACCGTGGTCCGAGTATTAACTTTCATACCCCATCCAACCCCTTCTACTAGAAGCGAAAACGGGTTTGGCTGGGGTATGAAATAGAACCTTAAATTCAGCTTAAAAAGTTTGCATACTAGTATTGTAAAATTAAAACATTTAATAGGTTATTTTAAACAGGTTATCACATATTTTTCAGTAAAAAATGTTTTAAATATGTTTTATTGTCGAAATATCTGTTATAAAATCGTGCTAATATAAGCTTTCCCATCGCTTAATGGAATTAAGGCGGGACAACGTAATGTTAAATTAGATATCTTAATAGATGCATATTTTTTGTTTAATATTATGTTTATGTTGTTTGAAATGCGAATAAAGTAGGCAAGCTAAGAGCAATAATCGGAACCTTGCTTTGTTTCATCACAGGTGAGATGTGGATTGGTATTACATTAGCTATGGTTGTAGAGCTGGTTCCCAGCAACATTCGCACATCAGCCGTGGCCGTGTACCTGTTCATCATCAGTAATATTGGCGGCAACATGCCACTGCTGGTGCCCCCTATACAGCAAGCTTTCGAAGACGTTGGTTACACCAAGTCGCAGTCATTAAGAGGTAATATTTGGAGAGTAATATTCATGATTTTTGTATGGTTAAATACTTTATATGTGGCAACTGGAATGTCTTTGCACCCAGCGAGGTCACTGTTGAAACAAATTATAAACTCAATTTTCACCAGAAATGTGACTGTTGTAGCATATGATAAACTCTGTTTGCACAAAGCAAGGTTAATCTTGAAGCATATGATAAATTAAATTTGTAAGCAGCGAGGTGAATGTTGAAACAAATTATAAACTAAGTTTGCACCAGAAAGGTGAGTGTTGAAGCATAGGATAAATTCAATTTGCACTCAGCAAGGTGAATATTGCAATATTTTATAAACTCAGTTTGCACCAGAAAGTTGAATGTTGAAGCATACAGTAAACTCATTTTGCACCCAGCAAGGTGAATGTTGTAGCATATGATAAATACATTTTGCACCCAGCAACGTGTCTGTTGAAGAATATGATATACACAGTTTGCACCCAGCAACATGTCTGTTGAACAATATGATATACACAGTTTGCACCCAACAACGTGTCTGTTGAACAATATGATATACACAGTTTGCACCCAACAACGTGTCTGTTGAAGAATATGATATAAACAGTTTGCACCCAACAACGTGTCTGTTGAAGAATATGATATACACAGTTTGCACCCAACAACGTGTCTGTTGAACAATATGATATACACAGTTTGCACCCAACAACGTGTCTGTTGAAGAATATGATATAAACAGTTTGCACCCAACAACGTGTCTGTTGAAGAATATGATATAAACAGTTTGCACCCAACAACGTGTCTGTTGAAGAATATGATATACACAGTTTGCACCCAACAACGTGTCTGTTGAACAATATGATATACACAGTTTGCACCCAACAACGTGTCTGTTGAACAATATGATATACACAGTTTGCACCCAACAACGTGTCTGTTGAACAATATGATATACACAGTTTGCACCCAACAACGTGACTGTTGAACAATATGATTAACACAGTTTGCACCCAACAATGTGACTGTTGAAGAATATGATATACACAGTTTGCACCCAACAACGTGTCTGTTGAAGAATATGATATAAACAGTTTGCACCCAACAACGTGTCTGTTGAAGAATATGATATACACAGTTTGCACCCAACAACGTGTCTGTTGAACAATATGATATACACAGTTTGCACCCAACAACGTGTCTGTTGAACAATATGATATACACAGTTTGCACCCAACAACGTGTCTGTTGAAGAATATGATATAAACAGTTTGCACCCAACAACGTGTCTGTTGAACAATATGATATACACAGCTTGCACCCAACAACGTGTCTGTTGAAGAATATGATATAAACAGTTTGCACCCAGCAAGGTGACTGTTGAAGAAAATGATAAACTCAGTTTGTACTTTCACTGTTGGAGCTAATCTGATTGCAAGCCACATATATTCATGTTATTATCTAGACCAGCTGGTACCCTGTACATATCTACTGTGGCTGACTTTTGCTTGGTACCGTGTTGTTGGTTCTAATGACCATTAATTTTCGCTGTTTCTTTTCAGGTGCCCTTTACATTCTATACCCTGGCCTGTATGTACTGGGTGCAGTGTTGTTCGTACCAGCCATGTTTTTGATGAAGAGAGATCAGGCTAAAGTACAGTCAGAGTCGGAATACGTCACAATGGAAAATAAGTTGTCAAGAGCAAGCTCTTTGAACAACTAATGAATTGGCATTTGACGAATAAATTTTACCTCACAATGAATAACATTATCTCTAGAAATGCTAGATATTTGCCTATGAAAGAAGAATTCTGCAAGGCGTTTATTCAAGGCACTAACATTCGTATTTTCTGGGTGATGAAAGTAGTGGGTGGTTTACCAGAAACAGTCTCAGATTCAATCCTGCCACCCACTATTAAATGACAGTGGTTTTTTATGACAGTGGTTTTTCATGACAGTGTTTTCCATGACTGTGGTCTCTTATGACAGGTTTTGTTGTATGTTAATATGAGAGAGATGGGAGATGAAACAAAATGTATTTGATTTTCACAGAATGTGGTCAGCATGACTGGACTTGATATTAATTTTGTACACTTATTATATATGGTTATGGTTAATATGGGTCTTTGTGTGTACACGTCATCATCAGACAGTGTTCTCCCCAGGAATTTGTCATGGCATGTCGTTTTATCATAGAAAATATGCTTCAGAGTGTATCCTTATTCCTGACCCCTATATGTATGGGTAGTTTGTTAGAGAGACACTTGCTTTATATAAGAAATAGGCTAGTGATTTTTTACTTATTTAAGCCATAAAATGTGTTACATGTCTTTTTGAAATTAAGGCATGTTGCAAAAGCATTTTGGCTCTGAAGGCATGTTAAATGTGACATGCCTTAATAGCCTAGGGAGAACACTGGACATGCATTTAAGATATTGACAGAGAACTGCATCCCATTATGTCAGTACTAATATATCTTAGTGTTGAAATTTAAGATTCCAGGGGTTTATTACTTAACATATATATTAACTGCCCATTCCGGAAAAATTAATCCTCATTATTTTGGCAGTTTTCATCTTTTTCTTCAAATATATGAATTCATAATATATAATTGTAAATATATTGTAGAGTGACAACAAGGAGCACAATACACCATAAAGCATGTGTCATGCCAAGCCGCAGGCCAGACAGTGTTGGGTGCTATTGTTTGGGGCGCTTGTTTGAGCCAAAGGTTTTTTGGACTGTTAAGACAAAATTCAACTAGTACCCAAATAAAATGTATATCACTGAAACAGACGTTTTTAGTGGTAAATAAAAAAACCTTACTTTTCCAAATCGGTTGAGAAATAAAAATTTCACATGTAAAAGTTATTTTTGATAGGGCCTTTTCAATGCAAAATTCTGCTGCGTAAAAAATTTGAAAAATATATTTTTTTAGAATTTATATTCAAAAATGATTTTAATGTGTTGAATAAATGTAAATGAAAACACTCTGAAAGTTTTATAGCAAAATATGAAGGCTAACTGTAGTTATTTGAGATTATTGATTTTCTGCTGTCTCGCCAACAAGGAATTTACATTGGAAAAGCCCCATCAAAAAATCATTATGGCTGTAAAATATTTATTTCTCAACCGATTTTCAAGAGTAAAGTAGTTTTATTTACCACTAGAAATGCCAGTTCTAATGATATATAACTGATTTACGTATTATTTAATTTGCTCAAGCTACTGCAGAAAAACCTTTGGCTGAAACAAGCGCCCCGAACAATAGAGCATTGTCCATGGTTAGCGATGTTGCATTGTAAACATTCTCATCTCTCATCACTGCAGGTTTTAATCCCATTGTGAGCCTCTACCACAAAATAATAATAATTTCAATAAGGAATGAGTACTCGTGTAAGATCCTCTATGTAAAAAAACGAGATTTAGACTGTATCGATCACTGAGAATGAGTTTCTTGAAACCAAAAATCACAAAATTCTAAATATAAAATAATTCTAAAATGATTTAATTCATTGTTTTATGTAAAAATAAGTATAGAATCCTGAGGCACTGCTGTTTAACTTTCAAAATTAAAAGGACAAATTTAAAGTTGCTGTAGGTGATCTTGCAGTGACATGCCTTAGAAACTGTGTTTGAATGGTTGTCTCCCTTATTCAGCCAGCACTATCTCCTCAGCAGGTGTCAGATCGGCCTGTAGTAATGAGTTCATACCAGAGAGCCGAATTAACACATTGTTCACACTACTGTGGCATCCATACATTTATTTATTGTATACTTTCATATTGTCCCGTTTAGTTTGCATTGATCTAAGTGTGCAATATTCTATGATATTGCACACATTGATATTGCACCGGAACTTTTTCTCGTGCTTGCTAAGAGCCGCGAAATAGAAAAAAGGAACTACTTCCAAATAAAATAACGGAATCCTTCCTATAGTGTCAACAAAAAAATATGTGTTTTTTTTCCAACCTTTTATGGCAGAAATTGATAAAATAATTGAAATGGTCACTCACCCACTGTTTTTAACGTTATCGAATGGTAAACAAACTTTAGAAAATCGCTTGATGTTTTTAATGACGTCATCCGACGTCAACGTCGTTTTCGCGCAAAATAATCATCCACACAAAATGAAACTGAATGACAAGATAGGAATTCCATCAAAAGCTATAAAAATAACACCCAATACAATGAAAAGTAATAGTCATACAATTAACATTGATCGAAAACAATATGAAAGTATACAATAAAAAGGTTATTGAATTTGTATGGCTAAATATTACTTGGAACTCGTTGTTTTGGCGCAAGACAACACGTTCCAAGTAATATTTAGCCATACAAATTCAATAACCTATAATACTGAAAGGAAAAAGAAATGCGACACGGGAATTCCTGCTATATATTGTATATACTGCACTGCACACTTAATTCCATCTATATTCCAAGGAAATCCCAAGATGTTTTGTAAAAAATTAATCACAGTACACGTTGTAACAAGAAATTAATAATGTTGAAGTTGAAATTGAGCTAGTTCAGTCCTGTATTTAACGTAAAGAGTTTGCAAAATTTTGCATCCTAAGTTTGCTCACATGCTTGAGCCAAACGCGTACTCTACCAATAATGAAACTTTGCAGGAATACTATTTGCTGTGTTACGTGTTGTTTTAGTCTTTTTTTCTGAAAGGAAAGATCTTACGTAGTCATGTACCTTTCGATTATCAGCAGCATATTGTACATACAATATATAGCAGAAATTCCCGTGTCGGGTTTCTTTTTTCTTTCAGTATATTATTATCTGTCTCATGTACCATATTTTCAGGAATACATATGAAGATGTTGTATATCAGTCAAAAATGGAAACAAGTATTTTTCTCATTTCATTCTTTTTGTTTGTTTTTGGTTGTTATGATTGTCCATTATTGCATGTTTAAATTCCATAATTGTGTAAACTCGCGGCATTTGAACAAAATTTTATTTTATAATCATAGTTTAAATTGTTTTATTCATTATAAGTTGTCAGGATTTATAAATATAACAGTATGAACAGTGGTATATCCATGAATTTATATGGAGTGAGTGGAGGAAGTTGTTTGGAAGAGGAGGGGGCTAAGGAGGGTTTGTGTGTGTACGTGCGCACGTGTGCGTGCGTGTGTGTAAGGGGGCTAATTGAATAGTTTGATAACCAAATAAACACCTGGTTTTAAACTGTTGTTTACCCATTTTCAAGTATCATCTGTTTTTAAGGCCAAGTTGATTTTTCTCGGTTTTAAGGAGGGGTGGGCCATACCTGGATCTGCGTCGGATACAAAAAACCATGGTATGTACATGCGTATATTTTTGTAAAAATGAAAAATACTTGTGATACTTATACATTTCTTGTGACATAAATAGTATTTGTTTCTACATTTGTTATTATATTAATGGATAGTTGTTGTATATTGTATTTTTTTTTTTTTTAAATGCTATAAAAATATATAGAAATAAAATATAATATGTATATAATATATAAAGAAAATTGGACTTTTTCTTTGTTATTCTACCACAGGTCTATCCAGCTGGCTTGTGGAACGTCGGTGGTTCTACCCAGGTGCCCGCCCGTGCACGAAAATTGCCCGGAGGGGCACCTGGGGTCTTCCTCCACCAATGGAAGCTGGAAAGTCGCCATATGACCTTAGCTGTTGGTGCGACTATAAAATCCAATTCAATTAAATTCTAGCAAAGGTTTAATTATCATTTTGGTGCAATGTGCTCAACAGTAATAAGGAAAAACAATCTGCTTTGAACTACATGTATTCTAATAGTTAATATAAACGTAAAAATCCAAGTTATGTAGAAACACTAACAGGATGCTGCCAGTTTAAGAAAATCAAAATTGCCACATGTCCCTTTTATAACTAGTGGTGCAGTCGGTAGCATGGTGGATTTGTAACTGGAGGCCCCGGGTTCAATCCTCCGTGCTGCCACTGAGTTTCGTCGGTGTGTTCTTGGGCAAGACACTTTCTCTTAGCCTCGTCGGTCGGATGGGGACGTAAATCGGGCGGTCCCGTGTATCGGTCTATCCTCCGAGCACGTTAAAGAACCATAGGAATCTATTCGATAATAAGAGTAGGGCACGGTTCCCGGATTCCTATGTATCCTTCCATTCTCTCTGGGGCGGCTCTAAATAACCTATACTGTGTTGAAGAGCCGTTAAACAACATTCAATTCAATTCTGACAGTCTGCAGTTTTAATTTTGTTTTGGGTTTAACAATATCGAAGGAGCCTCTTCATTTACTGACTGTAATGATAGAAATTCCGAAAATGTTCTTGTTAGCTCTACTGGCCAAGGGGCAGCAGAGCTTATGGGATGGTGTGTTGTCCGTCTTCCGTCGTCCGTCCGTCGTCTGTTAACTCTTCTTCAAACGACTTCTCCTCAGAAACCGCTTAGCTAATTTTGACCAAACTTCACGTGGATGATCCTTAGATGAATGCTTTGTAGATTTGTTAAAATTAGGTCAGCGCTACATCCAACATGGCTGCCATTACCATATATGGTCGAAACCTTAAAAAATCTTCTTCTCCAGAACCGCTGGACAGATTTCAACAGTTTTTCTTTTAAAATGATCGCCAATGCCTAGACTGTCAAGTTTGTTCAAATATGGTGACCCTGGGGTCAAATTTGTCCCCGCCCCGGGGGTCACAGTTTTACATAGACTTATATAGGATTTTTTTTTTAAAAATCTTCTTCTCGGAAACTACAACAGCCAGAGGTTTGATATTTTGCATTTATTATAAGCTTATGGTCCTTTACCAAGTTTGTTCAAATGGTGACCCTCGGGTCACATTTGGCCCCGCCCCAAGGGTCACATGTTTTATATAGACATGTATAGGGAAAAACTTAAAAAATCTTCTGCTCTGAAACTGCAAGAGCCAGAGGTTTAATATTTTGCATTTGCTATAAGCTTGTGGTCCTCTACCAAGTTTGTTCAAATGGTGACCCAGGGATCACATTTGGCTCCACCCAGGGGGTCACAGTTTTACATAGGCTTGTATAGGGAAAATCTGAAAAAGTTCTTCTTCTCTGGAACCACATGGCACAGATCTCTCATGTATTACTTGTAGCATCAGCTTATGGTCCTCTACTAAGTTTGTTCAAATGGTGACCCTGGGGTTTTTTATTTTTATTTTTTAATTTTTTTTTTTTTTTTCTATTGATTTTTTTTTTTTAAATTTTTTTTTTTAGCTCTATGTTCGACCAGTCGGACCAGTAACAGAGGAGTTCTTGATTGAATTAAACATGCTATATTTTGCCTCGTTAATACGGTAGGGCCTTCATTTTTCATCTGCTCTTTACCAAACTTTACCAGATTCTTTAGTTATGGCCCTTGATTTAGTTAAAAAGCTGTTTTTTGCCCGAAACTTTCAAAAAAACGTATATGGCAGTCACTCACTTCATTGATGTTATAAGAGCCATGTTAGCCAGTAGAGCGTCCACAGGCCCTCTTGGGCCTCTTGTTTTTAGAGAAGTTTTTATATACAAGAGTGGTCAAAATATTTGGCAATTAGTTCAACTACAGCAATGACTAGTTGTGGTATTGATAATTTCAATAGAGTATCTTAAATTTGTGCTAGTTTGATACTGTGTTTTTAAAAATAAATAATTGCCAGGCATTATATTAATTTTGTTGACGAGTTTAGTAAAAACAATAGGGTAACTCGCCCCTGAGTCGGACAGGTTATTGGTTCTCAGCACCTATGTCTATTTATTTTCATGCTCCTACTTGCTGAAACCGTCTGGTTGCTTCCTCTGTGTTTAATGTATCGTACGATGTCAACTGTTTAGCGGTACCAGCGTTTTTGCTGGGATTACGTCGTACCTTTCGCACTCACCAAAATTCACCCTTGAGTCGGACATTTTTTGCAACTTCAGTAGTGGGTCATAAAATTGCTTTGATGTTGCCATAAGCTCAAATAAAGAAATTGTCCTTATTTTTCTTCATGTACGTATATAAATTTCCTTACATATATTACATATTTTAGATGTCGTCTTGTGTAAAATGTTCGGATATTGGCTTCTGACTTCAGTGTTCGTCTTCAGGGCAGATATATTTACACATGCCCCAAAGTCGAACATGTTATTGCCCTTGAGTCAGACTATAAAGGTAACTGGAGAAATCAATAGATTGGGGGTAATCCTTGTTGTTATGAATGAAAGAAATCATTGGATTGCCTCCCTTTCATAGTAACAGTTATTGACCGTTTTCAGTTGAGAAAGATATTCAAATATCAATAACTGTCCGAGTCAGAGGCAAGTCCGACTTAAGGGCGAATTACCCTATATCAAACTTGCACAAATGTAAGATTTTATTTATTACATACAACCATAAAGCACTCTTAAAACCAACAATTAGTTTTTAGCTTGACTGATCAGAGATCAGCAGAGCTTATGCCGTGGTGCGGCGTCCGTCCGTCTGTCCGTAAACTTTTATTTGTAGTGACTACTCCTCTGAAACTACTGGATGGATATTCATGAAACTTTACAGAAATGTTGCCCATAAAGTCTAGTTGATCCTAGCAAAAATTCATGTTGATGTGAAATCCAAGATGGCCGCCAAAGCTAAAAATAGAGTTTTAAAATACAAGTTTGTAGCGACTACTTCTTGAAAACTATAAGTGATATTCATATGGGACTTTTTCTAAAATGATCAGCATGACATGATGTTGGTCCTTGTCAAAAATTGTTTTGAATCGACGTTAAACATGGCTGCCAGTGGCCATCTTTGTTTACATAGAGTTTGTATAGTAAACATTTGTAGTGACTACTCCTCTGAAACTACTTGACGGATTTTCATGAAACTTTACAGGAATGTTGCACTTGATGTCTAATTGATCCTAGCAAAATTTCAGATCGGCCAAAAATTCAAGATGGCAGCCAAAGCTAAAAATAGATTTTTAAAAAATAAGTTTGTAGCAACTACTTCTTGAAAACTATAAGTGATATTGATATGGGACTTTTTCTAAAATGATCAGCATGACATGATGTTGATCTGAGTCGAACATTATTTTGATTCAACGTTAAACATGGCTGCCAGTGGCCATCTTTGTTTACATAGTTATATAGTAAAAACGTGTAGCGACTACTCCTCTGAAACTACTTGGCGGATTTTCATGAATCTTTACAGGAATGTTGCTCTTGATGTCTAATTGATCAAAGCAAAATTTCAGATCGGCCAGAAATTCACGATGGCCACCACAGCTAAAAATAGATTTTAAAATATAAGTTTGTAGTGACTACTTCTTGAAAACTATAAGTGATATTGATAATGGACTTTTTCTAAAATGATCAGCATGACATGATGTTGATCCAAGTCGAACATTATTTTGATTCGACGTTAAACATGGCTGCCAGTGGCCATCTTTGTTTACATAGAGTTATATAATAAAAACTTGTAACGACTACTCCTCTGAAACTACTTGACAGATGTTCATGAAACTTCACAGGAATGTTGCTCTTGATGTCTAGTTGATCCTAGAAAAATTTCAGGCTTGCTGGAAATTCAAAATGGCTGTCACAGCTAAACATAGATTTAAAATAAATAAATTTGTAGCGACTACTTCTTGAAAACTGTAAGTGATATTGATATGGGACATTTTCTAAAATGATCAGCATGACATGATGTTGATCCTTGTCGAAATTTATTTCGATGCGATTTTAAACATGGCCACTAGCGGCCATCTTTGTTTACATAGATTTATATAGTAAAAACTTGTAGCGACTACTCCTCTGAAACTACTTGAAACTTTACAGGAATGTTGCTCTTGATGTCTAATTGATCGCAGAATTTGTTTACCGGTAGGTCGGCCGGAAATTCAAGATGGCCGCCATGGTTATAAACAGATTTGTAAAAAAAAGTTTGTAGCGACTACTTCTTGAAAACTGTAAGTGATATTGATATGGGACTTTTTCTAAAATGATCAGCATGACATGATGTTGATCCTTGTCGAAAATTATTTTGAATCAAAATTAAACCTGGGCACCAGTGGCCATCTTTGTTTACATAGAGTTTGTATAGTAAAAATTTGTAGTGACTACTCCTCTGAAACTACTAGACGGATTTTCATGAAACTTCACAGGAATGTTGCTCTTGATGTCTAGTTGATCCTAGGACAATTTCAGGTCGGCCGGAAATTCAAGATGGCCACCACGGCTAAACATAGATTTTTTTAAAAAAGTTTGTAGCGACTACTTCTTGAAAACTGTATGTGATATTGACATGGGACATTTTCTGAAATGATCAGCATGACAAGATGTTGATCCTTGTCGAAAATTATTTTGATTCGACATTAAACATGGCTGCCAGTGGCCATCTTTGTTTACCTGGAGTTATATGGTAAAAATTTCAACTGGTAGCAACTACTCCTCTGAAACTACTAGACAGATGTTCATGAAACTTCACAGGAATGTTGCTCTTGATGTCTAGTTGATCCTAGAAAAATTTCAGGCTTGCTGGAAATTCAAAATGGCTGTCACAGCTAAACATAGATTTAAAATAAATAAATTTGTAGCGACTACTTCTTGAAAACTGTAAGTGATATTGATATGGGACATTTTCTAAAATGATCAGCATGACATGATGTTGATCCTTGTCGAAATTTATTTCGATGCGATTTTAAACATGGCCACTAGCGGCCATCTTTGTTTACATAGATTTATATAGTAAAAACTTGTAGCGAATACTCCTCAGAAACTACTTGAAACTTTACAGGAATGTTGCTCTTGATGTCTAATTGATCCCAGAATTTGTTTACCGGTAGGTCGGCCGGAAATTCAAGATGGCCGCCATGGCTATAAACAGATTTGTAAAAAAAAGTTTGTAGCGACTACTTCTTGAAAACTGTAAGTGATATTGATATGGGACTTTTTCTAAAATGATCAGCATGACATGATGTTGATCCTTGTCGAAAATTATTTTGAATCAAAATTAAACCTGGGCACCAGTGGCCATCTTTGTTTACATAGAGTTTGTATAGTAAAAATTTATAGTGACTACTCCTCTGAAACTACTAGACGGATTTTCATGAAACTTCACAGGAATGTTGCTCTTGATGTCTAGTTGATCCTAGGACAATTTCAGGTCGGCCGGAAATTCAAGATGGCCACCACGGCTAAACATAGATTTTTTTTAAAAAAGTTTGTAGCGACTACTTCTTGAAAACTGTATGTGATATTGACATGGGACATTTTCTGAAATGATCAGCATGACAAGATGTTGATCCTTGTCGAAAATTATTTTGATTCGACATTAAACATGGCTGCCAGTGGCCATCTTTGTTTACCTGGAGTTATATGGTAAAAACTTCAACTGGTAGCAACTACTCCTCTGAAACTACTTGACAGATTTTATGAAACTTCACGGGAATGCTGACCTAGCTATCAAAATCTATCAGTAGAGCTTCAAGGTCATTGACCTCTTGTTCTTTATAGCATGCCACACAGTGCGTGTGTAAATCGGTTGACAGTTGCAACCTAAGGAAAAAAATAGGGCATTTTATTTGGGCTAATAGCATCTAAGAAACAACACAGTTTGATTTGAAATCAAATTGAAACTCAAATTAGTTTAAATTAATAACGAAATCTTTATGATAAGTGTATACTGTCGAATTTAATAAAACAATCTTTACAAACGATGTGTAAGCCAGTCTAGACTCGGCCTGCCAAGACCGTATAATGCATATGCCTTGATTGCAGATGTCTGGTTCTGAATCTGAGTAGCATAGAGTAGCGACGAAATCTGAAGTGGGCCAGTTGACCAAGACTAAAAATAGACCCGCATATGTATATTCAAGAGAAAGTATGTCAACACATGTTAACTGGGAGTTAAGTGACTAGCAATTTCGGTCAAACGAATGCATTTAATTGAAATGTTTTTGTGTTCTGAAATCTGCGTGTTGTGATAAGCTGAAATATTATCATCATTCAGTTTCTGAAAAAGACATTTGCTTGCACTGTGGTTGTAGAAACGTTTATGCAAGATGATTCCAGCACGCTGAACCATTCGTGTAATCATGCTCTGCAGGTAAAAACAAGTATAAAAGTCGAACAGGACATCTCAATTACATCACAAACACAAAAAGGCTTGACAATAGGGCTACCGCCTTTGAACAGTCAGTGGCAAAAAAAGGCCGCTGGGGGTTTAAGCCAGGTTCTACGGTGCACCAAACCTCACACTTACACTACCGTCATCCCAATAAAGTGGGACAGTGTAAATAAAGGAATCCCCGCCATGAACCATCTACCCAACGAGGCAGCATTAATAGGCATTATAAGTAAAACACAAAGATGCTCGTAGATATATATATCAATACAAAAAACAATAGACTAGAATCTACAAAGCCAGAGCAACAAGAGAATAAACCAGTGAGGTCATGACAAGACCAGATTGCAGACAAACATCAAACGTCACCGTCCCTTTGGGCTTTAGGTAGACGTCATCATAGGGTCCACAGCCTGTCCAGTCATCGCACAACTGAAGAGGAAAGCATAGTGGCGAACTGTAAATGGGTCCACCATCAACCATGCAGTGCATTGTAAAATGATAGGGTCATAACCTCTTTCGATAAACCTTTAAACAAGTTTAACAGACAGTATTAAAGTGATCATGACATGCTATGTAGAAGGGATAAGATGGTAAAGAGTATCCCTGGGGTATTTTCTCTGAGTAGATCTTGTAAATCCTGACTGATAATGGATATCTCGAAGTATTCGAAATGTTAGCCCGGAGTGTTGGCATCAGGACTATGCTTCAGGATTACTACCGGTTCTGGTCAATATTGAGTAAGTTACAAATAATCTCTGCCTAATTTACCTCTGACTTTAAGTTAAGCAAGCAGCATCCACTGTGTTGTAGAACCATAATGTTTGCAGGCTGCTGAATCACTAATCGCCTTTTTTCCAAAAATATTTTAATCTCATGGGGTCTGCCTTGTATGGTAAATTGCACTAGGTCTTGCTATCATGCTTAAGTTGCTTCTGTTTGATTTTAACACCTTCACATATCTGGGCAAATTATGGACTGTCCGTCAAAACTAGCCATCATCAGTGTCCTGAAAGTGTTCGGTTCTTAGTCATCTCCGTTGGTCTTGTTGATGCTAATGAAAAACCGACTAAACAATGTGTGAAGTTCATTCATGGGTATGTCCTGGATGTTCCTGTAGTCATGACAACAGGCTGAAAAAATAATGCATGAAGCAGTTTAAGGTCATTCAGTTTAAGGTCATTCCAAGTTTTGTTCTAAGTGTTCTGTTTGGTTTGGTTTGTAATAAACCAATTTTGTCCTCACCTATTGACACGCGTCTTGATGTTGATGCCGTCTGCAGACATGAAGTCAATGGGAGGGGTAGGTGTTCAAGGTATACTTGTTAGTTTGCCTTCTTTCAGTTCTATTTCAACTTGTGTGGAGGGCTGGCATGACGCAGTCGGTAGCGCAGCGGATTTGTAACCGCGGCCCCGGGTTCAATCCTCCGTGTTTCCACTGAGTTTCGTCGGTGTGTTCTTGGGCAAGACACTTTCCCTTAGCCTCGTCCATTGGATGGGGACATAAACCGGGCGGTCCGGTGTATCGGTCTATCCTCCAAGTATGTTAAAGAACCATAGGACGTAAACCGGGTGGTCCCGTGTATCGGTCTATCCTCCGAGCATGTTAAAGAACCATAGAAATCTATCTGATAATAAGAGTAGGGCATGGTTTCCGGATTCCTACGTATCCTTCCTCTCTCTCTTGGGCGACTCTAAATAACATATACTGTGTTGATGAGCCTTTAACAGCATTCAATTCAACTTGTGTGTCCCAACCATTCACCACAAAGAATACGGCAATTCCTCTATGCACACTTACAGTAACATTGACCCTACTTTTATCATATATTTTTTACATAATTTCCAACTTCAATAGCCATTTGTAAACAAGTCGTTTTAGGCAACGGTGATTCTATGAAGATAGTGATTCGGTCCTTATGTTTATAGTTATGCTATTTATGTGATTGGTTTATTACACTAACAGAAGCCATGTTATGTAATGCATATGACCTATATGGCAAATGATCAAAATGTTTGGGAATTAGTTCAACTGCCATATAACTAGGGGTGGTACTGATGATTTCATGCTTTCAATAAGAATTGTTTTCTGAGAATTTGATATACGAGGTGAGGTCAACATGTTTGGGAATTAGTTAAACTTAAGCATAACTAGTGGGGTTGTTGAGGAAAACAATATGAATTGTATGAGTGATAATCACACTGTTTAGGAATGAATGTCAATCACAGCTTTATAATAACAAAGTGGTGAGGTCTGCTCGCTAAAATGCTTAGTGCAATACAGCGAGGATAAATAAATGCTTATACGCACGTGTTAGTCCGCGTTTTATACCTACCTGGTTTATTAAACACTTCCGGTTCAATTCCTCAAATGATCAACAATTTTAATATTGAGTGAAAATTATTCATTCAGTAAAGCGAAGACATGATGTCAGTCATTAAAATTTACAAATTGTGATGAAGTAAGTTATAAATAATACAAATATAGTACAAACATACATTTTAAATAGTTCTCTATATCAATGACTAAACGTAAAAAATGCATGGTGCAGCTGACATGGTGGGTGGGGTACGACGATTTTAGTGATTTTTTCAAAATAAGTGCGATTCTTACGGCAGTAAAAAACCTGGACCGATTTGCATTTTAAAATTTTAGAAGCCCTGATACTGAGGAATATCAAACCGACAGTTTTCGAACAATTTGATTTGAATTTGTGTTTATGGTGCACTAACACGAAGCGGTTATACATGTATATGGCGCTAACATGATAGCTCATTCCAGGGCCTTCCATTTATATGGAGATAAAAATATGCAAAATGGGGCTAGAAATTTCTCACCTGCGGAACTGCAGTGTTGCTGCAAATTCTGTTGTATGCACTGCTTTGTTTTTTCGCTGGAGATACGATCATTGTTTTCAAGTTGCATTTACGTCTGAAACAATACAGGGATGATGACGATGAAATGATCATGAAATCGCGGGGATTTTACCACTGTGCCTGGACAAGCAGGGGCCATATTCTTGCCCGGGAGTGAACCACATGGGGCTTTGAACAAATACGTTTGTTATGTTTACACTGCATGACATTTTGGTCGTGGAAAACAAGGAGTCAAGTTTTAGATAAACTAATTTTGACCAAAATCAATTTCCAGCTATACGGGTCTGAGAACGAAAAAACACGAGTATGTTTGCTGAAGGCGTCTTGTATGTCCGCATTCCATTTGTCATCCATAAACATTTATTTTGTCGCTTCTAGGCAACTGTTGGACATTACAAAGCGATATTTATCCTTAATATAAATTTTTTAAAAGAAGGTCATTTTCCTGTGGAATCTAATATTCGCCACTTCTAAATCAAAAAATTGGAAGTCCTTTTAAGCTTTTGTTTTAAAAATCGTATAGGAGCAATAATAACAATAGGACAAGACATGATTAAAAAAATAATTGGCCTCTGAAATATTCATAATATAACAACTATATATTTTTCTTAAGTTTGAAGTGCATGATAAAGAAATTGATTATATTTTATCTTCAACACAGATATTTGTGTTTGTTTTTCCTAAATCTCAGAATATTTTGTATCTTGAAAATGTTGGTCTTTTGATCCTAATAACACTGAGTGCACCCTAAACACACATTTGTTTTTGCTGGTGATGTGTCCAGATCAATTACTTGTTATGACAGAAAACCAGTTGTGCTCGCTGTTGCACTATACCTTCAGGACTGGATTGGATTGATTGAATTGGGTTTTAAGGCGCACCAACACATGAAAAGGTTATATGGCGCTTAACAGGCATGAACATGCCGGGCTCATCTTTCATGTACATCGAGGTAAAATATGGAAAATGGGCCTAGAACCTTCTCACCCTGAACTGCAGAGTTGCTGCAAATTCTGTCGTAGAAACTCCATTTACGCTGGAGCCATGTTTATTGTTTTTCTGCCACTGCTCTTTGGACTGAAAACTGCTACAAAATGAGCCAAACAAAAAAATTAACAAGAAGCACCTCCTGATGGTGCAGACGCTCGAATTTCAAGGCCCTGGAAAATGTTGTTGAAATGCATACTTTTGCTTATGGTAATTGCAGAACAGAATTATTGCACTTGTTAACCAAATATTCCAAGTATAAAATGGGCCATACTTTTGTTAAAATAAAGGCATGAGTTATAGAACCTATCTGTATGGTGTTGTATAATGATACCGGATACATGTGAAGTTTCGATCCATAATGTAAAGTAGTAAAAGCTTACAATACAAACTTTAACCAATAAGCTTACAATACAAACTTTAACCAATGAGCTTACAATACAAATTTTAACCAATGAGCTTACAATACAAACTTTAACCAATGAGCTTACAATACAAACTTTAACCAATAAGCTTACAATACAAATTTTAACCAATTAGCTTACAATACAAACTTTAACCAATGAGCTAACAATACAAACTTTAACCAATGAGCTTACAATACAAACTTTAACCAATGAGCTTACAATACAAACTTTAACCCATGAGCTTACATACAAACTTCAACCAAATTGTCTAAGTATAAAAGGGGCCATACGTTTGTTAAAATAAAATCATGAGTTGTAGAACCTGGCTGTATGATGTTGTCTAATGATGCCGAAGACATGTTTGAAGTTTCAATCCATTATGTAAAGTATATTCGGAGATACAAACATACATAGAAACTTTAACCCGGATGCAGACACAGATGACGCAGATGACGATCATGTGATGATAATACCTTTTTTCTTTCTTCGAAAAAGTCGAGCTTATATAAAATTCTAAAAAAAAATAATATTGAAAAAATAAATTCTCGAACTTGTTAGTATATTCGGAAAGGGTTAGATACTATGAGCATAACTTTTCTTAGTTGTATGCGTTGCGTGAATCTAGTTTATGGTATGCCATTTCTTCTTCCGATGGACGGGACACTGGCACTAATTCATGGGAAGGAGCTGTTAATATCGCTGGACTAGAATAATTTGTAAGCAGTGATGATTATTATGTTTTATTGGTCATTTGAAGCAAAGTTATAAATAGTTTTGATAAAAATGAAATAAATACATAGCATAAAATATGACAATTAAAATGTAACAAAATCACAGTTAAATGTTTGCCCCATGGCCATGTGTACTGATGCTGAAGTTCATGGTGGCTTAATTACACACAGATTGTCGTTTGAAATAGTCTTTTAAATCAACGCATGGCAATCTTGAAATATTTATAAAGCACTAAAATGTCTAGCCTAATAAATTGGACTTCACTGCATCGTCTTTTTTTAATATTCTGACATTCATTTTTGCTGCATATATGATGAAATAAGAAAAAAGGAAAAACGGCATAAACATGTATTTTAAAAATCAATATTGCATTGTGTCCCTTTAACTAGAAAGTTGGTAAACGTTGGTAATATTTGTCAGAATTAATGTACATTTCTAATACTTAATTCTCTAAAACATGCAGTCATATGCCATTAAGGTTTCCAGGTGGAATTTAATTAAAGGTGTAATGATAGCAATAAGTCTTAGAATACTAAAATTCAATTTAAAATTGAATTCGCAGAAGGAAAAAAGAGAAAAAAAGAGGGTCACATTTTGGAAAACTTCTCTTTACCGCCATCAATTCCAGTTTCAGCCACATGACATAAAGACAACCCATAGGGACATACTCATTAATGAATAAAAACAATACAGTTATAGTTAAAAAACATTAATGTAGCGTACGATAAAGTTAGTGAATTTGAATTTAACTTTTACAATTATCTGTTCTTCTTCTTATTGTCTGAAAATCGGTACAAATGCCTAATGTTACCTGCTTTTTGTAGCACAGTACACGGCAAACAAATTGGAATCTTGTAATACACTACTCCAAGTTTGCTAAGCACCAAACCGTTTTCCGCTATATTTTTGAATCCAAATGAAGGATATTTATGGTTTCTTCTGTACGGTTTAATACACAAGAACACTGTTTTCTAATCAATTGCTGACATTAAAATAATGAATTTCACGTAACTTAATCGTAAAACAAAATTAATTGTTGAGTTTTACGCTTTTGGTAAAACCAGCCACCGTAAAATGTAGAATAGAAACCTCGGTGCTTAGCAAACTCTGAGTTGCATATTTCAATATAAAATATTTTCTTGCACACCTATGTGCTGTGCTGGCAAATCTGATCTTACCCCTGGGTCAGATAAAATCATGCACATTGATAACATCAACAGTTGCTTGATTTCATTGACTAAATGGGTATGCAAGAAAAAAATAATCATGTTTAGCTGGTTTAGATTGGAAATTCCAACCCTCGGTACAACTGTTTTTAAATCGGAACCAGAGTCTCGTTTTCCGTGAAAAAACACCAGGGTTTGAATCCTCGTTCTTCATCGGACTGGACCGATTAACCCATGGATGATTCCTATACCATTTAGCCAAATTAAACACCGAATAAATACAAATGATTTGATATTAACAATTTACGGAGGTGTCAGCATACATATATCTATCAGTATATATTGGTATTTTTGCTGTTTTGATTTTTACAACTCATCGTCTGATACCCATGGGTGACCCATTACGTTATACCTCGTTCATCTATATAAAGTAATTGATCACCCGTGGGTGTCAATACATTACAGTTTGAATAAAGAAGAACAACAGTCTTGGCCCAGTTCATGCTGGTAACAGCAACAAAATGAGACTTGTGAAACGTCTTAATGGATATGATGGATACACTCTTAAAAATATTGAAACAACAGTATATAATTTATAGAAAAACGTGGCAATCAGTAATTCATAATAGTATCTACCGTCAAACGGTAGCATTTTGATGCTATTGTGATCCCTATTGCTACTTTTCATTCACAATCAACAAGACTGTCTTGGCACACAAGCGACAGAATGCTGTTGTAAGTATGGGTGACCAAAGGTGACATGATACACACAAGACACATACTTTTTCGAGTATTGATTACCAAATATAAGGTAACATATGACTAAATAAACATAATTCATTCACTTTATCGAGTACGGTCGACCAGATATGCCACACTGTGCATTAACATATATTTTATTGCCTATTATTGACTGTTGTAGGCCGGATAACTCACAATTTGCATATTGCATTTTATATTCACTTTTATGGAATATGGTAACCTGTGCATGCCATGTGTTTTTCTTAAACGGGTAGCGTATTACCTGTCTGCACATATGCAAATAACATGATTTATATATGAAAGAAATATGCAAATAATAAGAAAGTGGCACATGTCACAACATTTTTCCTGTGTACCATGTACATGTTTCATGGTGTTGCAGTAAATGTAAATATAAATCTAAGCATGGAAACGAAGAATTTATTATGACATAATGTTAGTTTATTATGACATACAGGTAGTTTATTGCTTGTGTGCCAGACAGTTGTATATCGGCAAATTTATGGTTATTATTGTAAAGTAGAATTTCATGCATTCTAAATCTTAGTTTACAAACACAAACTGCATTTAATGCATTAATAATAAAACGTTTTCATAGTATATATGAACATTTAAAAACACTTCATCATTCAACATGGTATTAACGAAAATGAAAACGTAACGGTACTACCAAACAGGAGATATACATGTATTTACATTACTTGAGTGAAAAAACATAAAAAAATCGTAATATAACAATCCAATATAACAATAGAACACACATTTTAAGAACATTGATATTTAAAATAATGCGTGAAATAAAAAAGTTTACAATTATTATTGATACATTTTTGTTTACAGTAACCCAATCATTACACGCGTTGCATATCGACTGATGTCAAATGTAACACTGAGCGCTGAGGATAAACCAATTTACTGAGTTGATTATCTAGTATTACTCAATAATAGCCATGTCATCAGCATACACCTCGTAAACAAGCTGTGCAATGATGCACGGCACAATGATACATGGCGCAATGATACACGGTGAAATGATACACCAGCGCAATGATACACGGTGCAATGACGCACGGCACAATGATACATGGCGCAATGATACACCAGCGCAATAATACACGGTGCAATGCTACACAGCGCAATGATACACAGCATAATGATGATACATGGCACAATGATACACGGCGCAATGATACTGATACATGGCACAATGATACATGGCGCAATGATACACAGCGCAATGATACAAGGCGATTCATATTGAATTCTCAGTTTACAATGAAATCAATCGATATTTTCATATATTGGCTTCTACATTTCAAATATAGAGCAACATTTGTATTTTCTTGGGAGACAACTTGGCAAAGCTAATGAGAATGTGTATTGATACTCTTGGTGTAGTCAATCCACATAGCAGCTCCACCTACTAACATATACTAGGCCAATGCTGTCCAGTTTATATTTGATCTATAACCTGGTCAGAGATCGATAGTATTTTTTTTTTCAATACATTTTGTAACATTGACATTATGAATGGAATGAAAAATTAAAAGTCAATAACGTCAGTATTCTAACGTCACAGACTGCACAAATGTATACAGAACTATTACACTTGAGACGTTGTATGAATAGTTTTGAGCATGATTTTAGATAAAGAATTATAAATAACATGATATCAGAATATTCATGGAAGTTTGAACACAAAGTCACACATTTATAATCTTATAATTATATAACATTTTCCATAAGAAACACAGTAAGTAGATTGATACTGAAACCCCTTTTGTTCCGAGTTTGAGACGCACAAAACACACACACTAACCTTAGCCTTGTGTTAGAAGGGCAATATACGTACGATATTAATACGTTTAGTTTGTGATATATTTACAAAGGACAGTGAAAGAAAACACACTAACGTTGTATAAACGCTTTGCCTGGTACCAGAACGAATGGTTATCCGAGATGAATAATGTGATATTGTATATGGTATCGACTAGTTTTATAGAAACTATTGTTTGGAGCGCTTGTTTCAGCCAAAGTTTCTTTTGGACTTTTTAGACAAATTTATCTGGTACCTAAGTAAGTTGTGTATCAGTGAAACAGACATTTTTAGTGGTAAATAAAATTACCTTACTTTTCAAAATCGGTTGAGAAATAAAAATTTCATGCACGAAAGCTGTTTTTGATGGGGCATTTTCAATGCAAAATTCTGCTGCATGAATTTTTTTTTTTTTAATTTTTTTTTAGAATTTTTGTACAAAAAACTGTCTTAAACTGTTGGATATTCATAAATTACAAAAGTTGAATAGCAAAATATAAAGGCTAACTGAAGATATTTGACATTTCGTAATTTTCTGCTATCCCACCAACAAGGAATTTACATGGGAAAAGCCCCATCAAAAATCATTTCAGCTGTAAAATATTTTTTTCCTAACCGATTTTCAAAACTAAGGCATTTTTATTTACCACTAAAAACGCCAGTTCTAATGATATATAGTTGATGTATGTATTTTTTAAATTGCTCAAGCTACTGCAGAAAAACCTTTGGCTGAAACAAGCGCCCCAAACAGTAGTAACTAATTCCATAGCATATCAACTTAATTTCATAGAATCTAGAAACGACAGAGGTTAACAAATTCGTCAATAATGATTTTGACGAGTTAGTTGATAAAGATGCTGAAAAATGCATGCTGAAAATAACAGCAGTTAATTCACATTTCAACTGTCAAAATGTTTTATTCTTTCCCAATCGCGTACATAAAGAAGTAATTTTAAAACAAAAGTACAATCAAGCGGCTGAAATTTGTAAATGTTACTTTTTTATATAAACTGTTGAAACATGCTGAGCTGAGAAAAAAAGTTCACATCTAATACATTTCATGTATGTCTATATTAAATGTACCTCTCTTATTTTAGACTTAAATGTTATCTCACATGGGTAGTGAAACACGCTTTCTTTATGGAAGGCAAACATCTCTCCAGTTCCATCTTCTAACAATTTAGTTCACTACCAACTGAACAGGAAAATTCACACTACATCACCCTGCCGGCACCAACAGGCGATCTTGGGAACTCCGCGGACCCGACGCGGACTTCACTGTATTTACGTTACCATTGGTGTTTCATCACGAGACACCCGTTGACGGTTATCAAACCAGTGATTGGTGCAACACTATCATTATAGCCATCATTTTAATACAATAAAACAAATCACAATCGCTAACACCAATCGTCCTCATCATCGTCTGAATCACGTGTCAATGGAACATTGCTATCACTTCTCAGTTCTAACTTTTCCTGCTTTTTACCGCCGTTTCTTTTTTTATTATATCCATTAGAAACATTAGGTGCTGGTCTCGGTGAACGCGGTGGGTGACCGTGAATATTATTAGTATTATTGTTATGCATAGGATTCATATTTAAAAATTCCCGTGCTCTATCGCCACGCTCACGTCCAGCACTAGCGCCATCTGGTGATTGATTTGACTCATCAATATTTCTGTTTAACACACGTCTAGTTCTTTCGCTACCTCGTAATCTATTAAGGTCAGGTGAATGCGAAGCGCGGTGATACGGGTCAGGAGGTGGGACATTATCCTTCATGTGAGGTTGTCTAGCATAGTTGCCCGGAAGTGATCGCGTTTGACCCGGTTGATCACGCGTGTCCGTAATTTTATTTAAATTGTTTCTCTCTGTGGGACTATAGGGTTCTGGGCGTCCCATTTTTCCTGGAGGATGAATATTATGCGGTACTGGGGCTATATTCAGTTTTGGTTTATGCGTTGGAGATGCATTTAGTCTGGGAAAATTAATGCTTCCCGGGCTTTTGGAAGGCTGTGGTATAGTGGGGGAAGGCATTACACGAGGCATGTTTTCTTTGAGCTTTGGTTGAGCAAGATTTAACGATGAAGGCTTTGTAGGCTGTGGTGTAGGAATCGTAGGCAGCTTCCTAGATTTCTTTGGTGGTGTGTTCACTGGACTACCAATACTAGGACTTGGGCTTCTCGACCTGTCGGTCAGGTTCGAGCCTCCGTAATACTCGTTAATGGGGGTAGATGAGGGTGTAGCGTTAGGTGAAGGAGTCCTGGAGCGTGTTTCCAGTGACGTGGAGCGGTACATCTCGTGCTTGACGTTTGGATGAGGACTAGGAAGCGGTGATCCCATCACGTGGCACTGTGCCATCAGTGGGGGACGTTTGACACGTGGTCTACTACGTAGCTGTGGTGAATTTGGTATACTGACACTTTCTTCATGACGACCACCTGCAAACATTAAACAAACATTAGATTAGATGTAGTATTCAAATGTGAAATATTCTCGGTAGCATTTACAACTAGTTTTCTACATATAATATCGCAGATTCCAGATGAACTGCAACATCAGCTTATTATTGATTTATATTCCTCTAGCAGCACATCATTCATCCTCGTATGGTTTTGTTTAAGATCATTTGAATCACTTCTTGCTCGTGGCTTGCGAGAAAGAGAAACAACACAATGCAAGCCATTGTTTAAAACATACACACACTGTTAGTTTAAGATACGCGAAAACCGTATAAACGTCACCTTTATGCTTTCGCCGGTCGTGTTCAGCAATCGTGTGCGCCTGCTCACATATATTAGCTACCGCTGATGCGAACCCTACGTCCATTGGGCCCTTTCTCGGAGATGTCGACCTGTATGGTCCAGGCGAATTACAAGGCGATCCGAATGGGCTTCTGTGATTCATATTTGGTGATCGAGGGCTGACAGGTGTGGTTGGCAGCGAAGGGCTTTGGCCTAACTGGCTTGACTCTGACGCCGCCCTGGAGATTGGTTGACCTGCGTGCTCAGGGCGGAGTCCTCGTGAGAAGTCCCGCTTATCGAGCGACTAAAATGAAATGAGAAGAATATATATGTTATAAATACAAACATTGAAGTGTATTATTGAATTATTGGCATTCGACTGGCCTTTTTTGTTATTTTTCTTACCCCTTGAAAACATTTTCTATTTGGCAAAAGTTACATTTTGCGTTAATGCTGAAGACTGCATTATCTCCGTTAAGAACATCAAATGCCTGACCAATCAAATCATATAAGATAGAATTGTTTACTGAAGTGTGATTGGACGACACAAAAGAGGGAGAAAATCAAACAGAACAGCATGTTGCTCAACGAAAAAATGCCAGTCGAATATGCCTAATTGTTTGTGCAAATAATATTTTGACCATAAATACCATTAATTAAGGTGGTGTCCAGCCTTTCACCTAATGGTCTGAGATGTATCATTTAAAATGGTCTTGTTAAACAACGGTTATTTATCATTACACATAATATCATTGCATATAATCTTATTAATAGTTATATGACATTTATCGTTGGTACAATTATATTTTTGTGTTTTCTACACTCGTTTAATTTGGTCTTTATTATTGCATGCAGATGCATTTAAGCATGGCCAATTTGAGTTCTTATCGCATGCATATATATTACTATAACACTACACAATAAACAATATATGGTACAGTTCTACGTAACGCATTTCATGTATTTAAAACAGAGTATTTAAAACGCCATTCAGTTTTGCATGTAATTATACTAATACATGTACATATCTTTAGGAGTTCAAGAGCCTCAAGGCTTACTGCAATTTTTATTCGTACTGCATTGTTTGCTCAAAATGATTTTTGTCAACTCAACCGTCCAAACCTACACTTAGGCAACTTTTTTTTTTCTCTTGGTTTACGGATCCGCCGACCCCAATTTTCGAGAGATTGGAAAAAAAATAAAAATTTGAACATCTGTCTTTTTTTTCACCGCCGGCCGCATTTCAACGCCAGATGAATAAAAAAAAAGTTTTTTTTTTTTTTTACTTGATCTCAAGATCCTCAAGACAAAATACTCCCATGTGTATTCTGAACTATGAAAACACTTGCAATAAAGTAATTAAAATGTGTTATACACAAATTAAAACAATAAGAAGTTTTAAATACATGCTGTGTTGTATAAACTTAGGGTTTTATATGAGAAACATGGTCACCATGTTTGAAATTTGTACTTAGAAACACATTCAATATTTTATTTATTTATTTTATATTTTTTCCCCCTTCCAACCGAGCGTAAAAAAATACGAAAAAATCCGTAAACCAAGAAAAAAAATAATTGTGGCCTTATACATCAGAATAGCATCATACCAGGCCTCATATTCTCGAAACTGTTGAGTCGAATCTCAAGTTCGGTTATAATTCGGTTATAAACATTTCAAAATCTTACTTAATGGTCATGCAATTAATTGAAACTTTATACAAATAAATGTTAAAGGGAATATAGCGATGCAATCAAACCATCCTTATTAATGTGAGTTCTGAAAAACCTGGGAAAAGGTGATAGAATTATCAAAATCGGATGATAAACCAAAAAGATATGACCATTTCAAGGTTGTTCTAAAATGGATATCCGAGCCGCCATTTTGTAAACTATGAGGTCATAGTTCCATATGACCATATATGGATATCAATGAATATCATTTAAAGCAAAGAAAATCACTGCAAATGAATGCAAACTCCTTAACTGGTCATATAAATCAGTATTGCCATTAGTTTTAATATCTTCCTAGCTACATGAAAAAAAACAAAGTTTTTCGTAAGAAACTAAAATGTGGTTCTGCAAAGAACTTTCATTTTAAATTAAAACATAAATCTGATAGTGACTTATATAATGAGGATTATACAAGTAATTAATGACTGAGAGAGTGCAGGAGAAACTGGTGCCCTGGGCCCGTATTCATAAGCTTCTTAGCAATATCTTAAGTCAAATTTTATCATTTTTTTAAACACCATTTACTATTGATTTAAGACGTTTTATTAATATTGCTTATAAGGTTATGGATAAATAAAACCTACAGCTAAATATTTATCTTAAAATAGATGGTTTGCAGTGTCCCCGAGAGGTTAATAAGGATATTTAAAAATGTGTACAAATCTTAAATTTTGACTTAAGTAATATTTTCCACGTTATGAATACCGCCCCTGGGTAACTAGTATTGACGCAATCACCAACCATGTTGTGGGAACGCCAAAGCCCCACGTACGAATTCAATATTAACTGAAAATAACCTATCAAAATCGTGAGGTTGGCAGTAGCAGTAACAACTGTATACTACTACTGCTATTACTGTCCAGTAGTAACATAGCCTTTCCTACGACAACGATTATATACCTAATTATAATCATAAGTTACTACACACTTCACTAGAGCAGCTGTATGGAAAAAAACAACAACACATACACACTGGCATCAGCAGCATTGAGCAGTAGGTACTGCTGCTGCTGCTGTCATTTTCTCCAGCAACAGCAGTAGCAACTACAGCTATAACTTTCCAACAGTGCTACTGCAACTGCTGCTACTGCCAACTGCAGTTCATTAACACTTATGGTTGGGATTTCGTTCAAAAAGAAAATGGATGCATTTGAACGTTTTCATTGAAACAGTCGGGCATTATTTAAATTAACATGTATAGAAAATGCTGAAAAACGATGAATAATTCGTTCTTGGCATTCCCTCAGCATAAGGTAAGGTCCAGTTTTATCTTGTCCGCCATCAATATATAAGTAGTATAGAATTTTAAGATTCAGGATTCAGAATGGCAGTAAACTGACAGGCGAATAATAGATTTGATAATAGACCACATACATAATGGACCTGAAACATATAAATTAACACTGAAAAGGATCCAATGAACACATGCAATAGAAGAAGGTAGCAGTTTCGGTTTAAGCGCTATTCTACGTTAAAACCACTGATTGAGCTTCATGATCCCAAAGAACCAGTTATACCACTACTGATTTGTATTCTAGGAGACTGTTTACAGCCTCCGTGCAGCACTAAATAAACACTAGTGAGGATGTCAGTGACCGCCGAAAAGGGGATCATTCCGAAGCAACGAATATAAATGGTTGAAGAAAGAGGCAGTCTCACTTCAAGGTAATTTAAGACTATAAATTAAGAAACTTGCACCGTTTATAGACAAATTGTAGATATCCCTTGATGGTAACCAGGTTGATGTAAATGGTGAATAATCGATTCTTAGTGTCTCTGGTTTACGGTACCAGCGCTATAACCACTGAGCTATCAAGGACATACGGTTAGGAATCGATTATTCACCGTTTATCTGTACCTCCCTATGGGTACTAACTGTGCACCTCTTGTCGCATATTCGTTTTTGTATGTCTATGAAAGAGATTTCATGTTCAGTCAAATAAAGGGCACAATTTCTGCCATATAAGTATTATTTCTGATATTATATTCACATCTTTAAGTGTTGAATTAATGTCTTGTAATAAAAGGTTGACATTGCTCATGCCTAAATATGCATTTGATTTGACAATATTTCACTACACCATATCCCATCCACTTTGGATCTTTTTTTAAAGATGGCGGACCAATAGTCCTTAAACATAGTTTCGATTTGATTGGTTTTGACATAATTTGTATAGGTAACTGTAAATCACTGTTAGACATGCAACTTCATGAGCAAAAAAAAAGGTGTTATTCAATTTTGTATAAGATGACGAGGCTTTACCACTACAGCTTTTGTATGAAGCTAACATATAAAAACATAAAAAACAAGTTTTTTTCATTTGCTGTGTTTTTGTGTTTTTCTTTGTTTTAAAAACAATGAATTATCAACTAAGTTGTGTATTTAGTACAGCTTACTTGTTAATTTATTGTTTGTTTCATCATAAAAGTAAAGTTCAAAGTAGTATATACTGCTATACCCTAGATACTGTTCAATATGACAATGCTATTCAAAGAAAAAACTTTACTCTGGCATCAATTTATATACCGGAGCTAATCGGCCATGTAGCATGTTAGCAGTAAAAATGCTTCATGCTTTTTCAATGACCATTTAGAGTAGGGAAATAGGTAAATAAACCCGTTCATTCTCCGGTGGCATCCTTTATCGGCACATCAGCAGTAGGAAAACCCGCCCACTGTCTCGCATCAACTATCTTACTGACAGCTATCATAGCTACTACCCTGATTTTCACAGGCATTCCACTCGACATACGCTACGGTATGCAGAGATTACTTTCTCCATATTTGGAAGTCCAACTATAAATTTAAATTCCTACCGAGGCCACACTTAAAATATTTAATGTTTGCCCTTTCCCGACCGACCCTAAAAAAAGGGCCCTACCCAAACATGTTTTCCCATTTTTAGAACTTTTTTTTTAAATTGCCGGTCGCATCAAGATGCTACTCCCCAACAAAAGTATGATTTTGTTACAAAAAAATAAAAATAAAAATAAATACCGACCCAACATTTAAATTTTTTAAGGGTGGCCTGAAATCATTTAAATATATTGCAAATATGTTTCCAATATAAAATTAAGACAGCTAACAATTTGAAAAACTACTGATGCTCGTTGGATGTAAGATTTGATTGAATTGTAAAGCCTCCTGGAAACCCTAATAAATAATACTAAACATCAAACTACGTGAATCATTTATTAGGGAGGTTCCATACAACTACTAAGACTACTTTAAAAGGCCCTGTACCAGTTACAAAGTACAAAGGTCAACACCAGCACCAATTACATTATTACAGGGCAAGATTACAAAGGTCCAGAACCGGTTACTGTACCAGTTACAAAGTACAAAGGTCAACACCAGCACCAATTACATTATTAAAGGGCAAGATTACAAAGGTCCAGAACCGGTTATATATGTCAAGCAAAGGTCAAAGGTCAAGCCCTGTACCAATTACATTATTAGAGGGCAGTATTACAAAGGTCCTGAACCGGTTACATATGTCAAGCAAAGGCCAAGCCCTGTACCAATTACATTATTAGAGGGCAGTATTACAAAGGTCCTGAACCGGTTACATATGTCAAGCAAAGGTCAAGCCCTGTACCGGTTACATATGTCAAACAATGGTCAAGACCAGCACCGGTTACCTTGACGTGATCAGACACAATGTACACTTGAGGGCGCTTGTCTTCCGGAAGGCTGTCCTCATCATCATTAGAATAAGATTCATTAACGTAACCACCATAGTGGATGTAACGGACTTGCTAAATAGTAAAAATTGAATAAAGGATTTGCAAAATATGAAACTGAATAACGGACTTGCAAAATATGAAATTGAATAACGGACTCGCTAAATATGAAATTGAATAACGGACTCGCTAAATAGGTAATCGAATGGACTTGGCACATAGTAAATTAATATACTACTGGGTTTCTTTGAAATTGAATAGTGGATGGAATTTACTTTTTAGTTATGGAATTTAATAACACATATGCTAGATTTGTTTAATATGAATACTGGAGAGAAAAACATATAAATCGTTGCACCACCGCTGAGCACCGTAGTGTATATGAAGAACTTGCTAAATATGAAACTAAATAGTGGACAATCAGAAAAACGAATTCACTGAATCTAACTGCACTTGAATTGTTGTTGTTGTTGTTGTTGTTGTTGTTGTACTATACATTGCCAATGAGATCTGTACTGCTTATGTGAAACCAATAGCATGCATAACACAAACGATAATAGGATTACGCTGTTTTGTATCGGTAAATAAACAATAATTTCATTTTTGTTTGCTTTTTTTTTTTATCTAGGTTGTGTCAACAATATAAATGGGCCATCACTTACCTGAATACTGCCAGTATCCGAGTTGTACTGCGGGCCTGCACGACGTCGCTTGCTGCTACTTCGCCTAAGAAAGCTGAAAGAACGGTGTCGAGGTGACCGGTCATTGTCAAGACTGGAATACACGGACACAACATCGTACAGACACACGAACATACAAGTAACACAACGTAATAAAAGGTAAATACTTAATTTATGTTACACATGTCTTTAACCAAAGTTATAATGCATCATGGATATTTTTCATATTGTAATCTATATACCATTAATTTTTTTTTTTTACTTCAAGGCTTGGAATGAAAGATAACGTTTCAGAAAATTTGGTATAACTATAAGCAATACATTTATTATTGCCATCAGACTCATTTCAATACTCTAAGTGTGTCTGGCTCACTAAAGGAAAGAAACTTAAGGTTAGCTCCCTTGCATGTGACTGTAGGATGATTCTTACACCACAAAAAGTGGGGGTGTGTTCTTCGGTTTGAGATATTTTAATAATTGCCCATGGAGATTTTCTTTTCTTGTTGCAGGTGAGAAAACAATAGTGTGAGATTGGATGAACAGCGATTAGACGACACTGCCTTCAAAATGTGGCACAAACTGTTTAGTGAAAGCTGAAAAGAGTACCTTGCCTGACACCACTCGCATTAAAAAAAAAAGAAAAGTGAGATATGTACCAGATTTTGTGGATTTTTATGAGCAGCAGTAACTGTATTTACCCCAAAAAATACTTTTAGACTGTAAATGCTTGATTCAGAATGGAAAATTGGACTTTACTGCCTATGGCCAACACAGTAAAAACAAAGTGTGGTGTGAGACCTTAACAAGTAAAGTTTAGGATTGATTTCCAATGAATAAAGAACAAAACTAACAATTAAGTGTAACTTAACATGACATATTGATCAGATACGAATAAGAAAGTGAATAAAATTAATTCTGGAACACACTGATGCGTATTCTCAGCCTACAGTTGGATCGAAAAACTCATGAAGCAACTATTTGTGTTTATTTTGAAATAAGTGACCATCATATAGGTAAAAACGATCATGCTGCGTTAACACTTTGGTTAAGTATATATCAAAACACCAGTTGAACAGCTTAACATGTTTAGTAGTTGACACATTTACAGTTCGCCACTATGCTTTCCTCTTTGATTGTGCGATGACCGGACAGAAGGACCCTATGATGACGTCTACCTAAATCCTCAAAGGACAATTGCGTTTGATGTTTGTCTTTAATCTTGTCTTGTCCTACCCTTGACTGTTTGATGTTTTGTTGCTCTGGCTTCTGTCTAGTCATTGAGTACTTACTTTGTGGTTTTCTAGTGTTTTGTTGTTTTATATTCATATATACATGATTATTTATGTGTTATATGATACAGTGATTGAGTACCTTCTTCGTGGCTTTCTAGGCTATTGTTTTTTTTGTATTTATATATACACGAGCATCTTTGTGTTTTGATTATATTGCCTATTAATGCTGCCTTGTTGGTTAGAGAATAGTTCATGGCGGGGATTTCTTTATTTACACTGTCCCGTTTTATTGGGTTGACAGTAGGGTAAAAGTGTGAGGTTTGGTGCACCCTAGAACCTGGTTTAAACCCCCAGCGCCCCTTTTTGCCACTGACCGTTCCAAGGCGGTAGCCCTATTGTCAACCCTTTTGTGTTTGTGATGTCATATCTTGCCTTTTATTCATCTTTGTAATTATTGTTTGTTTCTGTGCATGTTTTTGGTTGAATGTGGTCCTTGAATGCTACATTTCCTGTTTGACTATTATATCTGCTGTTATATTCGATGGCACGGATGACTTGTAATCACCCCTCACTTAAACGCCAAGTGATCTACAAACTGCGTTACCGGACTCCCGGCAACATAATATAACATTATGTTCTTCAGTTAACATATATTGGATGTAGAGATTTAATCATTGTATATGCATATTTTTTAAATTTAAATTTGTGATAATCTGATTAAGGTACTTGGAATATATTTTATTTGGTGACTTATAAAAGCCAGTGGACTGGGTGCTTACTTTGCTTTGCAATTTATATAACTACACATATGAGTATTAAATATGCACATGTCACATTAACACAAGATGTATTTACTTAAAAGAACATAGGAATAAATGTATCATTTGTTTACATGATACAACACGTCTTTACATTATGAAGACAATAAATCGGCAACAGAGTATATGCACGCTTTATGAACGAATATTTAACTACGTAATGCAGAATTCCGGCTCATAATACAAATCAAATAATAATGACACAATTTACAATGGGACATATTCAAATTGAGACATATTTACAATGGGACATGGGACATTTTACAATGGGGACATATTTACAATGGGACATATTATCACGTATCATTCCACTACAGTTAGCACTTAAAATCTCTTGTTGTTGTTTTTTTCACTTGTCCCTGTACCAAAATAATACATTTGTATACCATACTACATTAACAGAGATGTATTCCACTGTAATAACAATGCACAGCATAACATAGGCTTAAGCATCATAAATGTTTATTTTTTTCATTACATTACTCATCTCTCAGATATTTCGTATGTTCAGTTGATGTAAACTTTTGTTATCTTCTTAAAACTAAAACAATTAATTTAAAACATACATCTTGGCGTCACGTTATTAGCGTTTCAAGGTATCTTGCATATTTGAAAATCTTTAATAATACTTTTCTGAATAGTTCAAAGCTAATTCTTTTTGCATATTTTGCAAATTACTAATTTTTGATTATATTGCGCCAATAATATAGTTTTTTAAGGTATATTAATGATGAAAAAGTGTACTTCTATTACCTATTTTAAATTAAAAGCGAACATGTTTAAAGTCAAAATAATACGGGTTAACAAAACGAGGTGTTGATTTTAATGGTTGATATATTATTTTAACAACACATCAAGAGTGTCGTTCGTCTCTTTTTAGCATGTTTACAGCCATACTGTTGTATTACCTGTGTGTATCCTCATCCCCGGAATGATCCGAGTCGATACTCTGGCTGGATCTACCAGATGGAGTTCGCATTACACCCATCAACCGTTTGAATAGAGATGGTGGCCGCTGTAAAAGGTAACTCTGTTAGTATTCATGCAGCATACAAATGAGAAAAAGACGTGTTAAAAACATTCAAACTATAAATAAACTACTATTACAACTGGAAGTCTTATAACAGAAACCAACTAGATCTATAATTATAAAATAAAAATAACACCTTAGAAACCCGTTAAATCCAATTTGTTGTAGATTAAACGCTGTAGCTATATTACGTTATTGCCGGTGGTAAAACGTTTTTCCGTTCTTGCAATCTGAACTATTATTCATTCCGATCTTTGGAGATCGCTAAACCCGATATTTATAAACATATATCGGTGGTACATTCTCAAATAGTTTCATTTTCTGTCACTTTAATTTCGTACAGGAGATTTCGCTACTCCTACCTTAAAAGGTTCTGAGCATTAATCACCTTTAGGACATGTCTGTTTTTTAATTTAGTCTTTTAACTGTTGCCTGTGATACACAGGCTTCAAAACCTCTGCTCCCAACTAAATTCCATTTTGTTTATTTCGCCAATTGCTTTTTCGTTTAGGGCAAATCACTTTGTTAGAAACTGGGATCATACACCGCTGGTAATGGACTGGCATGAAAATACCTCATTGAAGGTTTCATGTTCATCGCTGACTCATATGCATACCATCTTCGGGATGGCTCAAATTTTCGTACTATTGGCATTTTAAATATTGATTTCTGCTCAACCCGGTCCGGAGGGCATAGACGGTAGCCAGCATAACATTCATGAACAGTCTCAATGGAACAGACTGCACTTTTTTTGTATTTATTGTGTTCGGCGATTTCCAAATGTCTCCTTTCATAATCCTTTTTTCTTTAAAACCACATATCAGGAATAAACCAAAGAAAAAGCTGAGCCTGAAATTACTTGTAAATGTATACAGCTCAAAACATATTCAGTGAGCCATTAAATATGAAAATAACGAGTTTCAATTGTATTATTTTTAATCAAATAGTGCAGAAACAATAGAACACAATCCATCTGCACTAATGCAATACAACTCGATCATCGTCGACTTAACTCCCAATTCCTGGAAATGAAGAAACACATATTCGACATGGCGACCGTCTGTAATTGTCATCATAAAATATAAAATAATAAAATTGGCCTATATATAATTTACAATAAAAGCAACCATCAACCATTATTATTCTTTATGACTATACAAACTTGTTCCATAAGCAAATTAAAGTATTTTGATTCAGATAGATCAACTTTAAATCTAAATTAGTTTTTAAACGCAACATCGGCAAAAAATGGATTGTGAAAGTAATAACATAAATACTGATTACATGTTGAATTGAACTGAATGTTGTTTAACGGCTCATCAACATAGTATAGGTTATTTAGAGCCACCCCAGAGAGAGAGGAAGGATACATAGGAATCCGGGAACCTGCCCTACTCTTATTATCTCGAATAGATTCCTATGGTTCTTTAACGTGCTCGGAGGATAGACCGATACACGGGACCGCCCGGTTTACGTCCCCATCCGAATGAGATTACATGTTGAAGTGAATAAACCTGTATACAACACTACACGTTGATATAAATTTGTTTTAAAGTAATTTTCCTAAATAAGGACTCTATTTTTCATAAAACCTATTACCTTATTAAAAAGTTAATTGCATCGAAAATTTGTGACGGTTTATCATTTGTTTAATTGTCGCAAGGCTGTTAATTGGAGGATGTTAAACGAGTTATATACTGCTGCAAAATTCAAAATTTCAATACTGGCAAACCCGTGTCTAACGCATTTAACCCTTTCGCCGCCAAATTTCAAGTGTGGTCTGCTAAAATTTGAATTCAAAACTTCCGGTAATATGTTATATATAAAGTGTTATGGAAAACATTCTTACTGAGTGGCGAACAGTGTAAACCCTGATCAGCATGCACATAGTGTGTATGTTGATCTGGGCCTACACTGGTCATAGATAAATGTTTTCGACTGTGGCAGCGAAAGGGTCAATTGTTCTTGACGGTTTTACCAACAAACACATTACAATGAAACTATAAGAGGGTATGATGCATTAATGAATGAAAATTCACGTCAACAAACCATATTAACGGTTTCTGCCAAATGCGTTAGAATATGAAATTCATACACGCATGAATATATAAAACATGGTAAAGATAAGTTCATAATTTCTACAAGCTTAATGCAAGAACACAGTTTAGATATGGTTAGAAATTAAGAAATATGTTTCTTTAATACAAGTGTGACATGTACTTTAATTATGAAAATAAAGTTGTGCTAAGTGTGTAAAATGGTGCGTTTTCCGTGCAGACACGGTAATCTATTGCAAAATAAAAAGCATGCTTAAGATTTTGTTGTACAAGTGCAGAAGAAAATTGAAGAAGTAGATCGAAGAATGTGCTTTTTAACAGATTAAATGAATAAGTTTCATATGTTTCGGAAATTATACAATTTAAATGATTTAACAATGCTTTCAATACATAACAACTGATCCATTTTGAGACTTTTTAAAATTATATTAAAATAAATGTTATTCAATATTCACAGAATATGGTGTATTTTAAGTGGTCATTTCAAATTGTCATAAAACCTTAAATGTTTCCTTTCACAGTGAACTCTGGATTGTCAGTGATGTAATATATTTATCTTTCTAGAACACATATCAGACAAAGATGTGTTGATTAAATATATTGTATACGGTACTTTTTCTTGTTTAAAGACAAATCTTTGTTTCTGTCAAAAAAGTGTTTCTCGATGAATTACAGTAAAACCACAACTATTAAGAGATCACCTGCTTTAAGAGATCACTACTTCAGTTCCTAATTGTATTGTTTAAGATAAAAAATTCACGTGCATTGTGGGACATACATTTTTCTCCTGCCTTTAGAGGTCTCTTATAATACAGATTTGACTTAACTTAATCGATCAAATTTTGTTCTCTGAAGCATGTAACTCTATTTATTACAAACTTTCCAGTGAATTAGAGAATTTTATGATTAAAATAAAACCTTATAGTTTCATTGTTTATATTTTCACTGTGAAAATATAAACAATGATATCACGCAACTGTTGACTTGCTGACGATATTGACGTCATTGTTGTTGCGCGTCACTTTTATCTTCTTTTTATTAGGTCTAAGACAATTTCTAAGGTTGTTGGTTTGTCATGAATATGGGATTTATTTTTATCTCGAAGTGAGGAAACTCAAATATTTCCACTCGTGCTAAAGCACTCGTGAAAATATAAGTTTTCTCACTTCTCGATGAAAATAAATCCTATATTCACTCCAATCCAACAAATATCCTCTATATTTTACTGTGAAATGTGTGAGTTATTTCCTCATTACCTGTATATTTTTGGACGGAGGCCTACTTTAATTGAAATAACCTGCTGAAACCATATATCATTATATAATAGAAGTACCATTCTCGTTATGACAAAAGGCTTAGATATAAATATAGAAGTAGATGCAAACATTAAACAGGAAGTGCGTCATTTCCAGAACGCTGCCATGGTCATTTCTAAACAGAGTGCATGTAAACATCATGTGCATGCAATCGAAGAAAAATCTGCAACTTGCAACACTGCAAACATATCGATAGAGTAAATTAAAAAACGACTAAACATCTAAGATCTAATGTTACACAAAAGTTGAGACGAAATGAGTCGTGCTTTTTGCAGTCTGTTAGTAAATAGAATTAGTAAAATGAAGTTAGAACTCGTCCGCTACAAGTGTTTCAGTCTTGACAGTTTTGTTTAAAACCTACTAAAGGCTAATGTGTTCCGACAAAATTATGTACATGGTGTTTTCATTCCGATAAATAGTTCAAACATCGTTTATTTAATTTCCCTCATTATGGAATGCAACCTTTTCTTAATTGAATAACAATATATATATCTTAAGGAGTTTTACATTTAACAGCGAAATAAAATAATGGAAGAAAAATTGCAGCATGACGTCACTGCATGCGGCATAGTAAGCCTATACAAAACGCAAAGCAATTGCAAAGTTGCACGTTTCAGTGAAACATAAGCGGTATATTAGTCGCTTAAAAACGAGACATTATGTTGTTGCTAAATAAATCAATATTTTACTCTCTATCAAGACATGAAACACCGAGCGCTACAACGTATCATGCAAGCGTCTGACCTGATCAAAATCACCTAGCAACGGTATTGTACAATCATTCTGGAACAATAGATAGATAGAAAGGCAAGAGTAAGTAAACAGCAAATGTGTTAAAGTATTAGTAGTGAATAAATTGAATAATGAAACATGTATGAAAAAAAGCAGCCCTGAGACGAGTATGTTTGGATGGTGACTGCACTTTCAATTGTAATGCAAAGCGATAATATACAGAATATAGACGGTACACTAAAGAACCAACTAATTATATAAATCATGTTATGTTAAATAATGGCCACTCCAGTCAATATTACCTAAAGCAATTATAATTGGAGAGGCTTTCCGTGGTTGTTTTTAACATATATATATATATATACAATACACGAAAGTATTAACACATCAGTGTCTTGCTTTAAACATGCGGCAAGATAAAACCTTAAATGTTAAAGATTATGCAAAAAAAATTATTTATTAACATTCACACTAGCGTTTGCTTAGTGCTGTGTGCCGGCTGTAAAAGGTCTACACATCTACACTAACTACAAATCAGTAGTGTTATTACTAACTGGTCATTTGGGTTCATCAAGCTCAATCTTTGTGACAGTACGGTAAGTTTGGTGCATCCTAGAACCCCAGCGGCCTTTTCTTGCCACTGACCGTTCCAAGGCGGTAGCCCTATTGTCAACCCTTTTTGTGTTTGTGACGTCATATGTCTTTATTCTTTGTTAACATTGCAATTCATGTTTGTCCTTTTGCATGTTTTTGGGTTTACTGTGTTCTGTGCTGTTCGACTTTTATACTTATTTTTAAAGCAGAATACCGCTGAAGCCGTCATGAGAGGTGTTGCACATATATTACCTCTCATGAACAGACTCAACAAAACAGAGTCTGCTACTTTTCTCTATTGTGTGTTTGTTGCTTTCAATGGATCCTCTTTTCAGTATTTATTGACATTCACACTAGCGTTTGTTTACTGCTGTGTGGCAGCTGCCCCGACTATAAATCAGTGGTGTTATTACTAACTGGCATGACCAAGCCCAATGTTGTGGTACCGCTTAAGCCGATGCTAGGGGCGTGGGAGGTGTTGCAACCTATATCACCTCTCATGAACAGACTCAATAATGCCGAGTCTGCTACTTTTCTCTATTGTTTGTGTTTGTTGCTTCCAAAGGATCCTCTTTTGAGTATTTATTGACATTCACTCTAGCGTTTGTTTAGTGCTGTGTGGTGGCTGTAAAACTTCCGCATTTTAAGCTGTGATTTGCATAGGGTTGACTTTGTTACACTTTGTACACCAATCTAGATATAATTTCATCATTTTATACCTATCACTCGATCATTCTGATCAATATTAATAATCATCAAACACCAGAGTTTGTGTGTTGCTGCTAAAACATGTTTTATTCAAATTACGAAATCATTATATTTTTTATTATAAAGGGAGGTAATCTGAAAATATTCATTCTTGAAAGCTGTATGGCGCAAAAGCGAGTGAAAAAGTCTGCATATTTTAACTCAAAGTTTTAACCACAAGACCCAGAAATGCTGTTTAAACCAAAACAAGAGGAATATGTTTGCCACAAGTTTGAGGAAAATTGTTTTCATGACAGTGCTGGCCTTTTAACAAAGTTATTGGCATAGAAGACCAAACAAAATATAACTTCATTGTGTCTAAATGTATGGGTAAAGTTGCGGAAGTTTCGGTGTCCACTTCACATGCAAGGGGCCCGAGTTCAAAACCGCTGAGTGCCTTAAATATTTATATGTAATTGTTCATTGTAGTTTTTCCGGTCCGATTAGAGTATCATATCGTTTGTTGTTTTACACACCTCGATGTTTAAATCAACCATCTCTTTTTTTGTTCAGTATATTACTGTTGCACTCAGTTAATTGAATAATGACAATTTGTGGTGACTTGACCACAACAATATATTAACATTTTGTTTTTAGAGACTTAACATTACATATTCACGAATTCCTTTAATAAATAAATACATAACTTTACATTTGCATACGATTATTTTTATATAGCTATTTCATTGTTTCTACAGAGACATACCAATACAGTGTTATTACGTCTCTGGTGTTAGTATAAGATAGCCCGCAACCTATATACGTAATCATTTTATAAGGGCATATTTGATATGGATATGAAAGTACTGGCACAATGCATGTTAAATTAATATGAGCATATTGTGACTATCTCTATGACCAAATCGACTCATTTTTGAAAGCTTCTCTTTAGGATCATCCTGCAGTAGTTTAACTTTCATTATCACATAACATGTGGTGTGGGAGTGTAATAACACCATTCAATATTTTCGATATTCCACCAGTGGTATAACATAACGTTAATGACATCACGTTGATGTACGTTTTCTGACGTAATGTGACGTTATAAGTTATTTGATAAATATAATCTAACATTCATTCTCATTCATTATTGAATTTATTAAACGCCTCGCATTATATCATTTTACCAACTCGTTTAATAAATTCAATAATGAATGAGTACTCATGTAAGATCCTTTATTTAATAAAACAAATCAATATTAGAACCATTCTAAATGCATTGCTTTAATCCTTTCACAATGAATTTTTATATTATAAATCTTTTTGATAGCAGATTGCTTTAAACAAAACATTCTAAAAATCAGATTATTTTATAGTTTCTTTGACAACATCAATCGATTTTAGAACGAACCTAAAGAAGACTGATTGAAACCATTAAATTAACACTTAATTTAGAACTATTATGAAAGCAGATTGGTTTGAAAATCTTCGACGTTAAATATGCTTGCAGGCTAGACTGCCAATCTATGCTTGAAACTCATCTCATGTTATCATTGTTGATATATCTACATTCATGTGGCTTAAAATAACATGCTGATAACATGTTAAATTGAGAAAACTATTGGTAATAACGATTAAAGAAGTAAACATAGCAAGCAATTAGTTTATAGCACATGCTTTGTATGATTAAATTGTGCTTCAAACACGCGAGAAAGCATTTACCTGAAACAATGCTATTGTGTGATGAAAATGTGATTAAAATTAGAAAGTAAGAGCACGTATTAATATGGTATAGACACGATTATAATTAATAGTTAAGGAGTTTGCATTCCTTTGCAGTGATGTGCTTTGCTTTAAATGATATTTATCAATATTCCATATATGGTCATATGGAACTACGATGTCATAGTTTTCAAAATGGTGGCTCCCATGACCATTTTAGTACAACCTTCAAATGGTCAAATCTTTTTTGTTTATCATCCGATTTTGATCATTCTTTCACCTTTTTGCAAGTTTTTCAGAACTCTCAATAATAGACTTTTTTGGATGTGTCGCTACATTCCCTTTAAAAGCATCCATCTTTGGCAAATGGAGCAGAAATGCTGAAAATATCTCTGATGTACGCAATACTAATACTGTTCCTAACCAATAATTACAATATGCATAACAGTACTTCAGCATTGTACTATCTGGATAAATGTACGTAGACATTATATGTAACTAAACACATTTTAAGCTATCACTCACTACAATATAGTAACTGAAAAAGAACAATCATAAAAAGTGTTAATAAAACTAGGCAAAACGCGGACAATGACGGTTCAATGTGTTCCTTCTTGGTTTTATATACACGAACATTTATGTTTTGCTTCATTTTGATTGGGTTAAAGTCAGTTGCATTGGCACAACAAGGCATGTTTTAATATACCGTTTCCTGTGTTACTTGATATGTAACGTAATGCGCACAATTTACTGTGTAATTAAAACATAAACACGATGACCATGTGCATTGAGTGTCATTTTACTATATAGCCGACGTTCGCCAACACATAAAGCACACCATAGCTCATTAAAGATTGTTTAACATTTATCATATATCATATAGTGACCATAAATGGAAACATATTTGTCGCAGTAGTTACTGAACTAAAAAAAAACAAGGTAATACCGTAGACTCAGTTTGGGCCTACTCTGAGAATCCAATTATAAAATAGAAAATTTCCACAAAATTCCCTATAGCATTAAGCAAAGTAATGCCATATAAGGTCGAGCCCATAATCAGTATAATACAGAGTTAACTGTAGCGAAATTTTGAATTTTGCGACGGTATATCTAGAGTTTAATGGTCGCAAATATTGTTTAATGTCGACACGTTAGCGGAGCCGTTAAACAGTTACCGTCGCAAAAGTCAAAATTTCAATAATACTGGATACCTCATTTCTAATGAATTTCATTGCTTGACATTTTTACTCACAAACGCGATGACGTCATGTTTTAGCGGTTGAACGTCACATGACTGAATTTGCTATGGGTTATACATTGTTTAATCGCAAATGTTTGAACATCAACCAATCAGATTGCAGGATTCTTGGCACATGCGTTATAAAGAAACATACTGAGCCGTCAATAACGCGAAGGCATCTAACTCATGCGTCCATTCCCAGTCTGGTACAAAAAATGGAAATAATAATTAGTGAGCAATTTGTGAAAAAAGAAAAGAAAACTGAGAAACGACCAATACCTCATCTGATTCGGGGTGCTGAAATTAAAGAACAACTACTTTAAATACTTTTAATATCGGGCGCTTGTTTCAGGGCAAAAGGATTCCGACATCTGCAGGTTTACTTTCAAAAAAAAAAAAAAATACATTATATATCAGGATTTTTAAAGGTCCATATTTTAAATACTCGCATTTTAATTTGGTTTGAGCAAATTAATGGTTCACAGATAAAATTTACTTCAACCATTTTTACTCCGTGCTAAAACACTAACTCCATTTCTTTTTAATTTAAAAACAGGAAACCCCTTTTAATCCTACACTAATAATGCATAAACCCTTTCCTGAAACATGCGCTGCAAACATTTACACAATTAAATATATATATATATATTTATATAACAGTATTAGTAACTACATTACATATTCCGAAATTAGTCAAGACGAGCCAATTAGTTACTTAAGACTATTCGTAAATATCCGAGAGTATTACATGATATGAAAACTTTAAAATCACATATAAATCAAAATGAAAAATGACAGGTAACATTTCTATACAATACATGTGACAAGTTACTGGGGCAAATGTATTTAACACAAAATTGTATGTTATATTTACAGTTAGGCCATAATAAATTAACTGCTAGATTCTCATCCCCGTCCGCCCTCGATTTTTTATGTCGCACTGGTAAATTTTTATTTCTTAAAAAAAAAATTGAAAAAGAAAATTAAAAAAAAAAATTAATAAAAGAAATTGCTGAAAGTATGAAACACTATTTAAAATGTGTTTTCGATCTTGGAAGTACTCATGCAGTAGTCTGTTTTACTATTTTTGCCTTGTGCCAAGGCCATTTTTCATTTGTTGTATAAAATAAAAAATAAAAAATAAAATTTCACCCACCCCACCATCCCCCACACCCCCGCCCCTATTTTGAAATAAATTTGGATGAGAAACTAGCAATTAATTTATTATGGCCTTAGTGCAGCATTTATTAATGTGAATAAAACCAGAGTTCTTACATAAGAACCCTGATAAAACAAAGTAGCAAAAGAATACGTAACATGCAAAAATATTAAAAATATCAAAATAAAGATCTGAACGAATGAAGTGAAATTAAAGATAGCTTTTAAAGAATTACTACACGATTTGTTCTTGACTACATTTGAGTATAAACTATGAACATAACTGGTAATCAGCTTGGAAATTATATTCGATTTAGACCTATATATGTATCTTAAAATCATGTTTGAATGCAGATTAGGAAATACTAAACAAAAAGGTTCATATGAAGTTATTTAGCACCGCTATGGTCATAGAAGTTTGAAACTCAGTTTACATTTTTCATATATGAAAGTTTCTTAAAGTTTAGTAAATCCTATCTGATCTACTAACCTCTTTGTCGTCATCAGATGACTGTCTTGTTTTATGTGTGACGTCGTGTGACATTTTAATGACGTCATTTGATGTGGCCAAATTAGTAAAAAGAACAGCTAATGTTGACATTAAAGCACGAGCTTGCAAGAGAATTAGAGCAAGGAGCTGGTTAGTTGGGTGACTTTATTATCGAGACGTGTTTTAGAATTAAGTTATGCAGTATATTATTATTGTTTTAAATACTATTAGTGCTAAAGATTACAGGTAAGATATATTAGTGCTATAAACTGGACATAGAATGTTCTATCATAGGTTTGACAATGAATGGAGTTAAATGCTAATTTTCATTAGATTGTTAGTAAATGATTTCAATGTTGACATATTTGGAATAGATTACTAAAATGTGTTATTTATTAGAGTTTAATGACAGTATTACACGGTTAAACAGGTTTCAAAGTGCAGGGTTAAGATGAAATGAAATAATAGTTTTAAGATAATTTATATTTTCCTTTGAGACAAATACACGTTATATATGTTCAGATATAAGCTAAGTTCATGAATGAAGGAGACAAATGGAAAAGACCTGCATTCTTTGTTTTGTAGTTAAAGACAGCTTTAGTTTTTATAGACAAAGCATATCTTTGTTATGCGTGAATGTAATCGGAAATGTATGCATACCGTAATTAAATACGAGTTAAATTTACATATCATTTACATATCATATCTATCAATTATTAAATGTGAACACTAATGCAGCTACTTAACTTATGAAGAACAACATACATAAGAACCAAACCAGTTCCTGATTGATATCCGGGATGGGTTTGAGTCGAAATATTATACTATAATATACGATAGTATAAATAATACTTCATACACATTGTCCATGAACCAGATATGTTCGAATCGGTGATATCACCTATTCGAATCAGTGATATGACATTAAATAACAACCGATACAGTGCAATATAGTAAATGTGAACACGTGACATATGGTATATGTGTATATTAAAAACAAATTATGGAGGTGAATAAGCATTGTGTGTATATATTTATAAATGACGATGAAACATAAGAGCTATAAATGAAATAAGCTGCCACAGAACCAGAAACTTAGGTTAATAAATGAAATCAGGAAAACGAGACACCAGAAATATGGCCGAGGTCTTGTGACCCTATGACGTCATTTACCTCCTCTTTTTCTTCCTGAAAATGAACCATACAATGTTTCAGTTCTACTTTGGTCTTAAACAATTTCTAAAGCATAATATATTTTGTTCTTGCCTTAAGCTGAGTTATACTGAGCACTATCTAGCGTCATCTATGCAGCTTGTTTTGACAATGGGAATTAAATAACACACAATTCCATGATAAGTGAATATGTCATTTTATTTATAAAATGACTTAACATTATAATACATTACTGACTAGGTTATAATGTTATATGTTTTGTGAAGTGTCATAATAACATAATATGATTAACCTTATAATTATTATAATGACTAGATTGAACATTTCACAAAATAACTTTTGCAAAATACATGGAAAATATTCCCATATAAAAAAGGTGGGCAACTTTCCGTCATTTAAATGCCCACTCATATTATATTACATACTGCTTTTCAAAGACACATGCAATACAAGGGTTTAGTGCAAAACTATTTTATCTCCTTCTTTATTCATATGTAGTTACAATAGTTTTGTGCTGACCCCTCGAATACGTCTCTATTTAAGCGGTTCTTTTACAACTGTTTTAATTAACAAGTCACTAAAGGTTTAATTACACTAAATCAGCCTAATGTGCTCGACTGGTGCAGTCGAAAGTAGTTCTGTATTAAGGAGTGCTGATCTTTTTTTTCTTTAAAAACTTTTTTAATGCAATTTTCTGATTATGTTTTGGCTGTACCTGTATTCTGGACATGTTGCTGATATTTGAAAAGGGAGCTCATCATGTTTTTGACAATTTTTGATATAATTTCAGAAGTGAAAGTAGACAGGTTACTGAAGAAATGTTTCTTAGAAGGTATTAACCCCCCTATTTCCTTGTTGATGTTTAATAGCAGACATATTTATTTACATGATAAAGTAAATTTCCCAGAATTCTAATCAGGTCTGAGTTTTTAACAGGTTGTCAAAATCCTAACTTTAATGGAAGGGGCATGGAGACTCATTTACGCTATTATACCTAAAGCCCTTTATTGAACATAGAATATACATGTAGTATATACTATACCATATCTATTATTCTATGCTTCGCATAAGACCACATTTAGGAAACCACACCTAACTGCATCACGGTATTAGCAAGGGAATGTGATTGGGTTTTGTTTTTGGTGTAAAGCACGCACTGTACTATGCACATACAAGTATATTTGTCTAATGTATTCTGATTGGCTGAGCCCTATTCACATTTTGATTGGATGGTCGCATATTGCAAAATAGTAATATAGTTAACCCTTTAATAATTTGTTTCCGAATTTATGTGCAAAACTTATGAGCATATACGAATTATTATTTTGCAAACGCATTTATAGTGGTAATTCTAGTAAACCATAATGTCCAGATAGTTTTAGTACGCATATTTTAGAATTAGGAACTTCGAAATCTGCACTAATTCAAAGTACTTAACAAAATCCTATGTACCCAATTGTATAAGTATTATCGTTTATTTCTAAGCAAACTCATCTACTTCAAAGCTTTAAAATGAGTTCATGCAATCAGAACAGATGATTTAAACTCGTTATTTTGCAGTTCAATCGTATCTCTAATCAAGCGTGAAATACACAAAACAATGATAATATCATTGGCATATTCTTAGGTGGGTACTTAGGAATTTCGAATAGTATACATATACATTATATTAAAGTACGGAGATTAAGGAGTTCAACTATATGGAACAGAATACTGTGTTGTTAGATTAAATAAATCTTTAGTGTTTGTATTATTATTATTATTCTTATACCGATTTGTGAATGTTCATATAAGTTTGCTTAAAACTGCATACTCAACCACTACTTTTTTACAGTGCAAAATATCACCTTCAAATCCTTTTTTATAGGTTATAAACTACCACTATTACAAAAACAGTTCAACACTCTGATCCATTCCAATAACCAGGCTGGATCAGCGAGTCAAAGAAGATGTTGTACAGTTCTATTAACTTGACTCTTACCCATTCATAGGTCCCCTTAAGGACCTATTTCCCAACTCTACATGATCACTGAAAAGGCATGGCTATCTTGCTTATTTACTGCTAACTTGATACATGACCGGTAAGTTCAAGTTTTCTCTATGAAAAGCATTGGTATCCTGAACAGTATCTAGGGTATAGCAGCAATACTTAAAATTTTACTTTTATAAAGAAAAAGCAAATGAACAATTAAGCCGTACTAAATACTAAACTGTGTTGATAATTTATTATTGTTTGAAGAAAAACACACCAAAACGCAGCTAATAAAACACCTGCTTTTACGTTTTAATATGTTAGTTTCATAAAAAAGCTATATTGGGAGGGCCTCATCAACTGAAAAAAAATGAATACCACCATTTTCTCATGCAATTGTATGTCTAACAGTGATTTACAGTTACCTATACAAATTTTCTCCCCCATCCACCAACCCCTAAATACAAAGACTGGAAATAGGTCCTTAACCATTCATAATTCCGTTAAATTTTGTGAACTTGAATCGTTAAGGACGTATCGACATTGGAATGATTACTTACAATTCTATTATTTTGACCGTTGGTTTGACTAGCTTTGTACGCCTTCCAGTTTTCTGCTATCAACAAACCCACATATATCTTCCCAACTGTCATTTTCCCTTCGTTTATCTCTGAAGAAAACAAAAAACGACATGACAACTCTAACTTAAAATTGGATACTAATACATAGGGACACATAGCAATCTTGAGTTCTTACATCTCGCGGCATTTTTCTTCATAGCTTACATATTTGCAAATCATTTATAATATTCAAATTGATTTTTCATATGACTCTATAATGCACCAATAGTTTAGTGATTGTTGACTATATTGCACCAATAGTTTAGTGATTGTTGACTATACTGCACCAATAGTTTAGTGATTGTTGACTATACTGCACCAATAATTGTTGACTATATTGCACCAATAGTTGTTGACTATACTGCACCAATAGTTGTTGACTATATTGCACCAATAGTTGTTGACTATATTGCACCAATAGTTGTTGACTATACTGCACCAATAGTTTAGTGATTGTTGACTATACTGCACCAATAGTTGTTGACTATATTGCACCAATAGTTGTTGACTATACTGCACCAATAGTTGTTGACTATATTGCACCAATAGTTGTTGACTATACTGCACCAATAGTTAGTGATTGTTGACTATATTGCACCAATAGTTTAGTGATTGTTGACTATACTGCACCAATAGTTGTTGACTATATTGCACCAATAGTTGTTGACTATATTGCACCAATAGTTTAGTGATTGTTGACTATACTGCACCAATAGTTGTTGACTATATTGCACCAATAGTTGTTGACTATACTGCACCAATAGTTGTTGACTATATTGCACCAATAGTTTGTTGACTATACTGCACCAATAGTTGTTGACTATATTGCACCAATAGTTGTTGACTATACTGCACCAATAGTTGTTGACTATATTGCACCAATAGTTGTTGACTATACTGCACCAATAGTTGTTGACTATATTGCACCAATAGTTGTTGACTATATTGCACCAATAGTTGTTGACTATACTGCACCAATAGTTGTTGACTATTGACTATTGCACCAATAGTTGTTGACTATATTGCACCAATAGTTGTTGACTATACTGCACCAATAGTTGTTGACTATATTGCACCAATAGTTGTTGACTATACTGCACCAATAGTTGTTGACTATATTGCACCAATAGTTGTTGACTATACTGCACCAATAGTTGTTGACTATACTGCACCAATAGTTGTTGACTATATTGCACCAATAGTTGTTGACTATACTGCACCAATAGTTGTTGACTATATTGCACCAATAGTTAGTGATTGTTGACTATACTGCACCAATAGTTGTTGACTATATTGCACCAATAGTTGTTGACTATACTGCACCAATAGTTGTTGACTATATTGCACCAATAGTTGTTGACTATACTGCACCAATAGTTGTTGACTATATTGCACCAATAGTTGTTGACTATATTGCACCAATAGTTTAGTGATTGTTGACTATACTGCACCAATAGTTGTTGACTATATTGCACCAATAGTTGTTGACTATATTGCACCAATAGTTAGTGATTGTTGACTATACTGCACCAATAGTTGTTGACTATATTGCACCAATAGTTGTTGACTATACTGCACCAATAGTTGTTGACTATATTGCACCAATAGTTGTTGACTATACTGCACCAATAATTGTTGACTATATTGCACCAATAGTTGTTGACTATATTGCACCAATAGTTGTTGACTATATTGCACCAATAGTTTTTGACTATACTGCACCAATAGTTGTTGACTATATTGCACCAATAGTTGTTGACTATATTGCACCAATAGTTGTTGACTATATTGCACCAATAGTTTAGTGATTGTTGACTATACTGCACCAATAGTTGTTGACTATATTGCACCAATAGTTGTTGACTATACTGCACCAATAGTTGTTGACTATATTGCACCAATAGTTGTTGACTATACTGCACCAATAGTTGTTGACTATATTGCACCAATAGTTTAGTGATTGTTGACTATACTGCACCAATAGTTGTTGACTATATTGCACCAATAGTTGTTGACTATACTGCACCAATAGTTGTTGACTATATTGCACCAATAGTTGTTGACTATACTGCACCAATAGTTGTTGACTATATTGCACCAATAGTTGTTGACTATATTGCACCAATAGTTGTTGACTATACTGCACCAATAGTTGTTGACTACATTGCACCAATAGTTGTTGACTATATTGCACCAATAGTTGTTGACTATACTGCACCAATAGTTGTTGACTATATTGCACCAATAGTTGTTGACTATATTGCACCAATAGTTGTTGACTATACTGCACCAATAGTTGTTGACTATATTGCACCAATAGTTGTTGACTATATTGCACCAATAGTTGTTGACTATATTGCACCAATAGTTGTTGACTATATTGCACCAATAGTTGTTGACTATATTGCACCAATAGTTGTTGACTATACTGTACCAATAGTTGTTGACTATATGACCAATAGTTGTTGACTATATTGCACCAATAGTTGTTGACTATACTGCACCAATAGTTGTTGACTATATTGCACCAATAGTTGTTGACTATATTGCACCAATAGTTGTTGACTATATTGCACCAATAGTTGTTGACTATATTGCACCAATAGTTGTTGACTATATTGCACCAATAGTTGTTGACTATACTGCACCAATAGTTGTTGACTATATTGCACCAATAGTTGTTGACTATATTGCACCAATAGTTGTTGACTATACTGCACCAATAATTGTTGACTATATTGCACCAATAGTTGTTGACTATATTGCACCAATAGTTGTTGACTATATTGCACCAATAGTTTAGTGATTGTTGACTATACTGCACCAATAGTTGTTGACTATATTGCACCAATAGTTGTTGACTATACTGCACCAATAGTTGTTGACTATATTGCACCAATAGTTGTTGACTATATTGCACCAATAGTTTAGTGATTGTTGACTATATTGCACCAATAGTTTAGTGATTGTTGACTATACTGCACCAATAGTTGTTGACTATATTGCACCAATAGTTTAGTGATTGTTGACTATATTGCACCAATAGTTTAGTGATTGTTGACTATACTGCACCAATAGTTGTTGACTATATTGCACCAATAGTTGTTGACTATATTGCACCAATAGTTGTTGACTATATTGCACCAATAGTTTAGTGATTGTTGACTATACTGCACCAATAGTTGTTGACTATATTGCACCAATAGTTGTTGACTATATTGCACCAATAGTTGTTGACTATATTGCACCAATAGTTGTTGACTATATTGCACCAATAGTTTAGTGATTGTTGACTATATTGCACCAATAGTTGTTGACTATATTGCACCAATAGTTTAGTGATTGTTGACTATATTGCACCAATAGTTGTTGACTATATTGCACCAATAGTTTAGTGATTGTTGACTATATTGCACCAATAGTTGTTGACTATATTTCACCAATAGTTTAGTGATTGTTGACTATATTGCACCAATAGTTGTTGACTATATTTCACCAATAGTTTAGTGATTGTTGACTATATTGCACCAATAGTTGTTGACTATATTGCACCAATAGTTTAGTGATTGTTGACTATATTGCACCAATAGTTGTTGACTATATTGCACCAATAGTTGTTGACTATATTGCACCAATAGTTGTTGACTATATTGCACCAATAGTTTAGTGATTGTTGACTATATTGCACCAATAGTTGTTGACTATATTGCACCAATAGTTTAGTGATTGTTGACTATATTGCACCAATAGTTGTTGACTATATTGCACCAATAGTTGTTGACTATATTGCACCAATAGTTTAGTGATTGTTGACTATATTGCACCAATAGTTTAGTGATTGTTGACTATATTGCACCAATAGTTGTTGACTATATTGCACCAATAGTTTAGTGATTGTTGACTATATTGCACCAATAGTTGTTGACTATATTGCACCAATAGTTTAGTGATTGTTGACTATAATGCACCAATAGTTGTTGACTATATTTCACCAATAGTTTAGTGATTGTTGACTATATTGCACCAATAGTTGTTGACTATATTGCACCAATAGTTTAGTGATTGTTGACTATATTGCACCAATAGTTGTTGACTATATTGCACCAATAGTTGTTGACTATATTGCACCAATAGTTGTTGACTATATTGCACCAATAGTTGTTGACTATATTGCACCAATAGTTGTTGACTATATTGCACCAATAGTTTAGTGATTGTTGACTATATTGCACCAATAGTTGTTGACTATATTGCACCAATAGTTGTTGACTATATTGCACCAATAGTTTAGTGATTGTTGTCTATATTGCACCAATAGTTGTTGACTATATTGCACCAATAGTTTAGTGATTGTTGACTATATTGCACCAATAGTTGTTGACTATATTGCACCAATAGTTTAGTGATTGTTGACTATATTGCACCAATAGTTATATACTGAACCAAACAGCTAACGCACCAGTAGACAATGGCCCAGTTGTTCAAAGATCGGTTAACTTAACCGAGCGTTAAGAAAATTTAAAATCTCTCTGAATATTTCTACCAGAAATTGAGCATGCGAAAGCATTATGTTAATAAGAAATGCAAAGTAAAAATGTTTAGTAGTACAAAACATATTTTTATGAAAAAATGTATTTTGAAAGTTTACACTAACGAAGGATTAAGCTAACCGATCTTTGAACAACTGGGCCAATACCTTTAATATCTCAATAAGAAGAAAAAACACTTTATTTCAAAATCAGTAAGCCATAGGCCCATGTATAGAGGATCTTACATGAGTACTCATTCATTATTGAATTTATTAAACGAGTTGGCAAAATGATATAATGCGAGGCTCTTACCGAGTTTAATAAATTCAATAATGAATGAGAATGAATGTTAGATTCTATTTATTACATAACTCACATATCGACTTTTATTGCATTTTCCCTGTCGCTTTAACACGTGAAACCAACATAAACCGTGGGAATTGGATCATAGTCATTATCAATTTGTTTGACAGCGTATACTAAAGCTTATTTGCATACTTATACAACTAGTGGTATATCGAAAATATAGAACTGTGTTATTCCACTCCCACACTGTAATAACGTGATAATTACATATACATTTTTTTTCTGTTAACAATTAATAAATCAAAACAAATTCCATTCTGAACGAGACAAATATCTTGTCAATAACGACTGTAAATTAAAAAAATCTTTCAAATCACCCGTCTCCAACGGTACCAGTCGGCATATAATCAGTTCATACATTAAAGGTAATTTCTACTGGTGCATTAGCTGTTTGGTTCAGTATATATTAAAACCTATGGTAGAATTACGAGAAAATTTGAAAACTCCAAATTGTATTACAGTTTGTTTTAATATATACAAGCAGCTGTAAAATCAAATTGATACTGGATAAATAAATTTTGCCGCGATTTTTAATTCTTAATACATACTTCAAGATTGCTGTGTGTTAACACTTTATCATATTTTTATATGTTGGTGTATATGGCGTAACAACAGGTGCAGTCAAGGTTCTCCCATTGACAACCAAGTCGGTTAACTTCGGGTTACCAATGGTTACCAACAGTACGTATTCTGGAAGCTTGCATTAACTATGTTCTTCGTCAGTTAAAACGAATTGTTAAAACGAATATGGTGGCTTTGTTTATTTATTGCTCAAACAACACAATGTCACCATGTTTTTGATGCACAAGTTTGGCGCAAACAGAACCTAAACTCACCATCTCTTGGAGGTACAAGTTGGTCTATGATCTTCTTTGTCTGCACTGGCCACAAGCGGAGCACAACCTCGCGCATTTCCTCGTCCTTCTTGTCCATGTCCTCCGCTATAACACAGACAACAATGAGGTTATATATTTATAGGTTATTAGATTTGTATTGGGATATATGCAAAAGTTCTTTTGCGTATAATATTGCACAACTTTAGGAGCGCAAGATTTATGTGCAAAAGAACGAAAATGCATATATCCCAATATAAATCTAATAACCTTTTTATTGCATACGCATTTTTAATATAAAAACGAAGAATAAGAACATTTAATTTTCATCAAAATAATTTATTTGAAATAAACATATTGTTGTTACATCGTGGGAATTTTCACAATAAATTGACATTGTTTATGTCACGTGACATACCTTTTTTGACATGAACAGAAAATTGCAGCAATCGCGAACGAGTATACATTACACACCCAATACGACTTTACTACACGTCAATATGGGCGAATATTGATGTTACCTGTTACATTGAAAGTAAACGGAGCTTGTAAATGCGTATGTAATAATTATAACTTACATATTTTGTTATTGCATACGCATTTACATGCTCCGTTTATTTTCGATGTAACAGGAAACGTCAATATTCGTCCATACTGACGTGTCATATTGTCGTGTTGTGAAATCATTGTACTGGAACTACTAGTTTGCATACTCGTTAGGGATTGGTGCAATTTGCAGTTCATGTCACAGGAAGTATGTCATGTGATGTAAACATTATAGCGTTTTTGCTTCATTGTGAAAAATTCCCATGATGTTACGACAGTTTGTTTGTTTCAAATAAAAAAAAGTAAGAAAATATTAATTGGTTTTATTGTGTCATATACATTTCACTGCAGTAACTTATTTATTCACTTAATTACTTGTTTTTTTATACATTTGTTTTTAAAAGAAAAATCATTGAGTATGTACATATGAATTTGAGTTAAAAGGACCACAGCCAAAATTTTATTATTGATTAGAACTGTTTGGAACTAAATTAGTTTCATTAACATTTGAAATGTTTTGACTTGAATATACGAGACATGTAGAGACATAATATGTTGACAAAATGTATATTGTACTTACTGACTGATACTTTGATGCTCAAGGATTCTCTGATTAGGGCGAACAGTGTTGTGGTGAAGTGTACGGTCCCGTCCATGCATACGGGCATGTTCATACGTATTAACTTCCGATAGGCAAGCCGGTACGGGCACTTCTTACCAAAGCCGACAGGTGGTTCCATGTTTCTCAACATCTCGTACATATCGGTGTATTGAATTCTACCTCTGCAAATAAAAGAATAATCAGAAAACATGAATTCATGCTCAATAAATAACTGAATTTGTGTCCAATACATAAGAATAAACCAGTCCAATTTGCACGATACTAGCACACATTCTGACTGGAATATCATACATGCCAAATCTCCCGCATTCTCCGGGAGTCTCCCGGATTTGCCTTTGATCTCCCGATCACACGGAAGCCGCTTAAAACCTCCCGGAAATCAATTATTTGCCTAGTATAGTTGATTGTTTCCAATTTGCAATACACAGCATGTGTTCAATGAGGTTATAATTGTCGCTTGTCTAATCGGTCAAGGCGGGGTTACGATAATGCAACCAACCAATGAAATCGCATCTAGCATCTCGTGGCACAAGACGAGATTTATTGAAAGATGGCCGTGTAAACAAACCAGGCAGGCTCAACAAATTAGGATAATTAACACGTTGTTATGAAAACATTTGAAGTAGGTACATTATTAAATGAAGATTATATGTGCGATGCCGACAATTAGCGTTAACTACACCAATCACCAGGATTTTGCCGACATTCGGTAAATTTAACCATGTTTTGTCAATTGTTTTCGGTCTTTATAAATTAAGTGTTAATTGATTTTAGTTGCACTGTGTGTGTGTGTACTTCTAAGGATTATAGTCCGTCCGCCAACTAACACGTCGAGGCAACCCTGACGCGATGGGCACAATATTTTAGTTGCACTACAGTGCATGTCGGGCCATATATAGTTGAATTTTAAGCATGTTCTGTCTCAAACTTGTTTCGTCGTACGTACAAGCACCATGTCTAAACGTCTTTTTAATTTGTCCGGAAATACGACGCCGTCGAAAAAGAAGAAATATGAATGCAAGTTCAATGCTTCTTGGATTACGGAGTTTAAATGTCGGAAAAAGTGAAAGGGGGATAGTTTCGTCTATTGTGTGACATGCAATTCTCATTTGAACATTGCCAATGGGGGAAAAAATGACATCACAAGACATACCAAAATTATTAAAAATTGATAGTTTATTCATATACTTTTATTTGTTTTCATCTACTTCATTATCACTATAATGAAATACAAAATAAAATTATAAAGTAACAGTTGTCAACATTTATATAAAATATTTGAAAAAATGTGACGGTTTCACGACTTTTTGCAAATCTCCCTGATTTGGATCAAATCTCCCTGATTTGGAAGTCCAATCTCCCTGATTTGATGCCGGAAAGTTTGGCATGTATGGAATATAGTGTTGCATTGTTGATGAAAAGTGATCTATCTATATTGCTTTTGCATTTTGATATGAACTTAGCTATTATACCTTGTAATCTTTGACAAAATAGTTTGATTTTATGCTATTATCCAGTATATAGACATACACTTAGAACAGTCTATTAAATCATTTTAGAATTATTTTATTATTAGAATTTTGTGTTTCTGGGTTTCAAGAACCTCATTACTCAATGTCCAGTAAAACCTCAGCGTGTTCTGAGAATGTAATGTGCTTTAAATTAACTGGTTTCATTGGTCTAATTTTTATCACTGAACCAATCAGAATGCTTCATTCATATTTTCATTTGGTTGCTTCTATCATGACATCACTTTCTGCTATTATGACATCACACCCTGGTATTATGACATCACATCATGCTATTATGACATCACATCATGCCATTATGATGCACCTCATTGTGTTCTCAGAAATGAATGAGCCTTTTAATTGCATGTAATTATGTTTGTATCACTCATTGAGTAATGAATTTATTGAAACAAAGAATCACAAAATTAAAAAAATAAAAATAATTCTGAAATGATTTAATAGACTGTTTTAGATGAAGATAAAGGCTAGAAAAAAGTATCTGGTGGATTTCTATATGTTCTCCACATTAAAGAGACACATAGCAATCTGGAGTTTTTTATCAGGCATTACAATTAGTACAGCGATTTATTAATCCTGTATCATTTTGACTTTAAATCTGCTTGAATATAATTAAATTAAAAAAAAGGAGAATTCTAGTTCCTTCATTGTTCTACGCATTTTTTAAATATATTCTTGGTGCAATATTATCAAAAGTCAAAAATATGTAAAAATAATTCACTTTGAACTATTCTAACAATTAATATTAATGATTGAACAAATGCAAGTTACGAGAAAAACTAACGGGACGCCGTGAGTTTTTTAAAATATCAAGATTGCCATTCGTCCCTTTAACTGTATGTAAAAAAGAGTACATAGCACTATTTGTGGTGCGACTGAGAATACACCTTTGACTTACATGGCTCCGGGATCGTATTCGGCCCACACCCTGATGTATTCATCCAAATGATGCGGGCCTAATATAGAACTGTCTCTTGTCAGATAGTCGAAGTTGTCCATTATAACCGCAACAAACAGATTCAACATCTGCAAAAAATGCAATATTAGTGTACATACCCTATTTTAACTAGTACGTAATATTTTAAGAGTATGCATTGTTTCTATAAATCGTGTAACGTAAGTCGTTTCTCTCATTGACATTTGCATATAAAATTATTAATTGAAACCAATGTCAATATAAAAAGAATAATAAAAACAAACTTTAACTCCTCTTTTAAACATTGGATATGCATGCTTAAAATAGTGGATTACGTATTGGTCACATGCACTCAGCATTACGTGGTCCGAGTATTAACTTTCATACCCCATCCAACCCTTTCTCCAAGAAGTGAAAACGGGGTTGGCTGGGTATGAAAAATACCTTAATTTCGGCTTAAAAAGTCTGCATATTGTAAAATTAAAACATTTAATAGGTAATTCTAAACAGGATTTCGCATTTTTTCAGTAAAAAATTATTTTATTGTCAAAATACCCTTATAAAATCCTGCTAATATAAGCTCTTTCCTATCGCTTAATGGGATTAAGGCGGGACCACGTAATGGATTGCATTCGCTTGACAGATATAAGTGCATAGGAGATGTTAATATGCAGGAGAGAACAGGCATCTCACTACTATGTTGGATATTAGGAGACCAACCTATCTAAAACCATGAAAAAACTATATTCATCTAATTTAATAGCATATGTACTTCCAGCATTCAGAATTTGCACTTTTACAATTTTTGGATACTAAACATTGTTTGCATGGCCAGTTATTTGGTACAGGGAAAATACTTGTATTAGGGAAGATACACCCAAATCAAATCCCATAGGCTCCAAGTATAGGACTGTCATAAATAAATACACTTTATACAATGAATTCACATAAAATGCATCCATTGCCAGTGAGATTGTACCTAGGACATCAATTTCTCACAAAATACATACCACTCTACGGAATTTTACAGAGCTGTTCAGAGCCAAAGATGAGAACACGCGCCTGTCTTACTTCAAGAAGTTAGAACGGGCAAAACAAGTATCAATTTTTTTGTTCAAATGCAGCTAAATAAATGAAATAATTGACGGAGAACACTTTTAGCCCAAGACATTATTCATTCTTAACACTACTTCTGATTTTCCCTTATGTTTTGGTGACAAACAACATGGAAAATGACACCAATTCCATAGTGATTCAGTACAGAACAAATCTTACGTCCCATTTTCCCCCCGCTTCCGGTTTATAAGTATAATTCATTATTGGGTGTATCTGCCCTATTAACCAGATGGAGATGGAAAGCCTGTTGTTTTTATGCATTTTGGTTCGTGAATACTTAACTTACAAGGAATGAACAAAAGAAGATGAACGATACAAAATAGCCGTATGCCACATCTAGTCCACAAGAGTTGGTATCCATGTCCGACTCTGGATCACATGGCCGATTTCCAAGACAAAACAACATAATTTGCTGCCAATTCTCCCCCGTAGCACACCTGGAAGGAAACAAAAAATGTCAGTTCAGAGCACTTAGTATTAAAAATAAAGAAGTATTCTAGTAGTATACAAATGTTAATAATAAAATTATAATGTTTTCTACTATAGGTTGGGATAACAAGATATTCAGATTGATGTTTAGATAGTCGAAGTCTACAGTTCTGTCTTTAACCTCAGTTCATATACAACTTCAATGTCATAGCGACCTCAAATCAACAAACGTTTAATTTGAAGGAAAAAAACACATCTGTATGCTTAATAGCTTGGCTGACCTATGTTTTAAACTTGTTTTGTTATGCTTTGTTTGTATGGTGTTTACAACATTTTCTACATCAACATTGAGACGTTCAACTAGTATAAACTATGTATGAATATTACAAAACACAGAAACAAGAAGCAATGTGAAGGTTCAGTGGGGATTCGGAACAGAATATCATGAGTTCCGGTTTGCTAAGCGTGTACTGTATATTTGTATCACTTATACGCTTGATCCCAACTTCATTCATTTGTTTAATATATATTTTTTATATATTACGGGTGATTCAGTGACAGTGAAAACTTTTACCTAAACAGAAGCATAAGCGCCTGAAAGAAGTTCCGGAAGTTGTTATGTCTATTTATAGCTGTCTTGGAGTCGAGTCTGATGTTACCAAAAATCTGCATGCCGATGATCGCCCAGATGAAGAACAGCATCAGAATGAGCAAGCAAACATAAGGCAACGCCTGAAATGATAGCATGTTATTATGACATCTTACTCACAGTAAATCATTAAAGGGAATGTATCGACACAGCCAAACAAGCTCTGCTATTGAGAGTTGTGAAAAACTTGGAAAAAGGTGAAAGAATTATCAAAATCGGATGATAAACAAAAAGGTTATGACCATTTGAAGGTTGTTCTAATAATGGATATGGAAGCCACCATTTTGAAATCTATGACATCACAGTTCCAAATTACCATATATGGAATATTGATTAATATCATTTAAAACAAAGAAAAACACTGCAAATGAATGCAAAATCCTTTACTGGTCATATAAAGCATTATTGTCATTAAGTATACATATTTTTTCACATAGTTGCTGTCATTTCATTTCCTATAAATAGAAAATGTTCATTTTTATAAATATTCCATATATGGTCATTTAGAACTATGATGTCATAGCTCTCAAAATGGCGGCTTCCATAACCGTTTCAACAGAATCTTCAAATGACCATATCTCCTTTGTTTATCATCCGATTTTGATCATTCTTTCACCCTTATTCAAGTTTTACAGAACTCTCAATAATACAGATGATTTGGCTGTATCGCTACATTCCCTTTAAGCTAACCCTGGTTAAGTTGTTGTAAGGCCTTTAATCAACATACAATTTAAAATATGCTATACAAAAGTGCACACTATTTTAACTTCATTTTCAATGGTTGATTACAATTTGATGCTAAACTGTCTCTTTCTCGTTGTGTCCCTCCTTGTAACGTGAAGTGACGAAAGCTGAATATTTTCTTCATATGGATGTTGTTGAAAAATACAGTGATTTTATGTTTGTATAAACATTCTGAGCAATGGACAGAATGATGCAAACAAATAAACGTATGCGGACTTAACAGTGTGTGATATTATGCCTTTCGCGACATTAGCATACAGCACAAATTTGATCAGAAATTATAGCTGAAGCCTAGAGGGCTGATCTGTGTACTATAAGCATAACTAAAATAGAGGCATATTTTGAGTACTTACTTTGTGGCTTTCTATGCTTTTGTTTCTTTTATATTATATACACATGATCATTTATTTGTTTAACTTAAATTGCTTATTAATGCTGCCTTGTCTGTTAGAGATTATTACCTGTCGGGGATATCTTTATTTACACTGTCCCGTTTACTAGCATGACAGTAGGGTAAGTGTGAGGTTTGGCGCACCCTATAACCTGGTTTAAACCCCCAGCGGCTTTTTTGCCACTGACCGTTCCAAGGCAGTAGCCTTATTGTCAACCCTTTTGTGTTTGTGATGTCTTACCACCTTTTATTCATCTTTAAAGTTGTTCTTTGTTTCTGTTTGTGTTTATGGTTGACTGTCTTCCTTGAATGCTACTTTTCCCGTTCGATTTCTATATCTACTTTTACTTTGAATTACTGTTATAATGTCCTCACTAATAGAAATTGACACAACTTGCCTGTAATACCAGTGAAAACAACAACAACAAACTTTCGAATATTGCACTCACAAAAAACGATGTTTAAAATGTGTATATTTGTTCCGCTGAAAAGTATTTTATATCGTCTTACTTCTTCAGCGTATTTGAAAGCCTGACATATATACTGACACTGAACTTTCATGGACATATCACAGAGAGGAAAATACAAATTCTCCATAAAACATATCAGTGAACACCTGTTTGCAATGCCTGTTATGACAATTCGAAATAAACACTTACTTTGAATGACTGTAAAAATGTCCACAACAGAAGCCGAATTGTGTAGCCTTGTCGCAGTAGCTTCACTAACCGCGCTGCCCTGAACAGCCGGAATATACCTACGTTAAAGTTCACGTATGCCTCCTGAAATAAACAAACTCATTACTTCAAACTAATCGCTTATGTCACAGACCTAATAACAATAGCCTAATACAAGCGGATAGGAAACTGAATCAGTGAGTTAGCCCAAAAAAACACGTGTCACCGTAACTCATGGTTCTAACTCCCCTATCAAATACGCACTGATATTGATGTTAATACATTCAAAAGGTTCATAATGAATAGAAAAACCTTTAATTTGTTTTTATTTCAAAAAAAATAAATGTATAAACAACTGTTTAAGGTTAAAAAGCAACATAGTTTTTGGCTTTACCCTTAACAACCAAAATTGTTTGCCATAGTGAAACCATCATTCCAGCTCCCTGTGTTTACGATAAACACCAGTCATAATTTTAAAAATCTCCAACATCTTCCTCTACCATAATTTGCATTGCTGATACCTCTATAATGCTTTGTCAGCTTTCATAAGCTGTATGCTTTTTTGATACGATATTTTCAATCAATAACAGTTTTTCAACGGTTTTACTTTTCTACATTGTGTGCAAAAGTTAAACAATGTTATGAACATTATATCATATTTAACCGCCCAAAATAGATTCTAGACAATGACATGAACCCATTAAACAACACAACAGTAACTGGAGAAATGTCATGCGACTGAATTGTGTTGCGTACTGGCACATGTGAGTGGGTTGTTTTAGTTTTATCACAGGTGCTCGTGTGTGTTGTAAGAGTGAACATATATAATGTACATTTGAGAAGATAGAAATGTAGTGATTTAAAATTAAATAACACATAAAACAACAGCAGTTGATATTCAAACATTTAAATGTGTTTGGTGGAATACTACGTAAACCCTGAAAATGAGATAACTCGAAAGCAGTCAGCACAAAGAACAAAAGAACTTAGCGGCCTTATTAAGTACTGCTTATTAAGGGGATATTCTACTTTAAAGCCACAAAAATATGCTCAATTTTCCCACATAATACTGAGAACTGCATCAGAGAGAGAGAGAGGGAGAGAGACAGAGAGATTGAGAGATGTATCTCTCTCTTTACTATAACACGTTGTTTATAAGGCAATACAACTAGTGTACTATAGTAATAAATTACAGCAGTTGGAGCAATAATTAAAACAGTTTTGTTTGTATGGTGTTTTACGTCATTTTCAACATATGTAAGGTTATATACATGTATGATGGTCAATTTTAATTGTGGTGGAGGCAGACCACCTGCTTTTTCTGGGTAGAACCAGTACTGCACACCTCCGCCATCCATAAGAATTGACACTTCCTCACTTACAAGTCGATCTTCCAGTCGGATTCGAACCCGCGGCGGTGAGAGGACGAGAATGTTTACAATGAAACGCCGTGAACCCCTTGGCCATGTAACATAAATGGAATGGTCCAAATTCAAAGAAAGGACAGTCCATTATACATTCATAGTGGGCTAAGGGTTAATTATATATATTCCACTCAGTGGCTAATACACGAGTTGTCCGACTTATAACATAACAAGTTTAATTTCTTTCTCTTCAGCCGAAGTGACTGTTATTTAAACATACGGAATTTAATTTCGCGAGATTGTCTTTTAGACTCGATGCATTTAAAAATAATTTCCGATTTCACGCGGTTCGCTTTACATAACATTTATTAATTAGTGGCTTGCTTTGTGTTGTGTTTTGTCCTTTTCATTGTATAGTTAATTTGCTCTTTGTTTGTGGTACTGTGCAGATCTACAGTGACACTGAGCTTTTCTAAGGGACCATTCTTCTATTTATTGTAATAAATAACATGCGTGAATTATACCGCACATGTAATAATCGAGTGTTATTTTGTTATTACAGTACAGATTATACATGTATATGTTATAGTGAAAACGAATACCTATTTGCCAAAAATGGAACTAATTCAGGCAACCAAAATCAAGTTTATAGAATAATTCGTACCCATATTGCTACATAATGGTTTTCACGATTATTTTTAAAAGCACAATTCAAGAATACCCACTCACACCCATTCCCAGTGCTTCAGAAGTTTTAAAACCTTTACTACTTTCAAAACATTTTGTAATTGTAGTTACTCAACCGAATTCGGTGACCGTACATGTATCCCGAAATGAAACCGAACCGAAGCCTTTTTTTGTCGTTTCGGAATCGGCTAGTGCTTTTACATAAAAAGCCAAATTTTGATCCGAATCTCTAAAAATAGCGACCTATTCGAGACCGAATCCGAAAAAATTAGAAATCCAATTTGTGCATGTTTTCCTTTCGCTTTCATTTTGGTTTCGGTTTCGGCGTATATGTGGAAACCCTCGTTTGCGGTAGTACATCGTAATTTTTTCGGTTCGGTTTCATTTCGGTTTCGGTGTATATGTGAAATGACCTTTATTAACATATTTTTTACCGTCATACCTACTGGCATCGAATAATCGGGACTACCATCGGTAAATCTTCACGATAAACGAAAGCAGGTCTTTATATATAAATTACGACATCATATTTATAACATGCGGGATAACTATAATATATAATCAAAGAGCTACAAAACATATTAAACTAAAAAAATAAAAAATAAATCCCTTTAATAAAATAAAATGAAATTATAGTCGGTATCAACCAAGGAAAAAATTGTTGCATTGGCGTCATTTTATATATTACTAAGATCAAAAAGGCATGGCTTTATTGAAAATTAACATGTCGCCAGTTGTCAATCATTTATCCATTTTAACAAATCAAACCAATACTATACTTCTGACAATCAATAGCACGTGCAACAGTATAATAAAGCATGTGCAACTGTATTATAATATAACCTATTGTCAATATACTCCAACATCAACAATAGGGCGGAGATATCTAAGTACAGGCGTCATGTTAATTGCATCTTGTTTTTAAATTGGGCCACACTATATTCTGACCTAATTGTGCTCTCCACATAATTTGAGATGGTGGGGGTTGTGTAAAATATTGTTATTTATGTGTTTGTTTGAAGTAACTTTATGTCATGCTTTTGAAGTTTTTTACAAAACCCACAATATTGAAAATGAATGTGGGGATAAAGAAAACTATACCACTTCTATTAATTGCACAGATATTGTGCTGTTAATATCAATCCCCAACAAGAACCACATAGCCTACTGAACTAAGAATAGCAAAATCTCTTTCTGGGCAAAAACTATCTCAAAAACGATAGAAACAATAGTAAAACTTTTATTCCCAAATAATTATATATGCAATAGTCTTTTGTTTGTGTTTAAATATTACTTGTTTAACTGAATTGAATTGAATGTTGTTTAACGGCTCATCAACACAGTATAGGTTATTTAGAGTCGCCCCAGAGAGAGGGGAAGGATACATAGGAATCCGGGAACCTGCCCTACTCTTATTATCGAATAAATTCCTATGGTTCTTTAATGTGCTCGGAGGATAGACCGATACACGGGACCGCCCGGTTTACGTCCCCATCCGACGGACGTGGCTAAGGGAAAGTGTCTTGCCCAAGAACACACCGAGGGAACTCAGTGGCACCACGGAAGATTGAACCCGGGGCCTCCGGTTACAAATCCGCCGCACTACTGACTGCACCACGCCAGCCCTCCTTACTTGTTTAAGATTAATTAACACTGTTTATATAAAGAGTACCTATAATAAATTACGTGCATGCAAAACATTAAATATGCCATTTGTGGTGAAGATAAATAACAGTGCTATATTTATATATATGTGTGTTATTTAAAATGGAACCTATATCACCTATCAAACCAAAGGGTATTGGCAATGCATTCACAGAACCATAGCTAAATGACTGGTCAACAAATAAACGTTTAGGGGCATATCATTCAAGGACAAAACGTGCTGACCAAAATTTGAATGAAAGGCAACTCTATCACGGTAAATGAGATTTCACCAAGAATAACAAATTGAAGATATGGTACAGGCATTCACGACTGAGCATGGAATTACATTCATACTGACGCAATGTCATCGTGTGTTCAACTCCGCCCCATTCCTCACTGGCTGAATGTAAACAAGAGTGTGAATATACAGCCGTTCCCGATTTGAATCCGGCAGAGATGTGCTTTAGGCATATAAAATCAGCCAGCATTACAGTAGAATTGCTAGAGGGATTAACCTTGAATATGCTATTTTGAAAGTAGTAACTTCCCTCACTGCTGGAGTCGTCCAAAGTTATTTTCGGGGAGTGGAATACATCAACATCTAATAGCGAAAAGGTGAATCTTAGAAGTAAATGTACTCAGTGTTATCTTATTATATAGATTTTGGTCATGTGAGACTTGTAGGCGGGCGAGTGGGAGGTGTCAACTAGTTTCAATTCACTGAGTACTTTCATATTATTGGACGGCATCATCTGTTGTTTACATGTCTGATGCGTCAGACATCCATTGACACAAGCGATGTATTTCCATGCTCAATCGGGAACGGCTGTAATGTTTATGTAAACTATTGTTTAACACAATATTGCGGTTTGCCAGTTTAGGACAATACTTGTTACTCCTATACAATCATATTGTCTTTAGAAATGGTATAGATTTATAATGATTAAATCATATACATTTGATAAAATACCCAGTGAACAGCTAAATTTAACAGGGAGGAAACTTGGGATAATACTAAATAGAGTTTAATTATTATTGTTCTTGTGATACGGGAAATAATTCCCGAGTGAGAAAGATTCTTGCGATATAGAAACGAGTGCCTTGTGCTCGAATTTCTATATCGCAAGAATCTTTCTCACGAGGGAATTATTTTCCGTATTATGACAACAATGTTAATTAAACTATATATTATATATTCTGTGATGAATTTCTTTCCAATCGTTTTTTGACACACTTATTCCTTCTTCTGTCACTCCTTTGGTGACAGCATGGAGTAATACATAAATATTGTGACGTCACTCGCGCTGTGTGACGTCACAATATTGCTGCACAGGCACAGGCTGGAACCGTCCTGTAGACGATGATGGCTGGGGTTCAGGGGGCATTTCCAGCTTTTATGGTGGCATAGGCATTTCAGGACCACTTATTTCATCAAATTCAGAAGTTTTTAACAGTTTTTCAACCTGCTAAGAATGTAGTTCCTAAAATTTAGCTACTGTGCTATCTTGCACAGTAGAGGAAGAGATATGTTATAGATTTTCTCAAACTGGGAAATTTCTATAATTCATCACAGAATATATAATATAACTATATAATGCACACCTTTAGCACACACCCCAACCTTACGAGCGAACAATAACATACAACTACATTGACCGTTAAGAGCATAGTCGTGTCGTCTGCTTTCTATGTATACAGATGGTACGTTAATGCTTTCATCAGTCGATTTCTTTTTGTATGTACAGGTTTGCTACATAGGTTTCATACCCATGCATCCACAGACATATTAATAAACAGATAGGAAACTTCATATCGTAACCAATGAAATAACCAAAATATCACGTGGCACCTTAACTTTTCCTTCTATCTTCTCTCTCAATTATTCACTGATTTTGATGAGAATACATTCAAAAGATTCATAGTGAATATCAAAATGGGATTATAATAATTAATGTTTATTTTCAAAATAAGAAATTGCATAAAAAAGAAAAAATGTCAACATTTTTCTCTTTTGTCTTAAAAATCAAGGTTTTGACTTAGTCAAAGTTTCTGTCAAACTCCTTTTTTGCTCTAAATCTAAGAAAAAGCAAACTACTATCATTGGAAAGAAAATTAAATTTATGATGGGATTTAGCATGAATGAAACTCGTATCTATAAAACTCTTCATGATATGTTTGTTTAAAGTTGGAAATATTTTGTGAAATTTTCGCACTGTGCCACGTAAAATTTAGATAATTTTTGTAGTGTCCAGTCTATTTGTTATTAGGTCTGTGATGCATCGTAAGTCTTACACACATTTACATAATATCTAAAAGTTGATAAAACAAATACAAACATATCACCATTAAATTAAATTTGGCAACTTGCTCTTTTGACAATTGCTTTCAGATCGCCTCTAGTCAAACTAAACAGTGTGAGATTTCATTGGGTAGAAAGTTTTTCATGTCGTATTTATATCTTCTTTGTATATGTGTGCAAATACTTATGACGCAAACGCTGGAGTTTATCATTTTATTGTTACATAATAATGAACTAATTTGAATGAAATCCCATTTACAGCGGGTGCTACATGTATATATCTATAATACTACTAGTTTAATGTGCGACTGGTTTGATTTTGGAAACCATGCTTCCGATATTGCTCAAAGTTGGATTGCTTGTTAACAAACCTGTGCTTCCCCTGACGCCATTTCCGCTACGTACATCTTTAAACAAAGTTAATAAATCATAAAGTTTATTTCATGTGTAAGAAAGAAGACAAAATATGGGTAATGTGTTTACTACCAAAGGATGACCCAATTAGCAATGCCAATATTCATAAGACCCTCTGCTGCTGATGTCTCCTCAAAACCCTTATAAATAATTTACAACCCTGTACCCAGTAAGACTTTCTGGACTGCACTATACATATACCGGTCTTTTGTTGGCAAAAAAAGTTAGTTGTATTTTTTTTCTTCAATTAAACAATGCTTTGGTTATACACTACTACTTGTACATGTACATTTATAGCAGATAGTCAAACATATTATATTTACACTATGTATAATATATTTATATACGGTCCAATATCGGATAAAAAAGTTAAGCCCATGCATTTCAAATTAGAAGCAGTAATGGAACAGTAAATATTGGTTAACAAAATGTTATTAAATAAATGCAGTAATGGTTGATGTTGTATAAACATCATATAATTGAAATACAAAAGTTTCAAGAGGGCCCAATGACGCTCTACGTGTTAATAACTATCTGAGGTATTAGTTTTCTTCTATTATGATTGATATTCAACTCTTATAATACCAGTAAATTCGTGCAAATTATGTGGTCCCTCGCAAACATGTCGGACATGAAAATGTCATGACCTTTAATTTAAGGTGTGACACACCCTCTATTGATTATACCTACACACACTAAGTGTCATCTCATTCTCAAGATTGTATATGTTAATGATCATTAATGAAACGTACATGACCTTGACATTAAACCATGGCTCTGAATTTGGTGTAAGCCCACGTCTATGTAAATATATACACACATAAATGTTCATCCAATTGTCTGAAGCGGTTTAAAGCCTAATTGGACCGCACACAAACAGTGCATGATCTAAACATGCGACTATCAAAAGTCGGTATAAATGCTGAAAAGGAAATGTAGCATTTACAGAACACAGTAAACCGAAAACACGCATACAAAACAAATGACAATTACAAAGGGAAAATAGAAGCATAAAGGGGTTGACAATAGGGGACACCACAAACATAAAGGAGTTGACAATAGAGGACACCACAAACATAAATGGCTTGACAACAGGAGTTTTGAAGTGGTAAGTGGCAAAAATGACGATGCCGGTTTAAACCGGGTTTTAGGGTGTACCAAACCATACTCTTACCCTATTGTTATTTCTGTTAAACAGTGTAAATCAAGAAATCCCTGACAGGTTATATCCTCTAACAAACTAGGCAGCATTAATAGCCTTTATATGTAAAACACAAGTATGATCATGTATATATGAATAAGCCTAGAAAGCCACAAGCTAGTACTCAGTGAATTGGCAGAAGGCAGAACAACAAGATACTAAACCATTAGGGGCACAATAATGAATAGATTGAAGACATACAGGAAGTAACCTTTTTTTCTTCAGGATTTAGGCAGATGTCATCATATGGTCTACACTCTGTCGGGTCATCGCACAAAGAGGAAACTTAGTGGCGAACTGTAAATGGGCCACCAAATAAGAATGCAGTGCGTTGCAAAATGATAGTCATAACTTTTCTTTATAAACTGTCGAAAACGTTTAACAAGGATAGTATGAAATGATGATCAAGAACGACTTTGATATTAAACAATGGCCCTGTATTTGGTGCTGTCCCACCATCTATTGAATATATTTTCATCCATCTGCCTAAAGCTGTTTTAAACCCAGTTGGAACGGTAACAAAATGTACATGACCTTGTACAGTGACCTTCAACATGTGACTACCACAGTAGGTATAAACGGCGAACAGGTGATATAGCACTCATACAACACGGCCAATCAAAATCACGCATTCTATACAAACAACAAATACAGGGACAATTAGAATATGGGTACAGACTTTGAACTGTCCGCTGGGAGTTGTTGTGGGGTGCGGGGAGTAAACACGCAATAAAAACAACCAACATTTGCAAGTAGCAATAGAAGCAAAGTTTATTGCAAAACACAGCTTCTATTTATGATATGTACACACATTTCACATTCAATATTTATTGAAACAAACTTTCAAACCGATAAACCGTCAAGCCAATTTGGTGAAAATCCAACAAATTAAAAGTTATTTCGTTAACAAGCAGATATAATCATACCATATCTTATTTGAACAAACCTTCAAATCCAAGTTGGGAAACCCCATAAATCATTTATTAAAGTTATCGTGTTCACAACAAATGACAAATATGTGCTTTCTTTGTAACAATCAAGATCAGTTTATCTAAATATCATGCAACCATGTTGCTTATTATCTAACTTGGTCAAGATCTTACTGAAAGAATTTTTTTAACTCAATTTGGTGAAAATCGGGACGCGCCTAACTCAGTTATCGCCTTCATAAGCTGAAATTTGCTCATTGTTTAGTAACCATTGTCACACCTCTGTCACATGTATCTGTCAATTTTGCTCATTGTCGAAATTGTCCAAAATCTTATTGAATCTAACCTTCACATTTGGTGAAAGTATAAAACCGCTTACTCAAATTTTTATTTGCGAAAACATTAGCTAAATGGCGGAGGACGACGACGATGGACGATGACGACGACTGACAAAACGCTATAGCATAAGCTCTCCTCACCTTTGGCAAGACGAGATAAAGTTATAATAAGTGTCTTTGTCTAGCCTTATATTATTCCTTCTACTGTTTAGTGCTTTTTTTTTAAAACAGAAACTAAATTAGTAAAAGCATGAAAGCATGAAAGCATAAGCCTGGTGTATTATCATTATGTGTAAATAACATATAAGATTTAACTTTATAGAAAAGTTTTTTAAGATGTGAATGCCAACACTAACATAAATATAACACAATAAACACTAAAAGCATGTTTGAGGGTTGATTTATGACCGTGTTGTCTTACCAAATATCAAATGCCAGAAAAGGGATTTGATTAATGGCCTTATTTAATTGTCACTGACCTTTCCAAGTGGTATGTTTGCCTTTTATGTTTGTGTAGTCTCATTATTTACCTGTTCATGCACTTGTGATAAAATGTGTGTTTTTATTTTAGATAACTTCGATCTGTAAATGCTACACTTTGCATCTACTGTTCTAGTGTTTTTGTGACAGAATATCAGTGTTAATGTAAGAGAGTTCTAAAAAATGATACGAAACAATTGTTATTAAATTACATTGGCATCACGTATATTGACTTTAACAGCATTATATGCCTAAAAGGATTTTTTTATACAGTTTAACGAACATGACAGAAATTGAAGTTAAAAATATGACAATTCATTTATTTGTTTCATGTTAAGATTTGTTATTTCATCTTGGAATCACGCCGCGAACTCGTAGTCTACAGACTTTGACACCATCGCAATGAACAAAATACCTAGCATCATTCTACAGACTATAACCCTACTATAACCCTGTCAGAAACACCTTGGAATTTTCATCATCAACTAATACAGCATTATGCATTTGTCTTTATTCTTGCCGCGTTCATGCAAATAAAGAATTTTGAATTTGTATTTTACACAACTTGGTGAAACGCAACTTGCGACAACTCTAAAGTTAACCCTCAAAACAGCTGGTACCGATACAGACACTGAAGCAGACGATACTTTGCGGGGAACCAGGCAACACAACATGAACTATGCCAAATATGCAGGAGGTATATAAAACAGGGATAAGTGACATTTCGAGAACGGCATCTATAACACTGTATTGTATTGTATATAATATTACCAGAAGGCTTTAAATCAAATTTTAGCAGACAACATTCCAAATATGGCACCGAAAGGGTTAAAGTTTCCTTTGAATAACTAACAAGTCCAATAAGTTGATCAGGTTCTTAACAAAAACACAAAATCTCGAAGCTGATGGGGTTTTTACTAGCATGGTGACAATTCTGATTTCAAGAGGCACTGACATAAAATATACATACCACTATTTACTAGCAGATTAACTGAATATTAATATTTATGCTTAGCAGTGAAATAGTGGATTTGAAATAATAAAAAAAGTGGTATTTCAGACGTGTGAAATTGAAGTTATTCATTGGATTGGAAATAACTTATGGTAACTAAGAAAATGAGTCGTAGATTATTGAAATCGGTTAAGTAGTTTAGAAGTTATAGGGAATTAAAAACAGCAATTTTATCATAATAAGCAAAGATGTCATCAATTTTTTATTTATTTTTCTGCATGCTGATTATAAAGCATAAAACAAAAAAGATTTTGTTTTGTTTTGTGATGAATAACACTTATTTCATCTCGAAGTGACATACGCATTCGTGAAAATATAAAGTTTTCACACTTCTCGATGAAATAAAATCTGTTATTCACTCCAAAACAACAAATATCCTCTATATATTTATTATTTACAAATTCACTCTACTTTTTTATTCTTGCTTATACTGCCACTGTTGTTATTATATTCAGTTAGGTTTCATATACCTCCTGCTAAGTTACAATATCTTCCATAGTGTTTATGCAGACTACATGTCTTTGTTATGGTTTTATTACTATGTCTATTTGCCACTTAATAATATATTCATGACTGTAAATGATTTAATGAACACAACTCTGCGTTTTCGAATTTTCTCTTCAGGAGAACAATTTGTTTCACTGCCTACTCCCTGAAAATTAAAAAAAACAACAGAATTGTTTTCGTTAAATCATTTACATCGTTCCCTGCAATGGAGTACACATATATATTCGGATATGTTCTGCATAACAAACTTGTTTCTAAGCATTGACATGCTATAACAATACAGCAGTTTTATTTGGGAAACGTCCGTCATGCTGGTTGTCCAACTTTTCTTCAAAAGAGTATGAGAGTGGACGTTTGGAAACAGCCGAACACGATAAATATGAAATATTTCAGTCTCGGTTTGACTGAGACTGTTCATGAATAGTAGTGGAATATGCTTGCCAGCTTTCACTCCCACTAGCCCCGGGTTGAGCAGGACTCAATATTCATAAAATCAATAGTACAGAATTTTAACCATCTCGAAGATGGCATGCATATGACGGTGGACATGCTACTTTTAATGTCATAATTCCATGTCCAGCGGCGTATGGTCCCAGTATCTAACAAAATGCTATGCCCCGAAGAGCGAAATAAACAAAATGGAATTTAGTTCGGAGCAGCGGTTTACACTGACTTTTCAAGGTATTGAATACAGTCTGATAGTAGTTCGCACAAAGCAGATAGTTTCCTAACGGTATGCCATCTTATGGTAAGACATTCGCTTACAAAGTTTTCTAACGGTATGCCATCTTATGGTAAGACATTCGCTTACAAAGTTTTCTAACGGTATGCCATCTTATGGTAAGACATTCGCTTACAAAGTTTTCTAACGGTATGCCATCTTATGGTAAGACATTCGCTTACAAAGTTTTCTAACTGTATGCCATCTAATGGTAAGACATTCGCTTACAAAGTTTCCTAATGGTATGCCATCTTATGGTAAGACATTCGCTTACAAAGTTTCCTAACGGTATGCCATATTATGGTAAGACATTCACTTACAAAGTTTTCTAACGGTATGCCATCTTATGGTAAGACATTCGCTTACAAAGTTTCCTAACGTTATGCCATCTTATGGTAAGATATTCGCTTACAACCTTGGGCAAATAATCTAGAAAGCGGCTTAATTCCTTCACTGCGCATATGCTCTGTTTAAACTTGGAGCTCCTGTGGATCAATGTATAAATCTTACACGAGCAAAGCAAAAATGAGGATACTGGGATAGCAAGAGCATGGCATGTCGTTTTCCTCTGTTTTCAATTTCGAGGTTCACAAAAGATTTTCTTAGTGTTCCTATATAAATACACGTACCACGAACTGCACAGATTAGAGGAATGGACTTTTACGAATAGGTAAATACCAAAAAAGTAATAGTATTTTATAATAGATACTTACCCCAAGTTCGTTAATCATGACATCTAGTATGCTTCCCAGAACTGTCACAAAGTCAAATATGTTCCACGGATCTCGAAAGTAATTCTATACAATAAAAAACAACAGTGTTATACTTGGTAGAATAAGTAAAGAAGCACAAAGAAGAACAAACTGCATCTGCATAAACAATATAGATATAAAATAAAGTAACAACCTTTAAATTATTTCTTGATAATTTTAATATAAAAATTAGTAAAAGATTTAAATAAAAATTATTAGAATATTTTATTTTAGAAACTATATCAGTTTGCTATGTAATTATTACAGTTAAGAAGACTTTATATCAACAAACAAAGGTTAATATGATTATTTAATATTACGTTTTATAATATCAGTAATAGCCGCTTTAAGTAGGCTAAACTATTTAATTAATTGATAATATAAAAAGCATGAAAGGAGACATATGAAAATCGTCGAACACGATAAATACAAAAAATATTGCAGTCTCGGTTTGGTTGAGACTGTTCATGAATGGTAGTGAAAAGAGCTACTTCAGCCTGCTGCCATGCTCACATCTCGGAGCTCCGACAGACAAAGGTTGGCAAGCGAGAATGGTCTGCTACATATACATCTACAATGTTTCACCCATCACCAAAACATTCACCATCACTCGAAGGTTTCCATAGAACTGTTCATAAGATGCATAGAAAATAAGTTCTGAATATAAATTTCCCTTTATTTTAAAAATGGTATTTTTCAAAAAAAAATATTTTAGACCAACCAGACATGTACACCCAAAACAGGCATTCATACAACACATGGGACCATCTTATATGTCATTTGGAAACCAAACGACTGCAATGTATATTGACCATCATGACATGTTGCAATCACCTTTTTAAAATATATTATGCAGAATTTTGACCTTACAAAGGGTGGCCGTTTTTGTTTTATTTCCTTTATTAGTCTACCTCCGGTAAAATACTATAAAAAAAGTGAGAAATTTCAAAATCTACATTGCAATATACAAATAATACATTGTTGAAAACTTTCAACAGCTCCACAGAACTTGATTCGGCGCTCTCTAAGCCTGACCAAATAATACGTTGTTGAAAACTTTCAACAGCTCCACAGAACTTGATTCGGCGCTCTCTAAGCCTGACCAAATAATACGTTGTTGAAAACTTTCAACAGCTCCACAGAACTTGATTCGGCGCTTTCTAAGCCTGACCAAATGGACGTATGTTTGTTATATCTCACTTTACTTTCAAATATATAATTTATTTTTTACATGTATGCATTATTAAGTATGTCTTGCTTAAAATACGTGTTTTGAAAGCGGGGATGCTTACTGTGAATGCCACACTTTATGTATGTCTTTTGTATCTACGGTACTTTGTGCTTTTACATGGATATTACACTGCAATAGTGCCAATTTCATATTATTTGCATATATTTCTATCATGGTCTGAGAAAATGTAGGGATTTCCATATAAAACAGTCTATTAACTCATTTTAGAACTATATTTAGAATGTTGTGATTCTTGATTTCAAGTAACTCATTACTCAGTGTAGAGTAGAATCTCAGTCAGTTCTAAGAACTGAATGAGTCTCTCCCCTTTTGATAAATTAAACCAATCAGAAAGCTTCATTTGTGTTTAAAATCAACTAAAAATTAATTTAAAATTATTTGATTCTATCATTATGTCACTTTCTTCTTTTGTGACATATTTTCACTCAACCAATTTTGAGAACTCAAGAACCAAGAATCACAAAAATCTACATAATTATAAAATAAACCTAAAACCAGTTAATATACAGCTATGCTGTTGTACGTGCTTTGTCACATCAGAAGTAGATACATTAAATATTAAAAAGGGGAAACTTTGGAAGCAACAAACACAACCAAGAGAATAAAGTAGCAGACTCAGTTTTATTGAGTCTGTTCATGAGAGGTAATGTTAAGTGCAACACCTCTCACTCCTAACACCGGATTAAGTCGAAACGAAAGTAGCATTCACACGACGCAGTCATCCATAACACACGCATTGAAATATATAATTAAAAGTATGAGCCATCACAAACATAGAAGGATTGAAACTAGGGGTACCGCCATGGAACGGTCAGTGGCGAACAAGGACGCTGGGGTTTATTCTAGTATGTTTATGTAAATGCCACCTATTTATTATGCGCAAACGTATGCGCAAACACTTTTATACGTATGTACATTAAAGGTGAGCACGACATGTTTATGTTGTTCTATGATACAAATGAATACAAATGGTATATATAAGCCAGGGAAGATATGTTATGTAAGCTAGCAGACATCTTCAGTGCTATACACGGTCGACATGATTGAAACATGTATGTAATTTTCTTATTATTTTAAAAATTAACATATATGTAATTTTCTTATTATTGTAACAAATGAACATATATAGTAATTTTCTTATTATTGTAACAAATGAACATATATGTATTTTTCTTATTATTGTAACAAATTAACATATATGTATTTTTCTTATTATTGTAACAAATTATGTACACGGAAGATATAATCTTGTTATTACTGCAACACCAATAAATCATTTTTGACTATTTATAAACTGTGATCAGTGTAGCAAATTATCATATATGTGCACATTAGTTTAATTGAACATCGTGTATGAAAAACACATATATGTTTCGGATCGTGTGGACATGTTCTAGGTATCTGTGGTACATGTGATATGGTTACATTATTAACGACAGATAACTAGTGTGAAGATGCATCAGACAATAAAGATTCCTGAACTTTTCGTCTCGATTACCACTGGTTCCTGACACGTTTTTTTAATGAATTTTAAATGAACAAAAATGTGTTATTATATCACATGATTTAGATTTTATAAAATATGCATGCCATGTCAAACGATTCAATTTATATGTGTAACGCCCACTTATCTTACTGTGAAGTAGTGTTATTCGTGGTTATGTCATCGCTGCTAATTGACATGTCGCCAGTACTTAGATATCTCCGCCCTATTGTTGATGTCGGAGTATATTGACAATAGTATATATAACATAGTTGCACATGCTTTATACACGTGCTGTTGTTTGTCGGAGGTATCAATCTGGTTTGATTGGTTGAAATGGATAAATGATTGACAACTGGCGACATGTTAATTCTAACAACCACTTTAAATGATTAGCTACATTTTAAATTCAACGCGTTTGTAGACGATTGTTTTTTCAAAAGAAAATATAAACAAAATTTCCAACAAAAGAACGTTCCAACAAAACATCTTTAAAAAAGCCAAATCATTATTAGTCCACTTGCGGAGAAAGGTACCAGGAGTATAGTAAAACGAAGTCCCTTACTATCTTCCACTACTAATGTGACGATAGATTTTTTGATGATCTCACGAAATAGTTCTCAGTAATCCATTATGGTTTGATTAATAATAGGGCGATTATGAAATATGTCATTGGTGGACCACAACATGTCTTAACTGATAATGGAGTCGAAAAGTTCATCTAAAGAACAACATTTCACGCTATGCTAACACTGTTAGGATTATAGTATTCATTTATTCTTACATTATGCAAATTTGATATAAAGTAGCTAATGACATGTATGAAATCCGATCCATACTGTGTTAGCTTCACGTGGGTTCTACAATGACAACATCATGACACGAGACTGAGGAAAGTACCACAAAGCTTCACTGAACGTGTAAAAAATAAGAGTAACCTGCGCAACTGGTAACTTTTTTTTAATACGATTAACTAACTTGTGCACCAATATGTATAATCAACCCCCAATCATTACATTTTTTATTTATTTTTTAAATGATACAAGCTTCTTTACGTACACTGAGATACCTATGAATGAACACAAGCTCCTCGTATACCACATTACATTTCCGATGCCGAGTATACATGTCTAGTGCAGATATATAGGCGTAAATACCAAGTATATCCAGCATCATAATTACAGCTTGATCATCGATAAAATGGTAAGAATATACTATTTTAAAGTATGAAGACAGCTAATGCATCTTAATAAATAGGCAAGGAAACGACAAAGGTGCATGCAGATGACGGACCAATTTAGTTAAAGACTTAGAAATTAATTGTTTGACGCGACCTAGTTATGCGTAAATATTGCACTTTGTTTTGCATTTCCGTACATATAATTTTATTGCAAACAGTCCACGGTATAAAACGATTACAATTTACTGTTACAATAGGGAACAAAGCCCACTTTATAATTAATACTAGTTCAATGTACTGTTACAATAGGGAACAAAGCCCACTTTATAATTAATACTAGTTCAATGTACTGTTATCATAGAGAACACAGTTTATTAATGTTGTAATAGGAAACACAATCCATTTACTGGTATAATATGGGAACACAGTCCACTAAATAACACAATTACAAATTAATGTTATAATAAGGGAACATAGTTCACATTATAACATTTACAATGTACTGTTATAATAAGGGAACACAGTCCACGTTATAACACAATTACAATGTACTGTTATAATAAGGGAACTCAGTCCACGTTATAACACAATTACAATGTACTGTTATAATAAGGGAACACAGTCCAAGTTATAACAATTACAATGTGCTGTTATAATAAGGGAACTCTGTCCACGTTATAACACAATTACAACGTACTGTTATAATAAGGGAACACAGTCCAAGTTATAACAATTCGAATGTGCTGTTATAATAAGGGAACTCAGTCCACATTATAACACAATTACAATGTACTGTTATAATAAGGGAACACAGTCCACGTTATAACACAATTACAATGTACTGTTATAATAAGGGAACACAGTCCATGTTATAACACAATTACAATGTACTGTTATAATAAGGGAACACAGTCCACGTTATAACACAATTACAATGTACTGTTATAAAAAGGGAACACAGTCCACGTTATAACACAATTACAATGTACTGTTATAATAAGGGAACACAGTCCACGTTATAACACAATTACAATGTACTGTTATAATATAGGAACACAGTCCACGTCATAACACAATTACAATGTACTGTTATAATAAGGGAACTCAGTCCACATTATAACACAATTACAATGTACTGTTATAATAAGGGAACACAGTCTAAGTTGTAACATTTACAATGTACTGTTATAATAGTGGGGACAGAGTCCACGTTATAACACAATTACAATGTACTGTTATAATAGTGGGGACACAGTCTACGTTATAACACAATTACAATGAATTGTTATAATGAGGGAACTCAGTCCACATTATAAAACAATTACAATGTACTGTTATAATAAGGGAACACAGTCTAAGTCATAACATTTACAATGTACTGTTATAATAGTGTGGACAGAGTCCACGTTATAACAGAATTACAATGTACTGTTATAATAGTGGGGACACAGTCTACGTTATAACACAATTACACAGTCTAAGTTATAACATTTACAATGTACTGTTATAATAGTGGGGACAGAGTCCACGTTATACCACAATTACAATGTACTGTTATAATAATGTGGATACTATTTCAATGTACTATATAATAGGGAACACAGTCCATTTACTGTTATAATAGGCGAAAACAGTTCACGTTATAAATTATTACTATTTACTTTTATAATAGGGGAACACACACATACTATAAGTGTAAGCAGCGTGTATCACCTTCATGTGACCTCACCATTATGATCCGTTATAATGGGACATTACTGAAACTATAATGAAAAGTTTCATGTTGGGGGAATATGTAAATATTTTAATTGCTATATCTTTTTTTTAATGGCGATGCATTGATTTTTTGTGGTAGGCACAGACAGATGAACTGGAAGCATGCACAGCAGCAGGCCAAGTGTCAACGCCTATGCGCCGCCGTTTTTTTAATTGAAAAAGCAAATTAGTGTACCCAATTAATGAGAGGAAGTATTATTTACAACACTACGCAGACTTTTTTGAAAAGCCTGAACTATTTTAAAAGTATTTTTAAATTTTAATGGTAAAGATGTTAATATTTACCGATTGTGTCAAAATTTTAAAAAATATCATGGATTTCTTTAGATTTTCTTTAATATCGATGTTAATATAGGATCCTTATCACCAAATAAATAAATACATTTTAAACGTTTAAATATTGTCTTATATAGATTCTTATAACAGTTTAATTAACATGTAAACGCATTACCATGCCAAACTGCACAAATAACAGAGCGTAGGCATTGCACATTAGTAAATTTCAAGGGTTTTAATCCGTGTGATCTAGAATCTGTGGCTTAGGCTAGGCCTTTTCCAACAATTGGGAGTACCCTGAAGGAATATTATTGTTTTTTTAATTTTGATTTCGTCAATGCGTGCTTTTAACAAGGGAACAGAAAGAGGAGTAATCATAAACAAGTAATAGGTGCTTTCATCGCGTTGAGGCCGGTCGATTTAAAACAAGTTTGAGCGCTTAGTTTTCACCAATATTCCTCAATGGATGTCCTTTGATTTCATTTTGTAAAACTTCAAAGTTGAGTAGTGATACCGTTTTAATATTCGTTCCTGATAAACTTTGCGACAGTATCGACCAATCAGAATGCACGATATTTACACAGTGCATTGTAATTGTATATTTTCAGACATATATTCAATAGTTGTATCATTTAATGTGTGCTCGTATCCTAAGGTCATATTTGGTGAAAATTATTTCAATAAACAAGATGAAAGCGTGTTTGTAATTATCTGCTGTTTATATAAAACGCGATCGTTTTTATGCCCACAGTGATAACTATAGCATGAAATAACGTCCGTCTATATAATATTAATTGATATATTATATATCCAGTTATGGAATCATGTGATAGCTTGTGGAATCACGTGCATGGACATGAAACAATGCATCCTGATATGAAGCACGACGATTGATTGCGTGTAATTGGGTCGCTTGTATCATTACTTGTGAATGAAGGTGACTGATACATGAAGATGTTGCACGTGACTTGCAGTTTTTTACTCATGTATACTATCAAATGGCAAGTGTTTTTAGCAACATGCAAACTATAACAACTGTACTGAACATGTTTAGAAAGTATTTAATGGTTTAATCGCTTAGATGTTAAGCGCATGTAGATCTAATAACTGAAACTCTTAAAGGCGGTGATGCACTATTTTCAAACATGATTTATTTAAAAGGGCTCTGAAAAACTCGAAAAAAGTTGAAAGAAATATCAAAATGACATGAAAAATTAAGAAGATATGACGGATTGAAAATTTGCAAAGAACATAAATGGAGGCGGCCATCTTGGAATGATGACGTCATCGCGCCTTTTTACTATACAAGACACACAGATAAAACACATTTTAAAGCAAAAAGAATCACTGCAAATCGATTAAAAACTAAATATACAGATGTAAAATTTATAAATTTTATGCTTATTTCCATTCGCAGCAGTTTTCTTTGCTTTAAAATACATTTTGTCACTTTCCATATATGGTAAAAAGGCGCAATGACGTCATCGTTCAAAGTTGGCCATCTCCATGCAAATGTTTAATAGATAATAGCTCCTTTATTTTTCATGGCATTTTGATATTTCTTTCAGTTTTTTTCAAGTTTTTTTAAAGAGTCCTTTAAAATAAACCTTGTTTGAAAATAGCGCATCAACCCCTTTAATGTAAAAGAACTGAAACTCAATGTAAAAGATAATCACTCACTTGTTTTACAGTTTATGCTTTGTCATTAAAACGCGCAACAATTATTAGAAAATAAATTTCACTTGCCAAGAAAATATAAAGCTGGAGTAATGACGGCAAGTGGTATTGAAAAACATCCTATGTAATGTACAAACAGGGGTCATACTGTAACACGTAGTAACAAAACGCACATCGATACAGGAGAATCAAAGAAGTCAAACCTTAAGTCCAAAGGCCAAGAGTTTAAGAATGCACTCTATGGTGAAGAGCACAGTGAAGACTATATTTATTGAAATCAGGACCCTCTCGTAATAGTTCCCGCGCTGGACGTTCGACGCTTGGGCCCCAATTGTTGTATCCTGACGGAACCTTTCCTCATACTCATTCTGATTATTAAACTGATGCGAAAATAGTAGAAAAACAAATAACGATAAGGAAATTGCTAGAAAGGTAACGTGAGCGGTACGTGGTGCGACAGCAGTCCATCGTTGCAAACAACAACATAAAAACAATGACAACACTGAATGCGCAGTAATCCAGCTGTTGAACAAAAGTGCTCATTCACAGATACACAGTTGAATATAAGTTTCACAACTAGTCATATATATATAAGTATAGCTTAATAGTAAAAGTATTACTAACTGAAAGTAGTTTTACAGTTTTACAAAAGGTTAAAGGTTCCAGTTCGACAGCAGACAGAGTGGGAGTAAGTGATTCAAAGTCAGAGCACACGTTAAATGTGCTATGAAGGTGTCGAGAGATAGCGAGATAGCTTTCGGCAAGCAATCTACCACTGGACCACGAAACCTTATTATTTATTTAAAATTTAATAACTGTGTATCAAGTGTATGAAACCAAATCACGCTCAGTTATTTTGTTTGATCGTGTTAGTCATTTCACTCAAACACTTATAACTTATGCTGCTGTTTATTTTACCTCAGATTATACAATGCACAGTGCATGTCATGTAAAGTGTCCATTTGTTTATGCTGTTTTGACGATGAACTTCTGCCGCACGTGTACCCAAAAGGTTATTGCCATACAGTGATTTTTTAAAAGGTGCACCAAAACCAGTAAGAGTTTGTTTGTTTAACATAGAATGACAAGATATAGTATGAAATCACTGTATAGGCAGTAATAAACACATAAATGATGAAAATAGACTAGTGCATGCCAACCGTATTAAAATGGACTTAATGACACAACATATCTGGCTCCGTCTAACATATTTAACTGTTTTATAATGATATTTTAAATGTTAGGGTGAGTTAACCAATTACGGCCGATTTGACTAAACGACACTTTAGAAAGACATTGTATATACATTTCAGTAAACTGTTTCAAAGGACCCCTTCATCCTCTCTAATAATTATAAAACTTTTTTTTTTATTACGGTTATGGCAGCACATTCCATTTTCAAAATACATTCTTCTACTCTAGATTTAAATATGGTAGCCGCCATTCACCAAGGTCGCAAATCACTTGCCCAATGCAAAATACACAGCCATTCACCCCGGGGCTACTGTTGTCATTGTATTGCAAGCCGATAATTATTTTGTTATTAAAGTGTTTTTGATCACGTCACTGGTTATGTGACGTGCAAGACAAATATTTCGGACTACGCTTTTTATATATTTATATATTTATGATTATCGAATCTGTTATACATTTATTCCATTGAGATATTATAGACCAATGTAAAACAAATTAGTACATGTATAATACGATGACATGTTAATAAGTCAGCATTACGTCAAACTATTTAAATATATCGGCTTTAAAATACAAATCGAACAATAAGTCCACCGCGATAACACAATATAAGACAGCATGACCTAGTATATAAATGTTTAAAATTTTTAATGAAAAATAAAACTTTAAAAGTTAGTGGTAAAGTGCTGAAGGAGGAAAATGTATTTTGTTTACCGTTCATACGCACTGAATGCCATTTTCAACTTAACCATGGATTTCACTTCTTAGAAACATAAATGGAATTAGGTCAAACTGATTTATATAATTTTATCTCGATTTCCTTACACCCAATACGTGCTCTGATACAGAAAATGTGACCAATGAATCCAAAATAAATTAGCAGTGTGTTATTCGTGGTGTCTCTATCGTAGATATGCTGTCTCTTACCCTGCCAAACCCCAGTAATTTTAAGATACATTCAATGGTGAACATAACCGTGAAGCCCATATTCACGTATTTTAACACGTCGCGGTAATCTTCTGGCTCATCGTAATACTGGTAACGTAGAAACATGGGTTAGATGATGATCATATACACAGACCTAATAACAAATAGATAGGAAACTGTGAAATGTATCTAAATGTCAGGTGGCACAGTGTGGAAATATCACAAAATATTGCCTGACTTTAAATACACATATCATGAACAGCTTTATGCATACACGTTTCATTTAAGCCAAAACCCATCACAAATTTATTTCTCTGTCTAATGACGGTATTTTTCTTAGGTTTACATTTTAAGCAAAAAGGGAGTTTGAAGGAAAGTTTCACTACGTCAGTTGCTTGGTTTTTAAGGTCAAAGTCAAAAATGATTTTTTTTAACTTTAAACAGCTTTTTGTACAATTTCTTATCTTGAAAATAAAAATCAATTAGTATAATCCAATTTTGCTATTCATTATGAATCTTGTGAACGTATTCTCATCAAACTCAATGAATTTTTGAGAAAGGAGTTAGAAGGAAAAGTTAAGGTGCCACGTGATATTTTGGCTTTTTCGTTTTTTCCAATCTGTTTGTTACTAGGTCTGTGATCATATATAGGTATGTGTCACATATAATAACAATATGATAAAACTAAACATAAGTCATACAATCATAAAACATGTCAATTTGGTGCAAACATGTCTCAATGGTAAATTGGTAACACTACGGCACCCAAAGGACGATACATGTATTCATAATGGCATACTACGTAAATCTGGGGAGAGATGGTTTGAATACTAAATATTTAAAACTATCTGTGCTAAACGGACAATATAAAGATTGTAACAAGTAACTGATGTAAGTGCGAGAAAGGAAGTAGTAAAGTGATCGAATTGGCGAGAAAGCGAGTACTAGATAAAGTTGAATAATAACTGATCTAACTGGTGAGAAAGCGGGTCATACATAAATCTAAGTAACAAATTCACGAGATAAAAAAAAATTATGTTTGTAGTTATTGTCCTAATTGAGGACACACAACACATTCATCTTAGTAGTAATTGATGGTATTGCCGCAAAAGTAAGAAATACTTAATTCTTAGTAATACCCGATTTTGGGAGACAGTGAGACATACCTAAATTTTAGTGATAATGGTGGGGTATGAATAATTTAGCTATATGTAGACTTTAAGCAGATGCAAAAACTGACATACAAATGTAAAGGGAATTGTCGAGATATTTTCAGTCTGACAACTGTTATTTTTTGATAATTCGTTTAATTTGTTTAGTATGAGAAATGTATACTTTCTAATTCTAATGACTTCTTACTCTTATATTCATTCAGAAGATGGTACCAATGCATTTCAAATCTTTATATACCTTGATTAGTAATGTATTGAACTATGTTCAATTTGCAAGAAAAAAATAGTAAATCAAGGTCATAAACACATTCTGAATTTGTTAATTGTTAACAATTTAAACAAGATATTCTGAACGAAATGAGTAAAATTAAAGGCAAACAAAACACAAACACAGCGACTGGCTGGAAATAGTCACGCATGCAGGTATTAAATGCCAAACTCCACTACATTAGGCCCACATTAATTAAGACATTCTACGAAACAAGATGATATTTTTTTTTTTTTATTTGCCATCCATTGTAAAATCTTTAATACATGGAACGGTGACATATCAAACATAACAGGAGTAACAAAGCTTAAATAATGAAAATTAAATAAATAAAACAATGAAGGTAAAATAATAAAGTTGTGTAACTGAAAACAAAAGGATTGAAACCAAGGAGATACTAAAATTATACCATATGTTCAGAGGTATATGGTGATTCCAGATCTTAGCAACTCTTACTATTGATAAGTCTATGCTAATAAGCTCCAAAGAAAGAAAGCATGATTGGATATATTATTTGACATATGTTTCATACCGGAAGTCAGACCTTGTATACCAAACCCAACAAAAAAGCAGTCGGCGTCAGGTTTATCAATGAATATACTTATCAAAATAAAATAAGTTAATTTCTAACATTTGAAAGATATTAACATTACGCGATGGGAAAGCTTATATTAGAAGGATTTTATAACCGATAATTCGACAAAAAATACGTTTAAAAAAATGTTTTACTGAAGAAATTGCGATAACCTATTAAATGTTTTAATTTTACAATATGAAAACTTTTAAGCTGAAATTAAGGTTAAGGTTTTATTTCATACCCCAGCCAACCCCGTTTTCGCTTTTTGGAGAAAGGGTCGGATGGGGTATGAAAGTCAATATTCAAACCACGTAATGAAAAACATAACAGGTAAGTCGTTTTTGCGTTAAGTCTTCGAACGGACGGACGCATGCACGGACGGACGGTATTACTATATCCCAATCCGGAGACGGTGGGGGATAAATTAAAAAGATTACAGACATGACAGCCACAAGGCGTATGTATACACTGATTTAGGTGATCATATGATGCCTTACATCTAGTGGGTCTCTCTGCCTAATGTATACCTGAAATTGGTGGTATTTCCAACATGAAGAAACTATATATAGAGTATCGAAGCTACATGTTAAAGAGACTTTCGGCAATTCAATACGGTATAGATGCGTGACTATCTCGGATGATATGCAAAATTCAAACAATGCCAACTACTGTTTTAAATATTAACAAGGTGATTGGAAGACAAAGAACGTTATCAAACCTTATAAAATGAGATGATTTTGGAAACTAATATATTTAATGAATTCACACTTTTTCTGAAATCAGTAATATATGCTTGGATATGCATTGAAACAATACATTTATAGAATGGACGATTTTCATTTTATAAAAAAAATCAAGTTTGAGGGGTGTCCAGAGAATAATTCGATAACTTTTCTGCCAATTGCTGATTCTGTTCTCATCCTATTTTCTATATGCTTAATTCCACTGTACTTACAGTTTATAAAAAAAATGCATTTACAGTACACAACTGCCAACAGTCTCTTTAAGCTCTAATGCACAAATAGGGATGGAGTGTCTATATGACTTTAAGAAACAATTAACATTAACAGTTGTCAATCATTATGCGTTATGTTAATTGATGTTACATAGCAATTTTAAGCAATTTAAATTGACTTTAAAACACTACTAAATTCTATAACTGTTCAACTGAAACAGGCACGTGATAACTCAGATTAATTGAGCACTTTGTCCCAGCTATGTCAATTCTAAATCAGGGACAGAAAACAATCAATGTATTTTGGACCTAGTGTTAGACATTACTACAGTGTGAATTGCTTGCTTAGTTAATTCTTAACTTACATTGTTTAAGACAAGGTATATATAAAGACCGTACCATACAGAATGACACCATTGTCTCAATCAATTGTATGCTAAACATAGCGTTAACAGAGAGTTACAGCTCTCTATACAAATTCAACCCCTCCCCCTCCCACCATCACCACAACAAAAAGGCATTTAAACATTCGGGACATGATCAATAAATCTCAAGCCAAATCATCATCGCTTATAGTATAACAAAGAAAGGGTGTATTTTAAAATTATATCTAAAATGAATTATAACTTATTATTGAATTTATTAAACGAGTTTGAACAAATGATTTAATGCGTCATGCCGAGCATCATATCATTTAAGCCAAAGAGCTTAATTAATTCAATAATGAATAAGCAATATTGTGAAACTCCCACTTATCCTATAACTCACAAATCGACTGTAATGTCTTTATGTAGACGCTGTGTGTGACCTAGTGTGACGTAGCGTGACTTAGTCTGCATAGGTATACCGGTTGTATACCGAAAATATAAAAATACGTGATAAATCCAAATATGAAATAACAATATTTACCTTCATCATTAGCACTACCGTGTTTAGCGCTATGAGTGTCATGACAAAATATTCAAACTTCGTCGAGACCACCAACTTCCATATACGGTATTTAAAGGAACCTTTTCGTTTTGGCATGAATCTACACAGAGGCTTCGCATTGATGGTGAAGTCGATACATTGTTTCTGAAAATATATATACATTTACGAAAATTTACCCTTAAGGTCTAAAAAATATTTGCAGTTCGGAAATAACAGATGACGATAAAAATGAACAAAGAAGCTATATTTTCAAACACTGTTTAATTAATATCGTCTGTGTTAGACGGAAAAACGTTCGTTAAAGTAAAACGATTTTCGTTTTTTTTTCACACAAATATCTAACACGATTCCTTTTTTCATTTAAGTTGTTTTTAATATATTGCGCTTATTCACGAATTATCCCCGTTAATTACAGCAAGAGAGGTCGTGAGTTCGATCCTCACTGAGGCCACAATTATCCTTGAGCAAGATAATTAATCTACATTGCTTAGTACTGGTTCTACCCAGGAAGGCATCGAGAGTGATTAATCTAAGTTGCAAGATTTTTTTTTCGCAATCGATGTAAAATAAATATGTTTAAACTAACCTAAACTAATAACATCAAGAAAAATATCAAGAAAAAAAATCAAAAAAATCTGATCTGCCAGTTTGTTTAAAACTGAGCATTGTTAACTCAGATTGAGCAAGATGTGATGCTTTGTAATTGGACCTTAAAATAGTTATGTGAGTTCTGCATAGCATGCTATTTGTTGATACTGAATAGCCGCTGTTTTATGCCGCGCCAGTTTTTGATAACAGGAAGTGGTACCAAATAAGCTAATTAAGGTTCATCTCAAATTTATGTAAAATAATATTCTATTTCATCGAAATTTGACAAGAAGTTGACCTTTCCCTTGGGAAACTCCTGTTTTCCCATGGGAACTCTATTTTCCCATGTGAAGTTATATTTCCCTATGGGAAAGTCACTGGTCACTTTCCCATAGGAAGGATTGGGGCAGTATATATCTTTCAATATGATTACTCTTTAAACTTCAGAACTTCTGCCATTGATTATAATATATGTAGCTCTAGGGTGTTATATACACGTATATGTAGCTCTAGGGCATTATATAAACCTTAAATAAGTAACAACACTATTTTATTTTTCATTAGCTCACGAGAACGAATTTTATTGGTAAAACTATTTATAAATTAAAAATTTCTAGTAAAATGAACAACAATTTCATTGCCGAAAATGTGATCTGGAATATTATGTGTGGTTTAAAACATTTGAAAACATGTTGCTTTCTTATATTGTCTGACGTCAATTTTACACCAATTAAGAATTTTAAATATTTGAAACACATATAAACTCCTTACGGTAAATAGGCATGAGAAATTTAAAATTAAAATTTCTATGAAAAATCCCAATTTTTTAATATTTTATCTAACCTACAAAAGTTTTTTTTTCTTCTCTTTTTTAGCTTATGGCAGATAACAAGAAACTTACTTGATTTTTATCAAGATCCTGGTCGCTGAGGTCACTCTCTCCTTGTTCCTGAAATGTGATGATGATCAAAGCGACGAATATGTTGACGAAGAAGAAAGGAAACACAACAAAGAACACTATATAGAACACGGCCATCTCCTTTCTGTAGTTAGGTCTGGGTCCTTGGTCTTCATACGTGGAATCCATTGAGTTCTTTAAAATTCTGGAGGAAAAAACAAATAGGATTAACACATTTAATCACAGACCTAATAACAATTAGATTGGACACTCCAAAAATTATCTAAATTTCACGTGGCACAGTGCGAAAATTTCACAAAGTATTTCCCAACTTTAAACACATATATCATGAAGAGTTTTGATGATACAAGTTTCATTCATGCCAAATCCCATCACAAATTTAATTTTCTTTCCAATGATAGTAGTTTGCTTTCTCTTACATTTAGAGCAAAAAAGAAGATTGATGGAAACTTTGGCTATGTCAAAACCTTGATGTTTAAGAGAAAAGTGAAAAATGATGACATTTTTAACTTTAAACATCTTTTTATACAATTTCTTATTTTGAAAATAAACATAATTATTATAATCCCATTTTGCTATTCACTATGAATCTTTTAAATGTATTCTCATCAAAATCAGTGAATAATTGAGAGAGAAGATAGAAGGAAAAGTTAAGGTGCCACATGTTATTTTGGTTATTAATTAACTTCATTGCATAAAGAGGCTCTACCTATATCTTTTTGTCCACCAATTGATATAAACTTTACATAATCATAAAGAGGACTATGAAAAAAGGTAAATGGCAATAATTTCACCCCATGTAATATGCGTTTTGCTGGGAAAAAACAGGATTGAAAAGATCGGATTTTTGAAATTGTATTCATAATTGTTTTAGACAAGCCGATTGCGGAGATTTTCCGATCTTATTCGTTTACAATCGGAACTGCCTAGTTGGATTGGCGAAGAGTTCCGATCGATTCATTTACTATCGGAACTGCCCCCGAATAGTTTGTTTTCGTTCAACTGAATCGCACTGCGCATGTCCGAGAAAATCGTAAAAACACGTAGTTATCCGGCAGGAATAAACGGCAGGGCAGCATTTTATTCAAGATATTGTTTTGATCATAATTAATAATTTACAGAACAGGAATACAAACCATGTTTCTTCTTATAATACTCATAAAATAGCTTTGTATACATATAAATGCAGTAATATTGAGTATTTAATATTTTACATTAAATAGGTAGTGCCTCTTTAAGATAGGAAGTTTCCTATCTGTTTATTAATATGTCTGTGATTTAATCAAATAGGAGAAGCATGTCTCTATTGATTAATAAGGTTTTATTCATAGATTTATAAATGGTAATTTCAAGTGAACTATTAATAATTATAGATGAAAAAGTTGAACAGGATGCGCATCATTCTAATAACACAGCTGTCCAAAGAAAATGGGATCTTTTGGAGACAACAAACACAAACAAGAGAGCAAAGTAGCAGACTCTGTTTCATTGAGTCTGTTCATGAGAGGTAATATAAGGTACAGCACACTACATTTATGTGGTGTTTATAACAATTAATGTGTATTACAAACACTACCGGGTTAAAATAAAGGTAATGCTTTGAAACGGACAGTGGCCATAGCCGTTTCTGAGTGTTCTTTGTTTGGCAATAAAAACATGAACTGATTTGTTCAATATATATATGAGTATTACAATTTCAGGAAGTGTTTGACTGTCAATTTATAAACGCATACAAAACAACTCACCTATAATAATTGTTTTTATAAACGTGCAATGATAGGACATTAAACGGACAATCTTGAGATCTGTTTTACACATGTTCGCGCTTCAAAACAAACCAAATGCCAGGTATCCTTTGAAGTCAGATATTTAGCAACTTTGTTATAATGTCACTTTCGGCCATTTCTTATGAGGATACGTATGGTACATTTGTATCAAACCATTCATGACGTTTTAATATACTTACTGTGGCCACCCCTCTCCAGTGGTGACAGTAAACAATGTCAACATAGCAAACATGACATTGTCATAATGGAAATCCTGGCGCAACCACTGCCTGTCGTTTACCTCAGGAGAATCTGCCCCAGCGGCGTAGGAGAAATACTGGCCTCTGAAATGATGAAAATAAATTAGCTGAAATTAGAGGGACACATGGCAATCTTGATATTTTAAAACATCACGGCGTCCCATCAGATTTTCTACATAATTTGCAATTGTTGAATCGTTAATATTAATTATAAGAACAGTTTAAAGAAAATTATTTTGCATAATTAATTAACTTCTAATTATATTGCTCCAATAAAATATATACAATTATTATATAACCTATAAATAGACGCGTTTTCATTGGCTAAAAAGTTATTTTTTAGAAAAAATATCTAGCGATATTGACCTGTTTTTTTGATATTGACCTGTTTTTTTGATATTGACCTGTTTTATATAATTGTTTTTTTGATATTGACCTGTTTTATATAATTGTAAATTGAGGGTTATATAATAAAACAGTTATGGACTTTTCAGCTGTTATACATGATGTTGATATGCACCAAAAAATCATTATTGACCTCGGCTATCGCCTCGGTCAATAATGATTTTTTTGGTGCATATCACATCATGTATAACAGCTGAAAAGTCCATAATTGTATAATATATCATAGAATAAGACGAAAAAAGGAAAACTCAGAATTTATTTAATTATGTGCAAACAGGTTTAAAATTCAAAATGGTAATGGATAATTAAATCGAAACTGCTTGACAAAAACTTCAAGATTGCCGTGTGTTGCTTTAAAAAATGTTTGTGCGGATAACAAGTGCTGTTATGTTTTATTTATTAATTATGTAGCATTTATTCAATATTTTTGATTATTTTGAAACAGTTACTTCTGGATTTGAGTCAGGCATCCCCATGTTAAAACAATGAACAAATAGTACGAACTTGCACTCGTCCCTAGTCTCCTTGGATTCGTCGGTGCAATAGAAAAACCTGCCCTTGAATAACTGGACGGCGATGACAGCGAATATAAACGTGAACAGCATGTACACGATCAAGATGTTGGACACATTCTTCAGCGAGTTCACAACACAGTCAAACACCGCCTGAAATAGGAGACATCAGTAATCTTATCACTCGCAGCTTGGTCCTCATTTTTGTTTATCATTGAATTACAATAATGTGATGTGCCTTTTTATTTAATTATTGTAGAAACATGACAATTTTGAACAGTTTGATTTTTATAAAAAAAAAATTGAAATGGTGTTTTCGCTAATTAATACTTACAGATTAAAATATAAATAAATATATATATATATATAAAAAATTCACGTTTGAAACAGACATTTTTTACATTTTTTTTTTAATTTTCAATTAGCAATACCTTTCCTCCATCTATTCAATTCTGGTACATACCTTTAGTTTTGGAACACGATTAATGGTTTTTAATGGACGCAAAACACGCAGCACCCTTAAGGATTTTATTGTATTCAAATTCTTCCCCGCACTATCACTGTAAGAAAAATGAATGGTACAGAGTTTTAGTTTATGTTTTCATATGTAGAAATGCATCTAATTTCTTATGAAATAGACCAAAATTCATCCATCACCAGCTTTTTAATTTTGTATTGCGTATGCTGAAGTCATATAATTAATACATACTTATTTCGTAATAGGAAGAGCATCCAATGGGACATTCAAACTTAAAGTAATAAAAATAATTGCGAAAGAAACCGTTATATGTAAATATTAAATTTCAAAAATAAATATTAAATTTATCTAGATAAGCGCTATATTAATATATTATCTGAACGTATGGCATAGCCTACATTAATTGTACACTTATAATTTCAATCGGAAACATATAAACACCATGTTATAAACTACGACTGTACATATATGGGTAGTCACTCAACAGAGATAAGAAAAGTCTTCTAAAATTGTTTTCAAGAAACAGAGTATATTATTAATGAATAGTTAGAAACAACGATACGAACAGTACAGACACGCAAACTATATGACAATACTATCTTAGGAAAGACAAGTGTGAGACTTCTAATTCAGCACTTCGCCGCCAACTTTTAAATGTTGTCTGCTAAATTTTGAATTCAACATTTCGAAATTTATTTCACTAACTCGGAAGAGCATCGCCCTTGATTACACCTATTTTTATTATTAATACACAGTCTAAACATGTCCACAGTGTAAAGAAATCACAATATGCAATATAGAAATGCTAAACTTAAGATTTAACATGCTTCTATAGGGCTGGCATGGCGCAGTTGGTAGCATGGCAGATTTGTAACCGGAGGCCCCGGGTTCTGTCCTCCATGTTGCCACTGAGTTTCATCGGTGTGTTCTTGGGCAAGACACTTTCCATTAGCCCCGTCCGTCAGATGGGGACGTAAACCAGGTGGTCCCGTGTATTGGTCTATCTTCGAGCATGTTAAAGAACCATAGGAATCTATTCGATAATAAGAGTAGGGCACGGTTTCCAGATTCCTATGTATCTTTCCCCTCTCTCTGGGGTGGCTCTAAATAACCTAACTGTGTTGATGAGCCATTAAATAAAATTCAATTCAATTCAATAAACATGCTTCTTATTTTAAATTGTCATGGGTTATTTGGTAGGACATACACAATGTTTTATCATATGAGTTTGCAAATTGACCGTACTGACGTCACACGGCTAGGCTAGCACAACTGTTTTGTTACATTTTCCTTAAATGCCTGTTAATTTCGTTGGACGGATTTCTTTGATCGTTAATCTGTCAAAATTTCTTTACGACAACAGTGTGTTGAGACATGCATAAAGTGAAAAATATTAGACAAGTGGTGGGCTGCGTTCCATGACTGCTATCTTCACTTCCGGTTCGCCTTTTGTATCTATTATAAGCCTGGTAATCAAATTAAAAAAATAAATGGCCCAGAGTCGCTCACTTTAAGGCATTGTCCATTGTTGACTTGCAACAGTAAGAGAAGTGGGAAATATTATAAAGAGGTCTGGCAATTTAAGAGAAGAAGGCTTTTCAAATGTTTTGCCAAAGTGGTGGGGCTAAATATGAATGTTTCACCACTCAAACAAATTTGGTATAGGACAATAAGCTTAGCAATATAATTATGAGAGTCCCTGCCTAAGGGTTTCAGAAAAGAAAGTGTTTTAAGTTTTCCATATATAAGTCTATGTAAAAGGTGTGAAATCACTATATACAAACTTTGGATCCCCGGGGCGGGGCCCATGTTTTCATTTAAAACATATTGATAGTCTAGGGGTTGGCGATCATTAGTAAGGGAAAACTGTCCAGATCTCTTCAGTGGTTTTATAGAAACAATATGTTGTATTGACCCATATTGACGGTTTCTAAGAAGTCATTTAAAGAAAAAGTTAATGACGGACAGATGGACGACGGAAAAAGAGTGACCCCAATAGCTCGCTTCTGAGCCTTCGGCTCACGTGACCTAAGAACTTTATTTTTGCACACTTTTCATGAAGAATATCACAACAATATCAATTATACACTAAGAAAAAGAACATTACACTGCACGAGACATGGAGCTATTGGTTTCAATATTAGCGTAGTCGTATGCGCCAAGTGAACGAGTATTAGTTCTTGAACTAAATTGCGTGCGCACAACGGGAAAGAGCTTAAGTTTGTCTTGCAATAGAACTACTTTCTAACAAATAACGCATACGCTTACGCATAAATCAATCCCGGACAATACTGAGTGGCATTCTGGCGCAATTTTATGTGTATTATCTACATTCCACCAATACATAGAATAAGGTTTAGATTTAAGGTAAACTAAACTGCGTAATTTAATTTTAAATTTTTATGGTTCACATGGAAATGTTCTGATTAAGACTCGTTTCATTTCCTGTTCGACTGTTATAGCTATGTTTCTGTTGTTAATACTGAAAGTTGTATACTAATACCTTAGAAAGAAACAAATATTAAAATGAAAATGTTTGGTGGTGCTAAAATGTGGATAACAACTGGGAAACTGTAGACTCTTATCTCATCAACATTTTAAGCAGAAAGTTGCCAGAAATGAAAAAAGATCTGACTAATGCATTTGTACAGACCACACTGTTTTAGATATAGCAACATAGGGAATATGCATGAGCATAATATACAGTTATTTTATATCAATCTGCAACATATTAATTACCGTAGCGGTAGACAGGATAAGACAACTTATATGTACTGATCAGCTAGATGGTCGTTTCAGGTTATTATATCCCCCGCAAAGTGGGGTGGGGTGCGGGGTGGGGGTATACTAAAATGACCTTGTCCGTCCATCCATCTGTCCGTAGCGCAATTCTTGTCCGGGCTATTTCTCAATAACTCCTTCTTAGAATTTCGCGAAACTTGCTAGGAAGTATCAATATCAAGTGGACATGATCATACTATCATGACGTTCCGGTTCGATAATTTTCCACTGAGTTATGGCCCTTTGTATTTCCAATATATATAGATATATATATATAATACAAAATTCTTGTCCGGGCTATTTCTTTAAAACTCCTTGTTAGAATTTATTGAAACTTGCTAGGAACTATCAGTATCAAGTGGAGATTGGTAGTCAAATAGAAAATTCTTGTCCGGGCTTTTTCTCTATAATATATGTCCATATTTCTAATAGGAACAAAGTCTTGTATGTTTACCCACCCCCCAACAAGTTGCCGGCGGGGGGTATTTGTCAACCTCCGGCGACAGTTCTAGTTTCATTCTAGGCTTAACTGTATGCTTTGAATGTTAGTAAAAAACGAGTCCACCTCATTTCCCGCAGAACTTTCTGAGCACATTTCAAGCTTGAACTGTTAATAAACCATCATGTCAAATGGTTGTACTATTTTAAAAGGAATGGTTAAACATTAGTTAAATACAATAAAACCTTTATGCATTTGAAATGACCGTTAACTTATTTTTTCCTGTAATACCAGCTTAAGCATGTGTTTGGCTCAGATAGTTTTGAGAATATGGGCCTCATATTGTAACGTCTTGTAATTTCATTTAGACAAACAGGTATCTGCCAATGAGTGCAGTTAAACGATAGGCTGAATGAAGTGTAAAAAAAAATTAGTCAATTAATTTTGATATTGGTGATTTGAAAGATCTTGGGAATAAAACTCGAAATCGATGTATTTTAGATATGATAGATCAAAAAGCATTGCGATAAAACCCGACATCGATGTGTTTTAGATATGATAGGTCGAAAGGTAATGGGATAAAACCCGAAATCGATGCGTTTTAGCGAGTGGACAATCAAATAAGTTGATGATTTTAAGGCTTTAGTCATATTTTCTTACGTTCAAATTTAATGCAAAACAATTAATTTGAACATGTAAGATTTAATGAAACAAAAACAAAACTGAAGGCATGAATATTTAAATATACCATCTTATCATTTTCAGAAAGCCTTTATAAGCAGACAAGCAGCTGTCAAAGGATGGACCGTTTTTCTTGGCTGATACCTGCCGTCCATGCGGAAAATCAAACTAACTACAGGGGACAAGTTTAGTTTCGTGATAATTATGCATATGTGCGTGTCTACGGTTTAGTGACTATATACTCAAACTTACCTAAGTATGTCTGATTTTCTAGATAGAGTAAATATCAGATGAGCTACTAATACACTAAGTACGAGTAAGCGTATACGTTATATACAAGCATTACACACTGTATGATCAGTTGTTAAGTTATTAATATGACTACATTATATATATACTGAACAAAATAAGTTTAGCATGACATTTAAGGGACATATATTAAGTAATAGATAGAGTATGGTTTCACTGAGTTTGTTTTTTTAAACATCGAGATGGGCGTAGCCAATCGATGTGTTTAAATTAACCAACTAGATGAAACCATACTCCATTTCAGCTCTATTTCAGTTATTCTCACTGTTATTCTAACTGTCATTCTGACAGGTCTTATTTTCAATTAAACAATTTACACCTGTGCTATTACAAAGAGAATGTTTAGTGACCATGCTACAAACATATGAACATTGATCTAATTGGCTGAAGCTTTTAAAGATGAGATTTTCAAAAGATTGTGTTTTTATTATTTTCTAGGCGAAGTATCAGAATTATCTCCCATATAATAATAAAAACAAATTTATTTCGTTATAAAAACTTATTGCTTTGAACAAATTTAATGTTTTTCATTTGCAAGAATTGCACATTCTCTCATTGTTTAAAAACTGCTAAAATGTGTTCACAAAACATTGCTATTATCAAACAAAAACATCCTAAATTTCGTAATTTTAAAATTACCTCCCTTTTCATTCAAACGAAAATGATCTTGACAACCTATAACATTATGTTCACATCATATTTGCTTAATAATTATCACCGACTTCGTTTACACATGACTTTCTTGAATTATTGATTGTCATATCTGTGTCATGGTATCATTGACCCCGAACATACTCGGCACTGTATCTTGTCCATGAAACTGACTTGCATTTGATGTGCTAAATTTATTTTGTTCAGTATATATCTGAGCAGGCGCTTGTTTCAGCCAAAGGTTTTTTGGACTTTTAAGATAAAATTAATCTACTACCTAAATAAGTTGTATATCAGTGAAACAGACATTTTTAGTGGTAAATAAAATTACCTTATTTTTCAAAATTGTTTGAGAAATAAAAATTTCATGTGCAAAAGCTTTTTTTGATGGGTCATTTTCAATGCAAAATTCTGCTGCATGAAAAATTTGATTTTTTTTTTAGAAATTTTATCCAAAAATGGTTTTAAATGGTTGGATATCAGTAAATTAAGCTACCCTGAAAGTTTTATAGCAAAATATGAAGGATTACTGAAGTTATTTGAAATTTCGTAGTTTTCTACTGTCCCACCAACAAGGAATTTACATTATAAGGAAAAGCCCCATCAAAAAATCTTTCTGGCTGTAAAATATTTATTTCTCAACCAATTTTCAAAAGTAAAGTAGTTTTATTTACCACTAAAAATGCCAGTTCTAATCATATATAACTGATTTACGTATTATTTAAATTGCTCAAGTTACTACAGAAGACCCTTTGGCTGAAGCAAGCGCCCCAAACAATAGAACCACACGTGTGTATTTTACACATCTACCAAGCTGATATATTTGAAAACTAGGTATACAAGCTTTTGTTTGGTGGTGTTTGTTTCAGCCAGAGATATGCTGGCATTATGAAGCACAATTTCAACAACTGTATCTTAATTTAAGTTATATCAGTAAGCTATGCATATATACTGAAAAGAAAAAAAATGCATAATCAAAAAATTGCCTATACTACACTATTATATATACACCTAATTCCACGTAATATTCCAGATATTTCTCAACATGTTTTGTGCAAACAGGGGCTACAACTAATTACAGAAAAGACAACTTTGTCATGTAGTAGACCTTTTAAAGTTTCGCTTGAAAAAGTCAAGCCATTTCAGTACTGTGTTTAATGTTAAGAGATTTAAACATTCTTTCCAAAAGGACAGGCCTAATGTCGCCCTGTACCATTCGATTAGCAGTAGCATATTAAACATAAAATATAAAGCGGAAATACCCATTATGCGTTTCTTTTTCATTTCAGTACATATTGGTAAAAAACTTATTTTTAAAAATCGGCTGATAATATTATTTTTACACCCGAGTTGTTTTTGGACATACTTCATTTTTTTAGCATGTTTATCCAAAAATGGTTTTAATGTAATGAACACCTCTACTTTAAATGAGAAATTATGCATGTTTTGTGGCAAATAATAAGAATAACTAAAGTTATTTGAGGTTATTCGATTTTCTGCTGTCCATGTAACACTGATTTTACATGGGAAACATATTTTGGCTATAAAATATTTTTACTTCTCCATTGATTTTCAAAATTAACTACAATTTTGTAAAACTTCACCAATGAACAATAAGCAAGATGTCAATAAAGCATATTTTATATAGGGTAACTCGCCCCTGAGTCGGACAAGTTATTGGTTCTCGGCACCTCTGTCTATTTATGTTCATGCTCCTGCTTGCTGAAACCATCTGGTTGCTCCCTCAGTGTTTAATGTATCATTCGATGTCAACTGTTTAGCGGTACCAGCGTTTTTGCTGGGATTACGTCATACTTTTCGCACTCACCATAATTCGCCCTTGAGTCGGACATTTTTTGGAACTTCAGTAGTGGGTCATAAAATTGCTTCGATGTTGCCATAAGCTCAAATAAAGAAATTGTCCTTATTTTTCTTCATGTATGTATATAAATTTCCTTACATAAATTACATATTTTAGATGTCTTCTTGTGTAAAATGTTCGGGTATTGGCTCCTGACTTCAGTGTTCGTCTTCAGGGCAGATATATTTAGACATGCCCCAAAGTCGAACATGTAATTGCCCTCGAGTCGGACTATAAAGGTAACTGGAGAAATCAATATATTGGGGGTAATCCTTGTTGTTTTGAATGAAAGAAATCATGGGATTGCCTCCCTTTCATAGTAACAGTTATTGACCGTTTCCAGTTGAGAAAGATATTCAACCATCAATAACTGTCCGAGTCAGGGGCAAGTCCGACTTAAGAGCGAGTTACCCTATAAAAAATAACACATTTTATTAGGTATCTTATTAAGAATATTGGGTATATAAGCGTCCTTAAACGTGAGCTAGCTTGTACGGAATAAAGAAGCAGCCGTGATCATATTTTTAATAACTCCCTTACTATTAGAAACTAACTTTTTAAGAAAACACATTGTAAAACTTATCATAGAAATACATCACATGCGGTAGTTTTGCAAAAAAATGTTTACCATATTTGAACGAGTAACATTCCCTTAAATTTATATTTCTAATATAAACATGCGTGTGAATGAATCAAAATCTTGATGAGAGGTGAGGACAGGAATACTCTTTTTGATTTTTGAGTATTATGTCATAACACACTATATTTGAAGTAATTACTAAACAAATATCCATGTGTTTGCAAAATATTTTTAGGACCGCTATCAATTTCAACGAACTTTCATGATACGGGTACCTGAGCAGTTCAGGTTACATGTACACAACTTACACTGGTATTTAGTGTACTATCAAAATACACAACTTACACTGGTAGTTAGTGTACTATCAAAATACACAACTTACACTGGTATTTAGTGTACTATCAAAATACACAACTTACACTGGTAGTTAGTGTACTATCAAAATACACAACTTACACTGGTATTTAGTGTACTATCAAAATACACAACTTACACTGGTAGTTAGTGTACTATCAAAATACACAACTTACACTGGTATTTAGTGTACTATCAAAATACAAAACTTACACTGGTATTTAGTGTACTATCAAAATACACAACTTACACTGGTAGTTAGTGTACTATCAAAATACACAACTTACACTGGTATTTAGTGTACTATCAAAATACAAAACTTACACTGGTATTTAGTGTACTATCAGTGTACTATCAAAATACACAACTTACACTGGTATTTAGTGTACTATCAAAACACACAACTTACACTGGTAGTTAGTGTACTATCAAAATACACAACTTACACTGGTATTTAGTGTACTATCAAAATGATTTGTTTTTGTTTTTTTGCAATACTTTAACGACTGTCAGAAACTGGCTTAACGAACATGTCCAAACATATTCCTATTAAAAGTGTTTTTTTTTTATTCTGTGTAATAAATTAAGTCAATCTGCAAAACGCATTGCCTTATGATAAGCTTTAGTCTTAGGTGTCAAAAGTGACATGTAATAAATTTTGGCAATTTGTTTTTGAATTCTTGCTTTTGGCTGACTGTGTTCTGTTAATTCTCCATTTCCTGTTCAAATTTTATACCTATTTGCGAGACGCATCTTTATTGTTTTGTATCCACAGCAAAATGATGCAAAAACAAAACAAAACATCATTGTCAGATAACAGGTCAAAGTTTCACCAGAAAAATATAAGAAATGCATTTAGGAAAATTAATTAAATATGAATATAGGTAAATCATGGGTATTCGATTAGCAATATAGCTAATTCTCGTATATGTCGTACATAGCTTAATGCTCTTTTACATGTAATACATGAATGAGTAATTCTGGTAGCAAATATATTTAACGCCATTAAAAGTGCAAGTTTTTTTATTTTGTGCTTATTTTTAATTAAAATGTCTCCAAGATCGATTGCATAATTCCGATTTTACTTCTTTCAATACATGGATTTGATCGGTCACCAGATTTATAGGGAATGTGGATAATTTTCCAACATGTACATAACACTACAATCGATCTTGGACATAAACACAAAATAAAAAAACTTGCACTTTTAATGGCGATAAGTATATGTTGCCTATACTTATACAGCTGTCTGCAATACGAACATATATATTCGTGCGAATCAAAGTTGTGTGATATATACTGAACTTAAATATTAACGTGAACGTTTATAGTTTTGTAGATGCACAACAATTCATACCCATAAAATAATATCAACATTTCACACAACTGGTCATATGTAGTGACATTTAATAATTATATGTTATTAGATTTGCGTTGGGATATATGCACGAATTCGTCCGCGTATTAATAAAAACTTTAGGGGCGCAATATTTATCCACGGACGAACGAGCACATGTATCCCAATACAAATCTAATACCCCTTTTATTGCATAAAAATTGTTATTAAAACAAAGAAATAATTAGAACAAAAACATAGGTTTTAACATTTCATTGTCATCAAAAACATTTATTCGAAACAAACGTATGTTCTTAACATCATGGGAATTTTTCACAACAAAACCAAAATACTACGATTTGTTTCTATCACGTGACATACTTCCTGTGACATAATATATGTAACTGTGCATTGAACCAATCCCAAATGAGTATGCAAAAGTAAGTTCAAGTGCAATATGACTTTACAACACGTCGGATATGCGAATATGACATTTCCATTTACACTGGAAATATGCGGAGTTTGTAAATGCATATGCAATAATAACGTAAATGCGTAACACTATAAAATAATGTGTTCCATTCAATACTGAAGTTAAATATATGCGTATATATAGTATGTATTAACAAATCAGACTACATTTCTAATGTGCACTGAACTAGCTCTAGAAAAAGAATTTAGATTAACTTTAAACCTGCTTTTTACTCTTTCCAAATTCTAAATATTCTTTATACAAAACGTTATTGTCTTAAATGCTATAGAAGATACATATAAATTGTATTTGAAAGAAATGTATAACATGTTATCCTACCAAAATTGTTTCATTTAATATGATTTAAAAATGATTTTAGCGGTAACAGGTTTTATAGGGACACACGACAATTCTGATGCTTTTATCAAGCAGTAAAATTAGCAAATTAACTTATTAATCCACATTACGTGGTCCTGCCTTAATTCCATTAAGCGATGGGAAAGCTTATACTAGCAGGATTTTATAAAGGATATTTCAACAATAAAACACGTTTAAAAACATGTTAACTGAAAAATGCGATAGCCTGTTTAAAATTGCCTATTGAATGTTTAATTTTCAGTATATAGACGTTTTAAACTGAAATTAAGGTTTTATTTCATAACCCAGCCAACACCGTTTTTGCTTCTTGGAGAAGGGGTTGGATGGGGTATGAAAGTTAATGAGTATCATTTTCCCTTTGGCACTGTTTGCAGATAGTTAAATAATAAACAAATCTTCGTTATTCTATCATAGGTTTAAATATATTATTTGCGCAAAATAATCCACAATTTGTTATATTCTAAAACTGCTTACTGTAAACAATTCAATTAAAATATTTGTAATTATGCAAGAATGCAGAAAAACTAACGGTAAGATGTGAGTTTTAAAGAAATCAAGATCGTCTGTGTCACTTTAATTAAATATTTCAATTATTTTCTAGAGTTAGTGCAAAACACAATATATATCACAGGGTAGTACTTCATACCCTTATATGGTTTTTTCATACATACGTGGAACTTAATTTGTAAAAAAACAAACAATGCTGCATCATTAAGACAACACACAAAACTTTCTTGTCAGATTTACATTTTAAGAAATACACTAATTCAAAACACACCAAAAGAACAGAATAATAACATCATTTTATGCATTCACAGTTGATTTGTGAGAGGTTTTAAATGGCTTACATTGCTGGCGATCTATAACAGTAGACAGAAATATCATGTTTACATGTCTAGATAGTTATATAAAGGAATGCATGCCAAAAATGTAAAAACATTGTTTTACAAACTTAGAACCTGGTGTAAAATCCTAGCACCCCCTACAGCGGCCCCCTACGTGGTCCGAGTATTAATTTTCATACCCCATCCAATGCCTTCTCCAAGAAGGAAAAACGGGGTTGGCTATATATATAAAATATAACCTTAATTTTGGCTTAAAAGGTTCGTATATTGTAAAATTAAAACATTTAACAGGTAATTATAAACATGTTATCACATTTTTCCAGTAATAATGTTTTTAAAAGTGAGTTTTATTGTCAAAATCTCCGTTTTAAAATCCTGCTGATATAAGCTTTCCCATCGCATGCATGCTACATTTCCTGTTAGACTTGTATACCTACTTTGGTAGACTGTGTTCTGTAAATGCTACATTTCCTGTTAGACTTTTATACCTACTTTGGTAGACTGTGTTCTGTGCATGCTACATTTCCTGTTAGACTTTTATACCTGCTTTGGTAGAGTGTGTACTGTGCATGCTACATTTCCTGTTAGAGTTTTATACCTACTTTGGTAGACTGTGTTCTGTGCATTTACTGTTCAACTTTTATACCGACTTTGGTAGACTGTGTTCTGTGCATGCTACATTTCCTGTTCGACTTTTATACCTGACTTTGGTAGACTGTGTTCTGTGCATGCTACATTTCGTTTTTACTTATTTACCTCCTGTTGCTTGCAAAATCTCAAATTTACCTTTCCATTCTTAAAATAAAGTGTTTAACGCTACAAGCTCATTATATAATAAGTTTGACAAGCACTTTATGCTAAGCAAAACCGAGAACTTTTTGTCAATTTCTAAAAAATCCAACACGCATAAACAATTACACCACCAGTGTTGACATAATTATACAGAATAGAGCTTTTCTATTTGCGTAGAAAATGGAATGAATCGGTCAATGTTATTAATATTAAATTTTACAGAATAGAGCTTTTCTATATGCATAGAAAATGGAATGAATCAGTGAATGTTATTAATACTAAATTATACAGAATAGAGCTTTTCTATCTGCGTAGAAAATGGAATAAATCAGTCAATGTTATTAATATTAAATTTTACAGAATAGAGCTTTTCTATCTGCATAGAAAATGGAATGAATCAGTCAATATTATTAATATTAATTGTACAGAATAGAGCTTTTCTATTTGCGTAGAAAATGGAATGAATCAGTCAATGTTATTAATATTAAATTTTACAGAATAGAGCTTTTCTACTTGCGTAGAAAATGGAAAGAATCAGTCAATGTTATTAATATTAATTATACAGAATAGAGCTTTTCTAATTGCATAGAAAATGGATGAATCAGTCAATGTTATTAATATTAAAACCTCTTAAGGTATGTTAAAAATGGAACTGCAGAACATGAATAATTCAAAGTCAATGTAATGTAACAACAGAAGTGGTTACACCACGTTAGCGTGTGGGGGAGTGATGGTGTGATACATACGTTTACACCTATAGGTGATATAAGGGATGTGAAGTTGAATGACAATCTGATCTGGGAGTGATCATTCTACGTTTTCTACGTCAACAGCACAGTGACCCACCATGATTTGCTGGAGCCTAAAAATGTTTCACCAAGATGTAAAAAAAGGACTTGATCCAGTGTTTTTACTTTGCCTTTAATTACCCAATTAAAAAAAACCGCATTCGTATGAACTTGGCCAATTTTGTCTACATTGGAATTAGAATCACGTGTATACTTCTGAACTCAAATACTTTGCATGATATGATCTGCATGTCTTATGACAGCTCGCCATATTACTAGTATCAGAAAACACATGTCCATGAAAGCACACATTAAGGATATTTTTGAAGTTTTGTCGCCAAAAAAGGCATAATACATAACCTTCTTTATAAAAAGACCAAGTCACCAATTGCTGGAATTAATGAAGGCCAAGTCACCAAGTGGCTGAATTAATGAATGCCAAATCATCATGTGGCTGAATTAATGAAAGTCGTCACCAAGTGGCTGAATTAATGAATGCCAAATCATCATGTGGCTGAATTAATGAAAGTCGTCACCAAGTGGCTGAATTAATGAATGCCAAATCATCATGTGGCTGAATTAATGAAAGTCGTCACCAAGTGGCTGAATTAATGAATGCCAAATCACCATGTGGCTGAATTAATGAAGGTCAAGTCACCAAGTGGCTGAATTAATGAATGCCAAATCATCATGTGACTGAATTAATAAAGGCCAAGTCAAGGCGTGTCTGACCTAATGGAGGTCAAGTCACCAAGTGGCTGAATTAATGAATGCCAAATCATCATGTGACTGAATTAATAAAGGCCAAGTCAGGGCGTGTCTGACCTAATGGAGGTCAAGTCACCAAGTGGCTGAATTAATGAATGCCAAATCATCATGTGGCTGAATTAATGAAGGTTAAGTCACCAAGTGGCTGAATTAATGAATGCCAGATCATCATGTGACTGAATTAATAAAGGCCAAGTCAAGGCGTGTCTGACCTAATGGAGGTCAAGTCACCAAGTGGCTGAATTAATGAATGCCAAATCATCATGTGACTGAATTAATAAAGGCCAAGTCAAGGCGTGTCTGACCTAATGGAGGTCAAGTCACCAAATGGCTGAATTAATGAATGCCAAATCCTCATGTGTCTGAATTAATGAAAGTCGTCACCAAGTGGCTGAATTAATGAAGGCTCAGTCACTAAGTGCCTGAATTAATAAAGGCCAAGTCAAGGCATGTCTGACCTAATGGAGGTCAAGTCACCAAGTGTCTGACTTAATGTAGGCCAACTCATCAATTGCCTGACCAAATGGAGGTCAAGACACCAAGTGTCTGACTTAAAGTAGGTCACGTCACCAAGTGTCCGACTTAATGTAGGTCACATCACCAAGTGTGAGACCAAATGCAGGTCAAGTCATCGTTTTTCTCACTTAATGGAGGCCAACTCACCTAATGTATGACTCTAGAACCAAGTTTCTGATTTAATAGAAGCACTTTATTGAAAGCGCGTAGTAATAAGTATTTGTTAAAGGAAAGTTTCGAGAGTTCAGTGCAAAACTATTGTATCTCCTTATTTATTCATATGTAGTTACAATAGTTTTGCACTGACCCCTCGATATGGTTAATACAGTTTGTTAGATAACTCAGGGAACGCATGCAGTATTAATCCTATCAAGACCCAATTTTAGTTGAACAGGATTATAATTCAAACTAAACTACATCACTTCTAGTTACATCTTCTCCAAGGTGGTTATTGCAAGGTTTTAGTGGGTAGTTGGGACGTAACGATAACGCTTACCCTACAAATCGTCTTTATTTAAATATTGGAAGATAGTTAAAAATAACACAGCCTCGTCATCCAACACAAATCTGACATGCAAGTTTATGTCCTAACAGTAAACTACTGAAATTTAAAGAAATGCTCTCTCTCTCTTCCCCTCCCACAAAACAATCACCAGCGCAGTGAATATCAAGCAGAAAGCATAGTCAATACCGAGAAATAAGCAGATTATAGCTGATTTATTTGTCTGTGAATTCATTCGTTGTACAGGTATAGAACATTAAGTTTTATTCAAAACAACATATTTATAATTTCTGTTAATGTCATTTAGACTTTGCTACAGCCACTAAAAGCCTTCTTTCAGAAAAGCAATCAGTGTTAATTTTGCACTTTTTCCATTTTGTTTCTTGCAGTGTTAACGATTTCGCCGCCGAATAACAAATGTCGTCTGAATTCAAAACTTCCGGTAATATATATATATAAAGTGTTATGGAAAACATTCTTACTGAGTGCGATCAGTGTAAACCCTGATCAGCCTGCACATAGTTTGCATGTTCATCTGGGCTTACACTGGTCGTAAGATCAATATTTTCAACTGCGGCAGCGAGTGGTTAATTGTACGCTTTTCCAACTTGTTCCGTTCTATATAATAAGCGAGTAAGACTAAAATTAAACAAATAAAAGAACGGAGTCAAGGTTTAGAAGCGGTGATTAACTCCTTGTTAATACCTGTACATGAATGTGGTCAACGCTTTACATACTAATATAATTACGATTCGTGTTATACGTTTTTTTTTAATTATCAACATATACATCTGTAAATTACTTCTCTAACCAAAAGCTCATTTTGCATATATATACATTCAACCCATACCACAATGAAATTGCGACTTTTATTTTATAAGCAAATATAAGTTTTACAACAGAGTTAGTACTCACGTGAAAAAGAAGGCAACAAGGGCGCATATGACGACAGTGGCATCCAGAATATTCCACAAGTCTCTGCAGTAGGCCTTTGGATGCAGTATCACTCCTAAATCTATGACCTGACAGAAAATGAGAAGGAAATGTTTGTTTATTGGATATTTCCTTAGTTTATTTGATACAATGGCACTCGAGGATTCAGACTCGGGGGAAATAATAGCGATATAATGAAACGGGCAGTATAAATATAAAGAAAGAGTATTGTCTACTTAAATACTAGGAATTATATCCGATTTCAATGACTAGTGTTTATAATCTTTTTAACGGTAATCATTGCTGTATTTTTAAAAGTATACCATATTGTTTCTAATTAGCGCCCCCGGGGGCGTGACATTTTCTGAAAAGGGGCGCTTATTAGAACGCTTTTTGTAAGCCAGTACACATTTTAATTTCCTTATATAATGCTAAAAACATTAGTTTTATTGAAATATGGAATTAAATTCATAAGTGTGTGTATACTGTTTCTTGGATTTTAACCACTTTTCTTGGATATTAACCACTTTTACGCCTCAAGGTAAGATTTTTTTTTTTAAAAGCTAGTGGGAGCGCTAATTAGAGTGGGGGCGCTAATTAGAAACAATACGGTATGTAACAGATTCCATATACAGATATCGAATGAAAAGTGACGAATCAAGAAAAAAAGAGTCTTTAAAGTGAATGTAGTTCATATATTGGTAATTTTGAGTTTTCATAGTTCCCAAATTTGCTGCTCCCATATCCGTTTTAAAACGACTTGAAATGGTCATAATTTATAGAATCGGTATGTCTGCCGTTATATTTATACAAATGTATACAACGCTAATACGACTGACTGAAAACATGCAGATCAATTAAGAATCATTACTAGACCATTTCATAACTGTCACAAAGTACTCATTTTATAAAATTGCCAGTAAATAAGTGTGTCCATGTTAATGATAGAAAGGGAAAATTCCCCAGTTAACAACTCTCTTATGCAAATTTAACACTTCTGTTACTGTTTGGTATTGTTCATAAATAAATGCATATACGGGGGATGGCCCTCCCCCGACACCCATGCACCAATGACGCAGAGAAAAAATGGATCACCAAATTGGTGGTTGAAAATTTAAAAAAAAAGAGTTTGTTCATGTTAACGAATGGCACCTAGGTTTTGCTTACAGTAGATCCATTATTAATAGCGAGGGTTTTATTTTCGCTAATAATCATGAATCACTGCCACGCGAAGTATTTTAAAACACTGTGTTACCTTTAATATAAGCTCTACAGTGAAGACGCCAGTAAATACGTAATCAAAGTAGTTAAGAATTTTGTTATGTTGGGATATCTCATTCACCGGGTCCTCAGCGGCAAGGGCGATACTACTGGCGCAGATCACGATCATGATGAACAAATCAAAGTAGCGGAGGTTCACGACAAAGTGACAGAATCGCCGAATTCTGAAAAATAAACAAGCGAAAGGTTAGTAACTTACTGTATTCTCTACCTGTTGTAAGCGATTTTCATATAAGGTACTTTTTGATTGTCTTCCTGGGTAGAACCAGTACTAAGCAATGCAGATAAACTGTCTTACTCAGGGACACAACACATATGGTTATGGCGGGGATCGAACCCACGACTTGTGGATCATGGGTCCAACGATCTACCACTAGACCACAGCGCTCTATTAATGTTGCTGTATCAAGTCAGACATGATAGGGATTATTGGAGAAATCGATGGTAAATACTGATATTATATGATATAATGTGAACCAGTGAAACAAATAATTATGAAAGGACAAGGTATGGTAAGAGGTATTTTGGCCCCCATAATATTCAAAACGCAAATATAAATAGTTTACTTTAATTTATTGTGTATGTTAAAGTAAATTGATTCCATTCAATCTTCAATAGATATTTTTAATTGTTTTATTTATCTAGAAGAATTAAGCTGGGTCTCAGAAATTGGCATTTTTGGTACTTTTGTCATATTTTGCAGATTTTGAGCATTTCTGGGCACGTTTTTGATCCCAAAAATATACAGCGCATCCCCGAGCACACAGTTTTTAGGCTGATGATGTGCCTCAGTTAGATACTTGTTATGACAAAATGCCAGCTGTGCTCGAGGGTGCACTCTGTATTTCCAGCACCAACAATTGACAGAAAACTGCTGAAAATGAACAAAAAATGCATTGTTTTTAAAGAAAGGGCTTGTTTGTGGGTCTCTTAAAGTCATTAAGAGCTTTCAAAATTACCTTTAATATGTTTTAATAATGATTTGGTCCATTCTTAGCTAAAATAAATATTCAAACTTAGTGATTTAAACACTTTTGCTCCTCATCATACCTAGTCCTTTGAAATAAACAAAAGAAAATAGAAATAGATTATTACAAATATTAATATTAGAGCAATATTTAAGATTGTGTCGGGAGGATTTACTCTTTATATTGGCTTTGTATTTATAATATACTGAACGACTTTAAAAGCAATATTGTATCATTTCAAATTGTATCTCCTTTGAGGAAATTTTTTCAAAAAATCAACCATTTTGTTATCTAAATTATATTTCTCTTATACACTTTTTCCCGTACATATGATCTGAATTAAGGAAAGTTGAAAAATAAGCTAACATTACATTTGGTGGTATATAAAAGTCTTATTCTAAAAAATACAGAAAGTAACTTATAAAATTATAAGCATTTTAAGGTTGTTCGGTACATAACATCCAAGGGAAATGCAAGACATATTATGGTTAACATCAGTCGGATAAAATCAGCACTGAATCTGATAAAATCAGCACTGAATCTGATAAAATCAGCACTGAATCAGTACACAATAGAGTTGATTTCATTTAACTGAATTGTATGGATTTTATAGTCGCACCAACAGCTAACACCATATGGGGACTTCTTGCTGGTTGTGTTTTGGGAATACTTCACTCGCTTTTTCGAGTGTGTCATCTATTTGTATTCCCTGCTTCCCATCGATTTGTTTATCAGAATATAGGAAATTTTATTAGTTTAACAAAACGATACGACAATATAAGCTTCTTACGGATTTGTGGGTCCAAATATGAACATGGAACTATAAGGCAGCATGGGTTTGGGTTGCCCAAAGCCGGGCTCGTCCGCACTCGTGTTGGTGTTCTGGCGAGGGAGGTCTATACTACTGCTCCTTGTCGAACTTGCTGTATTGGTGGTCATAGAATGTATTTGATGTTGTTATGAATACATTATAGAGGTAGGATTATGGCCCATCATTCTAAAATGCACTTTCGATAGAACCATGCTGAATCAACATTGTAAGCAGGAGTGATAACTCATGTAAATATATTTGCTTTAACATGACAAAGTGACGACAACATTGGTATGAACATGCTTTTATAATGTAACTCCTAAAGTTGCCGTTTTGTTAAGTATGGCAAGCAGTTAGAGTTACACACCCATTTCAACATTGTGTTGTACAACCTGCCGAGATACAATTCATTGACATAATTGAAATCTATGGAAACAGACAAGGACATTAGTGCTTTCCCAGTGAAGAAAACCAGCGAGAAAAACTAAAATTGAAGAGAAATGTACAAGTATTATAAGTATTTTGTCGTTTCTAGTTTTCAAATTATAGATCATAATATTGCTATGGAATATAATTTTACAACACTGTGCAATTTATATTATGAATGGTATTTAAACAGCAAAACAAAATTGGATCAACATTTACATATATTGAAAATAAAAGCAATATAGTATGACTTTGTCACGCACCGGCGTCTGACTGGATGCTATCGATCCGTCGCTGCGGAGAGTTACTACGATTGTTTCCAGAGAGCGGCTGAGATAGCTCTTTATTGCTACCAGACAGTTGCAGGGATAGTTCCTTATTGCTACCAGAAAGTTGCAGGGATAGTTCTTTATTGATGTTGTCTTTAAGATTGTTCTGACGGAGGTTAGCGTCCAGCTTTGCATTACTGAAAGATATACTGTAAGTGAACATTGTGTCTAAGTAGGGTTTGGTAAGTAAGCATAGGTAATACAGAGCTACAGCTACGTACATATAATGTTAAATATATATTTGGTGTTTAACATCATTTTTCAGCACATTTTAGGCTATGTATGACGGTCAATTTTTTTTTGGTGGTGGAGACTCATCACTCACTTATTCCTGGGTAGAACCAGTACTATATATACTCCCGCCATATGTAAGAATCGACACTTTCGCATTTAGAAGTCGACCTCCCAGTGGGATTCTAACCCGGAGCGGCGAAAGACGAGAAGGGTTATAACGCAGCGTCGTTACCCTCTCGACCACGGATGCGATCAATGTTAAAATAGAAAGCAAATATATGAAACATATAAACATGGTCGAGAAATCGGATTAAGCACAGTCAAATGGACACACGACACTCGTGAAGTATGTATCAATAAAAACTAGAAGTACACATCAGCACAGAAATACAATTGTTCACATGAAGGGATACATGTTCGTGAGAGTGTGCATTACAACACAAATAAACTGTTCACTGCTACCATGTGTAATTATAAGATTGCGTTATCAAAGTGAAAAATGTAAAGGAACTTTTCATTGCTACCTTATCATGTGCTATTATGAAAACCATATAAGAGTCGCTAAGTATAAAAGTCAAACAGAAAATGAATCTTGCACAGAATACAATAAACCCAAAAATATGCAAAACAACAAACATGAATGGCAATGTTAATCAGGAATAAAGGCATATGATGTCAAAAACACGAAAATGGTTGACAATAGGGCTACCGCCTTTGAACGGTCAGTGGCAAAAAAGGCCGCTGGGAGTTTAAACCACGTTCTAGGGTGCACCAAACCTCACACTTACCCTACTGTCATCCCAATAAAACAGGACAGTGTAAATAAAGAAATTCCTGCCATGAACTATTCTCTAACCAAAATTTAGCAACTAAATCCATTAATAGAGTATTATTTTAACGCTAAACCTGTTTAAACATGAAATGTTAAAAATAAAAGGTAATAAAACTCGGAATTTTTTGTTCATTCTTCATTATTCATGTATTAATGTACATATAAAACACATACATGCCTATATAAAAAAAGAAAAACATAAGAAAACTTACTAGTTGAAATTTCCAATCTTTGTTTCATCATTGTTTTGCGGTGAAGGCGGACAAATATTCACAAGAGGTGGCCCACCACCAGGATTTGGGGTGAAGTGGTTCTCCATTGCTTTACCAATCTCGTCACGACGCTAGTAGTGGAATGAATGTAAATAATAATTAATTTATCTTATTATAATTCCTATGTCATTAGTACATCTGCATTTAGCATCATTTCATTGGATGATACATAGCATGTGACGTCGTATTTAAAAAGTTTACACATGCGCATGAACTCTTCTTGGAGGAACTACTTTTCTTGCACGACAATCAAAGTAAGTATTATATTATTTTTATTTCTTTAAGACATGATAGTATGTATACATTGTGTTAAACCCTTAACCCCTCAAGCACAGAGGTGTATCTAACAACTAATTATTCAAATATAGACACACACATATATATATATAGATCAAGATAACTTTGTAAATACCAACATTTTAATTGCTTTTTAACAAGGACTTTATTTTAAATGTGTGAGTAATTCGGCCACGTTTACACATGCATAAATTCCATGGCCACAAATGCAATCCTAAAACATATATCATATTTCCCCTATTAGTAGTGCCTGGGCGCTATGTAAAGTTCAAAAGGGGCGCTCTTATAATGGTTCAAATTTTTCAATATTTCCCGATATCTTACCCGATTGTTTACTATAAAATTACTATAAGACGATTTTTTTACTACGACACCGGCACTGACTAAAACTTGACCCGACTGTATACGGAGTATAGCTCTGACATCATTGAAGCATAATAGGTAAAACTGATGACAGCGCTATTTATGTGATAGACCAAGCCATAGTCGTAGTAAAAAACTCCCCATAGTTTAATCCATTAGCGTTAAAGACGAACAATTTGTGCTTTTTTAAAGAATTTTTGGATTTTCGAAAAGGTAAGCTTTCATAAAATTGGTGGGGGCACTACTGTTAGGAAAGGCGCTAGTAATAGGGGGAAATACGGTATATACAGATACGTATACATGGTAATGTCAGCTAGGAATTATTTAGCAATGCAATAGTTAATGTATTAAAGGGACTGTAGCGACACAGCCAAACCATCATTACTATTAAGAGTTCTGAAAAACTTGAATAAGGGTGAAAGAATGATCAAAATTGGATGATAAACAAACAAAATATGATCATTTGAAGATTCTGTTGAATCGGATATGAAAGCCAACAATTTGAGAGCTATGACATCACAGTTCTAAATATTTATAAATATGAACATGCACTGGTTTATAGTGAAGAAAATGACAGCAACTGTATGAAATGGCAATAATGCTTTATATGTTAACGATTTTGCATTCATTTGTAGTGATTTTCTTTGCTTTAAATGATATTTATCAGTATTCCATATATATGGTAATTTGGAACTATGATGTCATAGTTCTCAAAATGGCAGCTCGCATACCAGTTTTAGAACAGCCTTCAAATGGTCATTAGGCATAATGGAAGAGTTAACCTTTTAAACCTACCGTCCTGTACTTCTAGCTATTTGCCATTACGTGTTCACGCCTTAATTCCATTAAGCGATGGGAAAGCTTATATTAGCAGGACTTTCTAACAGATATTTCGAGAATAAAACTTGTTTAAAACATTTTTTACTGAAACAATGTGATAACCTGTTTATAATTACCTATTAAATGTTTTAATTTTACAATATGCAAACTTTATAAGCAAAAATTAAGGTTTTGTTTGATACCCCAGCCATCACCGTTTTCGCTTCTTGGAGAATGGGTTGGATGGGGAATGAAAGTTAATACTCGAACCACGTAATGGACTTACGTTTTTTTTAAACAAGCAGGCTATAACACGACAAAACCAATTTTACAGTTTTACTTTTTCATAACACATAGAAGACACCAGGCATTTTTGGATAGACAGACTTTACAAATCATTTCTGCCGTGAGAGTAAATGGCTAATATTTCATGTGTTGCCTTTTGTGCTTCATTGCAGAATGTAACTTTTACAGTGTTATTAAACCGTTTATATAAATGGGCATATCTAACACCACATATTGCTATACAGTTACCGAACCCTAATATTGCCTTGACACATGGTATATGTGACGGGTAGTGGGTAAAATCTATCTATAAGCATGATGGCGGTAGCCTCCTAATTTGAAAGACAAATCACTCTGCTGTAGTCAGGCGAAATGACAAATGTATTACACAACATAAATTCTCTATATACAACTGGGATACTAGTCTTTGGCAAACTATTTCTACTACTGTAAACACTTGTACGCAGCTGTAGTATTGATTTGGCATTATCAATGTTTTTGGTCGAAAAACTACAGCTAACATTTGATATCCAATCTTTGGTAAAGTTCTGAGATGAACCAAAGGCTGTGTTTGGCCACTTGACACGAGTATGAATCCAGCTCTAAATGACAAGCTAAACTATATCTGCTTACAGTATTTTGAAAGCTCATTTACTTGCAGTATTATAGCAACTTAAAACTTGCTTGTAAAATTGAAACAGGTTAGGATTTTATATCTGATCTTTTGCCTAGTTTAGAGATGATCAAAGGGCTGTTTTGGGAGTACGACAATTGAAACACCGGTGGATACTTAGCTCTTAACTTAGTGTTTACAGTATATTGATATTGATTAGTCAAACAAAATGCATTTGCTTGCAGCAAACTAAATCTCGTTTGCAGTATCGTAACCAAAAGACCGTTTGCAATATGGCAACTAAATCTCGTTTGCAGTTATGTAACTAAAATCTTGTTTGCAGTATAACTACATATCGTTTGCAGTATGACAACTAAAATCACTTTGCAATACGATGACTAAATCTTGTTTGCAGTATGGCAACTAAAATCACTTTGCAATACGATGACTAAATCTGGTTTGCAGTATGGCAACTAAAATCTGGTTTGCAGTATAGCGACTAAATCTGGTTTGCAGTATGGCAATGTAAACTTTGCTTGCAAAAAGCAGCACATAAAGCTCAAACAATAACATCATTGGAAATATGACAACTTAAAACTTGCTAGCAGAATTAAAGCTGATTCGGCATTTAAGGTAAATTAAAAATGTGCTTGCAGCATGGCAACTGAAAATAAGCATATTATATAAGCTCTTAGTTAAGGTATAGCTTATTTATATTGCACATGTTCCACTAAATGCGCTATACATTACCACTGATAAATTGATAAATTGATGTAAATAAATACGACCTTATCCAGTAATGCACTATGCACAAATAATACACTTGCTGTTTTATATGGTTTGAAACCAAATGCCCGACATACATTCTAATTGAATATATACATATTTTATTATCTATGTTCAGCTGAATGTGTTATAATAACTTACTAAGGTCATTTTACATCATTTTATTACGTCACAACAACAAGAGCACAATATGTTAGCAAGCTGTCAAATTTCAGGTAACATTTGCCAGCAAGGGAAACATTCGTTCATGCGGGAATCGAATATGGGATACTCGTCTCCAAATTTACTGCACACTACCTCCTTAACCTGGTAACCAATAAAGAGTGCGTAGGATTTTCATCGCTTGGTTAATTGTCATATTTTAAACTATTTAAAATCAGGATAATAAAAACATGTTTTCTAACATGAGAAAAATGGTCCGACAGAAACCACAGCACACAAACTAAATATCATGTTTATGTTAACGTTGATTATATGTAACATAGTTGACACATGAGCATCTCTGTTCTATATTTGTTAATTACATTTTATAACATTATTAGCATCTTTAGAATAAAAAATAAAGCATACCAAATAGTATGTGTCTTATATGTAATATACTCATAACATGATTAAAAAATAGCATATCGAGGGTTCAGTGCAAAACTATTGTAACTACATATGAATAATGAAGGAGATACAATAGTTTTGCACTGAACCCTCGATATTCATTTAATTTTGTTTTTACATATTTAAACAACCCCACTTCAATCATGTGTTTGAATAAGTCGTTTGTTTGTTAAGCATTTCTGAATGCGTATCGTTTGTGAATAACATTTGATTATACGCATGGCCCGTTCAGGGCATTCGAAATTACAATGACATGAAACATCTGCACAAGTGGCAGTATCAGAAAAGAGAGAAATGTGCAACCGCGCAATGTCTACAAGACTATTCGCGGAGTGCATGCAAAACTATTGTAACTACATACAAACACAGAATAAGATACAATAGTTTTGCATTAAGCCCTCGTACTATTGCTTGCAGATTGTTTGACATTTTGGCGATTGTTTGACATTTTGGCGATTGTCTGACATTTTGGAGATTGTTTGACATTTTGGCGATTGTTTGACATTTTGGCGTTTGGCAGTAAATTTGGAGACCAACAATAGCAGTGAGACGTACTTCTAGAAGGTGAGCATCCGCTATCAGTAGTAGTGCCGCCTGCTTGGTGGTGAAGAGGTGAAAGAAATCAATATAGCATAAATAATTTGTGACAAAAGTAAACAAATGTGGCAGTGTGATACAAAGTATTAGATATATCGCGACGTATTATATATATATCACGATATATTAGATATATCGCAGGTTTCTCAAAAATCCAAACTTGACTGCATATAGGAAAATGCCAAATTAACAAATGTATAGCCTGATCTTATGTGACAGAAGCCGATTTTTTCTCAGAATAATGACTTATACATAAAGAAGAAGTTGCACGTGCACACGGGTGATGCAGTATCAGATAGATAGAGGTAGTTGTTTTACACAAATAATATTTCATAAACAAGAGGCCCAAGAGGGCCTGTGGACGCTCTACTGACTAAAATGGCTCTTATATCAAGGGTTGTCGACATAAAGTTCCCATCAGTACTTCTTTTAAACATTACAAAAACATCAGGGCTAGGATGGCCTTAGATCGCTCACCTGGTAATCATGTACTGTGTCTAGTCCGGCATGAGTATTTTTTTAATTTGTCCCACTTTCTTCTATGAATTGAATTGAATTGGATTTTATAGTCGCACCAACAGCTAAGGTCATATGGCGACTTTCCAGCTTCTACTGGTGGAGGAAGACCCCAGGTGCCCCTCCGGGCAATTTTTGTGCACGGGCGGGCACCTGGGTAGAACCACCGACGTTCCGCAAGCCAGCAGGATGGCTTCCTCACATAAAGATTCCTAGGCCCCTGAGGGATCGAACCTACAGTGGTGAGGGGCAAGTGATTGCAAGTCAGAGACTCTTACCACTCGGCCAAAATGTGTGTGTGTGCCTGTGTAGATGGGTGTGGGGGTGAGTTATTAACATTCTAAACAAATATGGTAAAGATCAGATAAAAAATGAAGTTACTACAGATTTAACAAAGGAAAATACAATATAGCACTTTTCAACAAATCAAGGACCACAACTCTGTCTTTACTAACAAGATTCAAACTTGTCCAAGATTTCATTGATATAATGTGCTTTGCACAACTAGACATCATACTGAGACTTCCTGCCAAATTTCGTAGAAATCCAACAAGACGTTTAGGAGGAGTAGCGTCGACAAGAAATTTAAAATAAAAATGTCAAAGGGCCATAACTCCGTCAAAAATCAGCGAACTGGAACAAAAGCCCAATATGCATAACTAGACATCTTACCGATGCCTCCTGCAAAGTTTCTTCGAAATCCAAGAAGGCGTTAAGGAGCAGTAGCGCCGACAAGAAATTTAAAGTAAAAACGCAATAGACACAACTAGAAATCATACCAATGCTTCCTGCTAAGTTTTGTCAAATCCAACATGGTTTGAAAAAACGGATATTAAAAAAAAAAAAAATAAAAAAAAATAATGAAAAATAATAATAATAAAAAAAATAAAAAAAAAATAATCAAAAAACAACAAAACAAATAAGACTAATAATAAAAAAGGAAAGATGAAAAATGAAGGCCCCATCGTATTAACGAGGAAAATAAATATAGCATAACTGGTGTTATTGATTCGATTTGGCTGGATTTTAAACTTGTCCGAGCTTTCATTGATAAATAAAGATTAGATGCCCTAGCAAAATATAGCATGTTTAACTATATCAAGGGCCATAACTCTGCTGTTACTGGTCCGATCTGGCTGATTTTCGAACTTGTCCAAGCTTTCATATGATATTAACAATCTTTTAAAGATCGAATGAACAATGAAGGCCCTATCATCTCAACAAGGCAAAATATAGCATTTTTAACTAAATCAAGGACCATAACTCCGCTGTTACTGGTTGTTACTGGTTTGATCTGGCTGGTTTTCAAACTTGTCTGAGCTTTCATTGATATTAACAATCTGTTAAAGTTTGCTAAAGATCGGATGGAAAATGAAGGCCCTATCGTCTTAACGAGGTAAAAGTTAACAGACGGACAGACGATGGACGGACGACGGATGACGGACAACTCGCTATCCCATAAGTTCTGCTAGCTAGCCCTTGGCCGGTAGAGCTAAAAATGGGACTGAACAAGAACACTCAAGGCCAAGTTAACATACGCAACACCCGCGAAAGATAAAAACAAGAGGTCAATGACCTTGAAGCTCTACTGATAGGTTTTTGATAGCTAGATCAGCATTCCTGTGAAGTTTCATGAAAATCCGTCAAGTAGTTTCAGAGGAGTAGTCGCTACAAGTTTTCATTATATAACTCTATGTAAACCAAGATGGACGCAGGTGACCATGTTTAACGTCAAATCAAAATAATTTTTGACAAGGATCAACATCATGTCATACTGATCATTTTAGAGAAAGTTCCATATCAATATCACATAAGCTTTCAAGAAGTAGTCGCTACAAACTCGTATTTTTAAAATCTATTTTTAGCCATGATGGCCATTTTGAATTTACGGCTGACCTGAAATTTTGCTAGGATCAATAAGACACCAAGAGCAACATTCCTGTGAAGTTTCATGAAAATCCGTCAAGTAGTTTCAGAGGAGTAGTCGCTACAAGTTTTCATTATATAACTCTAAGTAAACAAAGATGGCCACTAGCGGCCATGTTTAATGTCACATCAAAATAGTTTTCAACAAGGATCAACACCATTCCATACTGATCATTTTAGAAAAAGTCCCATATCAATATCACTTATAGTTTTCAAGAAGTACCCGCTACAACTTGTTTTTTGAAAATCTATTTTTAGCTGTGGCAGCCATCTTGAATTTCCGACCAACCTGAAATGTTGTTAGTATCATTAAGACATCAAGAGCAATATTCCTGTGAAGTTTCATGGAAATCTGTCGAGTAGTTTCAGTGGAGTAGTCGCTACAAGTTTTTACTAAATAACTATATGTAAACAAAGATGGCCATTGGCAGCCATGTTTAACGTTGAATCAAAACGATTTTTGACAAGGACCAACATCATGTCATGCTGATCATTTTAAAAAAAGTCCCATAACAATATCACTTAGAGTTTTCAAGAAGTAGTCGCTACAAACTTGTTTTTTAAAAATCTATTTTTAGATTTGGCTGCCATCTTGCATTTCACATCAACATGAATTTTTGCTAAGATCAACTAGACTTCATGGGCAACATTTCTGTAAAGTTTCATGAAAATCCATTCAATAGTTTCAGAGGAGTAGTTGCTACAAAAAAAGTTTACAGAAGGATGGACAGACGGACGACGGACACTACACCACGGCATAAGCTCTGCTGATCTCTGATCAGTAGAGCTAAAAATGAAAGAGTTGTTTTAGCTGTGCAAAAATACATAAAATAAACCAGGTGTTTTAGTGTATAAAAAAACTCAGCAGTGTGTTCGGCTTGAAACCATGTACTCCTATTATATTGCTTGGTCTACTTCCCTTCATTCTTTGTCGGTTTTGTTTTGTTTTATCAAAGTATCGTAATCACTGTTTACAATTATTTTGGTACACTTAAAGAAATTAACCTGCCAAATAATGGCAAAATTACACTACAAAACCGAGTATTAATACGTATATATTACAAATATAGGTTTACTACATGGGTTCTTTAAATGCCCTTAATTGAATATTTGTAAAATGAATTATGAGTTTGCAACTCTTAATTGACGCTCCAGTTTTGGGGTTTGGCCTGGCTGGTTAAAGAGTTTATATGGTGCCTATAGGGTTTGAATTCTGAATATGTAAGTTATGTATATAAACATCGTAGACAATAAGTTTAAAGGGACACATGGCAATTAATACAGCGATTTATTAATCCTGCATCATTTTGACTTGAAAACTGCTTGCATATAATTAAGTAAAAAAAAAGGGAATTTTATTTCCTTAATTTTTCTACACATTTTTTAAATATATTATTGGTGCAATATTATCAAAAGTCAAAAATATGTAAAAACAATTTGCTTTGAATTATTCTAACAATTAATATTAATGACTGAACAAATGCAAGTTACGAGAAAAAATAACAGGACGCCGTGAGTTTTGAAAAATTCAAGATTGCATTCAAGATTGCCGTGTGTCCCTTTAAAAACAATGTACATGTTGCCTGTTGATGGCTGGATAAGGACTTTAATATTTACATATTCTCCATATTCATTGTTACGTCGTATATTAACCATAGACTTAACATTATAAATGTTCTTTGTGAATCAAACAGTTTTGGGAAGGGCCATAACTAATGTCGTAAGAGTGTGTAGGCCGACCCATTTGCATACATTACGTGGTCCCGCCTTAAGTCCATTAAGTGATAGGAAAGCTTACATTAGCAGGATTTTATAATGGATATTTTGACTATAAAACACGTTTAAAAACGTTTTTTACTGAAACAAATGCGATAACCTGTTTAGAATTTCCTATTAAATGCTTTAATTTTACAATATGTAATTTTTTTAAGTCGAAATCAAGGTTTTATTTTATACCCCAGCCAACCCCGTTTTGGCTTCTTGAAGAAGGGGTTGCATGGGGTCTGAAAGGTAATACTCGGACCACGTAATACCTTGTACACAAATGTAATCAGCTATGTTAAAATCCACGAAATTGTGAATCCGTCAGATGAAATAGAAAGAAGTAGCTGTATATTAACCTCTCGATATACTGAGGGAAAAAAGTTTAGCAAGTTTTTGTTGCACCCTGGAAATAATACATTTTTGGTTGTAAAATCAAGAAACTACTGCCATAGATACACTATTTTTATTAAACACACATCAATAACAGTCTAATATCTTAATGATGAAACGAATAAATAAACATAGGGGTCAAGACCGTAAAGTCCCAAAATGTCAGTATATCTTGTATACAGTATTATTTCATCTAAAACACTTGCTAAACTTTTTTCCCTCAGTATATTAACCAAAACTATTGATTCAACAAAACTGCTGCTCTAAAGGGTGTTGCGCTTTACATTACCCCTCATGAACAGACTCAATAAAACCGAGTCTGCTACTTTTATCTCTTGTTTGTGTTTGTTGCTTCCAAGGGATACCCTTTTCAGTATTTATTGTTTACTATTTGGTTTTCAGATGATGAGTTGTGGGCATCTAAGTGATGTATGTTTAGATATACGTATTCACTGTTAATCAGATTGCCTCTTTCTAATATTAATTTTATAATATAATATCAGTATATTTCGTCTTGAGATTCTGTATTATTACTTATATCACTACAATGTTAGTGCTATTACATTCATATATGTCTTTGATATTGTCTCCAACATGGTTAGAAAATCAATAAGACAAAACAGCGACGATGTTAGGTAACATAAAACAGGGCCCCGTTAACTTAATTTGAAAGCGCGTGCAAATACCAACAATAAAGTGTCTAGGAACAGAAGAACATTGCGCTACAAATTGTGTGAGCTATATGGGATGGGGTACATGCATTTTGGATAAAATGCTGCACGTGTTACCAGGTGGAAGGTCAAGGACTCGCTGATCAGGCTGATAATCTAACGTGTACGGAAAATAACGTGTATTGGTTAACGTCATCAAGATGGCGAAACCACGTGACATTTTGATCGGTTTCATGGCAAAAAACTGTAAATTGAATTGAATTGGGTTTTAAGGTGCACCAACACATGAGAGGTTATATGGTGCCTAACAGGCATGAACATGCCAGGCTCACCCTCCATGTACATCGAGATAAAATATGGAAAATGGGTCTAGAACCTTCTCACCCTGAACTGCAGAGTTGCTGCAAATTCTATCGTAGAAACTCCATTTACTCCATTTTCTACCACTGCTCTTTTGATGTGAGCAAGATGGCACCTGAAACAATGCAGGGATCATGACGAAGACCTTTAATGAACATGAATAAAAAATAATAAAATGAACATGAATTTGGGGGTATTCTACCCCTCTGCGATCTGAATTGGGCCTATTCTTTGCCCCGTGACCAAATAGGGCCCCCGGGAACCATACGGGGCCAAAGCGCTCGACTCATGTATGTTTTCCTTCATAGCTTTTTTTTTTTTAAGTTTTGAAGTATTTAACAAATTTTGTTCATTTTAAGCTCACATACCCCTACAATGTGGAGTCTTTCCTCCGATGCAAATAATAATTTGATTCGTTCAGTTTTTACTGATAATAGCCCTCCCAAAATGAACACAGTCATATATTTAGTTTATTTCCAAGACTTTATGAGGTGGGAGTCTTTTCTCCGATGCAAAAAAAATAATTTGATTCGTTCAGTACTTACTGATATTAGCCCTCCCAAAATGTACACAGTCATAGATTTAGTTATTACCAAGACTTTGTGTGGGGTACTCTCAGAAACTCCTACTGCAATTTTGCTGTGAAACCGATCAAAAGGTCACCTGGTTTTGCCACCGTGGTCATGTCAAAGCACTATTAACACGTTTAAAATGTATCATACAGGCCATGTTTGTATCAATCACATTAATTTGAAATAAAGGGTCTGTTTTTTATACCCAAATTACATGTGATAAAGCTGTAGAATGAACATACAGTTTCTAAAAAAAAACACTCATTGTCTATGGACACTTTTTAGTAGGCGAAGGCGTCTGTTATATAACATGTGTTTTATTGATTTTACACTGGGGATAAAGATGTTTTGATAACAGCTGATACTCCCAAGCGGCATGTATGCAAACTTGCATGCACAATTATTGATAACTAGAAATGATCCCGGCATTAGGACATTTTGTTCATTGTGTGATAGAAACAGATGCGAATCTTTATCGCATACATAATGCAACTATTCAAAGGAAGTGGGAATATGCATGTGTAGGTTGAATATACAAGTATATTTGAATACACAAGTATATGTATACACTATGCCGACTGGTTTGTTTTATGTTTTGTTTTAAACATATTTATTTTACATCGATTGCGAAACAAGCATTTGCAACTTAGATTAATCACTATCGATGGCTTCCTGGGTAGAACCAGTACTAAGCAATGTGGATTAATTATCTTGCTCAAGGATAAATAACGTGGCCGCGACGGAGGATCGAACCCTCGACCTCTCGATCTAGAGTTAGGCGCTCTACCACTGGACCACGCACTCCGACTGGTGTGTTATAATTTACACAAGTAAATAAGTGGACAGGGTCTCCAAAAGCACTTTGTTCTCGTTCAAATCCATTTATTATTGCATCTAACATTTGTATATTATGTTACCCTTGATATCAAACAGTTTTAATAAACCACAATTATACATATGGGTTTCCTGCAATAAAATATTAACCTCTGGTTATATTTCTATGATGATTGTAATTGAGTTATTTACATTACATCGATAATTCATTAAAAGACCGTTGCTATACTGAACAAAATAAGTTTAGCACGACTTTTTAGGGACATAGATTGAACATATGAAAATTGATATAATTGTTTGAAGCTTTTAGATATGATAGGTAAGGATGTAATCTTTAAAAAAAAAAAGGAATTTTATTATGTTCTAAGCAAAGTATTGGAAGTACATCCCATACACTAGAAAACAACTTATTTTGTTATACAGAGTATTGCTTTGAATAAATTTAATGTTTGGCATTGACAAGAATTTTCCATTCTGTCATTGTTTCATGACCATATCTCACAGGTCAAGGTCAAACTTGGAGGTAAAAGGTAAAAAAATCGTAAAAAACTTGTTCACAAAACATTGTTATTCTCAACAAAAACATTTCAAATTTCGTAATTTTAAAATTACCTCCATTTTCATTGAAATGAGAACGATTTTCGATGATCTGTACTTTCTCAAAAAAGTATTTTCTCAAAATATTTGCTTTATTTTTATCAGCGACTTCGTTTACAATTGACTTTGTAGCCATTATACTTGTCATTATCTATGTCACTTTATCATGGACCCCGACCATACAAGGATTCGTATCTCGTCTATAGAACTGACATGCATTTTTATGTGCTAAATTGATTTTGTTCAGTATTGCCTGTATCCCTTGACATGTCATTTATCAAAATGTGCAACTGTATAGCATAATGAATAACAGTGAGTAAAAAAGAAAATTATACAAAAGTACGCTGTTTTGGTAGCATGGATATATAAAAAATATATATATTAAGATATCAAAAGCAAGCTTTCTTCAAAACTGGTGTCAAAAGACCACGTATAAAGGCTGATTTGACCTCAAACTTGATTTTGAGAATATTAGTAAAGCCGTGTTCTTAATTTAAATGTTTGATTTAGTGATTCGAAGATGACACAGTTTTTAAGAAGGATAACTCTTGCAAAGAAACGGTGGCAAAAAAATTTAGCCGTTTTCAATAAGATTAACAAACACTACTATTCCATAATATTTACACTGTAAGTTTGTATTAAAAGTTTACATCTTTCAGAAAGAGATAGTTTGGATGTTAGGATGCAATTATGGTTTGTGTTTGAAAATGCAGACGGCATGCATGACTGCCATTTTTGTTTTGTTTTGGCTCCAAAGAAAGACCTCGTTTTTTCAAGAAACAATGCGTTTGCTCCGAAACACGGTGTTTATATAATATTATTTATTTATAGAAAAAATAACAGATGAACTATTTAACAAACAATTTGCATTTCTATCTAGAATTTTCTATCTACATTTTCTAGTAATTCCTAGGTCCAAAATAGCCCCTTACATTTACCCGTCTCTTTCATATATTATATACCTCCAAAACAGCGTTCTTTAAAATAAATAAATTAAAACAACGTATTCATCACATCATTATACACACCTCTTCACGCGCTACCTCCGAGTCTTCTTCGTCAGCCGTGAGTTCTTGGGCGTTCGCCAAGTTATCAACAGCGATAGCAAGGAAAACGTTCAGCAGCGTGTCTTCAAAAGGTCAAGGTAAAATATTTCTAACATTGAGAGTTTCACAAATTTAGGTTTTGCCACAACCATGCATGCCTTCCCTGACGTTATACATGACATTGTATCAAATGATTTATTTGATACAATAAACCCAAATATACATAAACTCTTGACATGACGTTATAAATAACACTGAATCGAAGTATCTATTTGATAACTAACAACAAACCCAAATGTACCCAAACTGTGAACATGACGTTTGACTTATATTGCCTATTAATGCTGCCTTCTTGGTTAGAGAGTAGTGCATGGCGGGGATTTCTTTATTTACACTGTCCCGTTTTATAGGGATGACAGTAGGGTAAGTGTGAGGTTTGGCGGCCTTTTTTGCCACTGACCGTTTGAAGGCGGTAGCCCTATTGTCAACCCTTTTCGTGTTTGTGACGTCATATGCCTTTATTCTTTATTAACATTGCCATTCATGTTTGTCCTTTTGCGTGTTTTGGGGTTTACTGTGTTCTGCGAAAGCTGCATTTCCTGTTCGACTTTTATACTTATTTTTATACATAACATTGAATCAAAATAATTAACAATAAACCCAAATGTACCGAACGCAATATACCGAAACTCTTAACATGACGTGATATTTCAAATTGAATTGAACAATATATCTGATAATTACCAATAAACCCAAATGTACTTAAACTCATGACATAACGGGATACATAATATTGAATCTAACTATTTGATAATTAACAATGAACCCAAATGTACTGAAACTCATGACATAACGGGATACATAATATGGAATCTAACTATTTGATAATTAACAATGAACCCAAATGTACTGAAACTCATGACATAACGGGATACATAATATTGAATCTATCTATCTATTTGATAATTAACAATGAACCCAAATGTACCGAAACTAAGGAAACCGTGATACAAATAAGCATTACAAACAGTCTATTAAATCATTTTAGAATTATTTTATTATTAGTATTTTGTGTTTGTGGATTTCAAGAACCTCATTACGCAATGTCAAGGAAAACATCAATGTGTTCTGAGAATGTAATGAGTTTTAAATTAACTGGTTTCATTGGTCCAATTTTTATCACTGATCTTAATCGAACCAATCAGAATGCTTCATTCACATTTTTATTTGGTTGTTTCCATTATGACATCACTTTCTGGTACTATGACATCACATCCTGGTATTATGACATCACGTCATGCCATTATCATGCAACTCAGTGTGTTCTGAGCACTGAATGAGCATTTAAATTGCTGTGAGAAACAGATTTAGACTGTTTGTATCTCTCACTGAGTTATGAGTTTCTTGAAACCAAGAATCATACAATTTTAAATATAGAATAATTCTAAAATGATTTAATAGACTGTTTACAATGTATAACAATTTCCAGTTTTATAAAAAACACACAAAAAAACAACATAGTAAAACATTAAGAGCAAAACCAGAATGACGTTTTTATGAAGATAATTTTTTACAGATTTAAGATGGGTCATATTAATTATAACTACAAAAGAGCAAAGAAATAGGCTTCCGATAAGGTGAGATAACAAGAGGACAATATTCCAGTTGTTTGAATTAGCAAACGTTCACAAACGCATACGTAATCTATTCCTTGAAAGGATACAGTTACCAAATACGACTAGAATGATGAAGTAAAAGCAAAAGATCATGCCGGATTTATCTATGCCGCCCTGAGACCGTATACCATTGTACATCACCTCATTCCAGTCTTCACCTGTCAGTATCTGAAAGTAGCAGTAAAATGGTTTGTATACAAACAAATGCAGCTGAGATGCATCACAGACGAACGTTCATTTGACAGCAGCGATAGTTTTTATACAATTAAAACGCTCGATGTCGCTAACTTGGCAAAAAAAGTAACAATGATTCGCCACAGGAACGTCAATTCATTTGAAATAGTCATGGCAGTAAAGCATGTACCAGAAATACACCAAAGAACATCAAAGTGACGTCTGCTACTCTGAAAGCAGACGACAATATGTAGGGTTTATTAATATTTTACACAATAACTACTACTGCCGACTCATGTTCTAAGTTTGCTTATGTATTCCCTTTAGGTTTTTAGCAGCACTTTAATTTAGTTCGTTTCAAACATCGGTCCTTTGTTTAAATTGGTTGGATATGTATATCAGTAGAACAATAACTTAATTGTAATGTATTACCATAGAAACTAATTGAAATGAATGTTGTTTAACGGCTCATCAACGCAGTATAGGTTATTTAGAGCCGCCCCTGAAAGAGGGGAAGGATAGGAATCCAGGAACCGTGCCCTACTCTTACTATCAAATAGATTTCTATGGTTCTGTAACGTGCTCGGGGGATAGACCGATACACAGGACCGCCCGGTTTACGTCCCCATCCGACAGACGAGGCTAAGAAAAGTGTCTTGCCCAAGAACACACCGATGAAACTCAGTGGCACCACGGAGGATTGAACCTGAGGCCTCCGGTTACCATGGCAACTAAGCATTGATGATAATTATAAATTGAAAGCAAATTACCTGGAATACTGTGAGAATGGCGATTGTGAACGTATCAAAGTGACTGGCGGGTCTTCCTTCCTCGAAATTCATTCTGAATAAAGAATTAATTAATGAATGGTGTTTTACTGCACGTCGACACACAAATAGGTCATATTCTGCACAAAAAACGATGAAAATGCAATGAATGCAATTGGAATTTTGAATTTGCCAATTGGAATTTTGTGAATTTTCCAAATGGAAATTTTGACTTTCCAATTGGAAAAAGCATTTCTTAGGGTCTTTAAACCCCAATTGTGCAAAATATAATTCACTTATGATACTATTACGTACCTTTTTATCATGGTGAGACAACTATCTTTTCAAATCTTTCCCATTTATGTTTAAAAAACCAAGGATGAAAAAAATTGTCTTTCCAAAGATACACGTCTCTTTTTTAAAGTAATAATTGTAATGAAACTATTATACACTGTGCTACATCTTGTTTGTGTTGACTGCGTGTTTTTTGTTGACTGTATTCTGTGAATGCTACATTAAATTTCCATTTTGACTATTATATCTACCAGGGTTCGACACTAACAGTGTCCCAGGATCCCAAGGATCCCAGATTTTCAGGTGGGATCCCTGCTTCTAGAAGCTGGGGATTCCACTGGGAACCCTGATTTTGCCATCAGGTTCTTATTAAGAACATGCTTTTTAGATTATTAAATTGAAAAAAAACAAAAAATCAAGCGCAAAAATTGTCCGAAAAGATAATTCAGTATACCTTTTGTGCTACCTCTATTATTGAGGATCCCTAATATTAATCGCTTTCACTAGGCACTTATTAGGCCAGACTAAAATGCTCTTTGTTTGATGTGGGGTCCCTAATGTTGAAGTGGGCACCCAGATGTACAAAGTAGGGATTCCAGTCGGATCCCAGACAAAAATGTTAGTGTCGAACCCTGTCTACTATTTGTGTTAGATTTTGACCGATTTCATCTGTATGTTAATTATCACTTGTATTTATCATCTAATGGGAGCACTGACAAAGGATAAGTTGTTAGCGTAATATACTGAAAGTTTCATTAACGTTTCTCCTTCCCTGATATTATACAGTATTACTTCTATACACTCACGGATTCGATGTGACACAGTCTGGAAGTCGAAGATATTTACACATTATCTCTTCCGTCGTTGATACAATTAAAACTTTATTCTACTGTAACACTTCTTCAAGCATATATTCTGCACCCAAACAATAGTAAAATTAGTAATTCTCTGTGGAAAAGTTGCATACCCAGTAAGGGAAATATGAGTAAATACTCTCGAATAGCAAGACAAATATGAGTACTTACTCTCCGCCGAATAGCTGCATACCCAATAAGGCAAATATGAGGATGAAGAGGAAGAGTAGAAACAATAAGCTGATGATGGAGCGCATACTGTGCAGTAATGATATCACAAGGTTGCGTAATGATGACCAGTATCTGTAGATATAAACAATACGATATCACAAGATTGCGTAATGACGACCAGTATCTGTAGATATAAACAATACGATATCACAAGGATGCATAATGACGACCAGTATTTTTTTAATATAAACAATATGATATCAGAAGGTTTCGCAGTGACGACCAGTATCTGTAAATATAAACAATATGATAACACAAGGTTGCGTAATGAAGACCAGTATCTGTAAATATAAACAATATCATATCACAATGTTACGTAATGACGACCCCTATCTGTAAATATAAACAATACGATATCAAAAGATTGCATAATGATGACCAGTATCTGTAAATATAAACAATATGATATCACAAGGATGCGTAATGATGACCCCTATCTGTAAATATAAATAATATGATATCACAAGGATGCATAATGACAACCCATATCTGTAAATATAAACAATATGAAATCACACGGATGCGTAATGAAAAGTCACCTTAAACAGATGCTGTTTAAGAGATGGGCGACCTTCCGATAAGTAAAAGATAAAGTCTGGTCTCAGCGAGTTGGCTTATTTAAACACTGAGATGGGCGTAGCCCATCGATTTGTTTAAATAACCAACAAGCTGAGACAGACTCTATGTTTTTTGTAGCATGGTGTACTTAGTAACACTGTGACGTCATAGTGACCGTACTCATTCCTCTATCTGGTAGTTGTAGAGCGGTATAGCCACAACCCTTTAGTTACCCTAAATTAAACGATTTAATGCTTTGCATTTATCAAAGGAAATGTCACCGACCCTGCTACAACTGGTAGTTAGAGTACACCATTATTTTCGACAGGTGTTATTTTCAAGCAAACGATTTACACCTGTGCAAATACAAAGGCAATTTCAGTGACCATGCCACAAATAGTATGAATATCGCATGTCATGAAGCCGAGTGTTTGTAAATAAAACAAGTATGTCTAACCCACGGTCTAATCACGTTCAGTATTTGTAAACATAAAAGTAATAACATTTCAATATGTAATAGATAGAGTCTGGTCTCAGTGAGTTGGTTTATTTAAACACCGAGATGGGCATAGCCCATCAAGATGTTTAAATAACCAATGACCTGTGACAGACTCTATCTGTTTTGTAGCATTGTGTACTTAATAACACTGTGACATCAGAGTTTCGTCCATACTCTAAATTCCTCTATCTGGTAGTTGTAGAGCGGTATAGCCACGTCCCTTTAGTTACCCTAAATTAAACAATTTAATGCTTTGCATTCATCAAAGAAAATGTCACCGACCATGCTACAATGCGTGGTAATGACCAGGATCTGGAAAAACAGTTATGCTTTCTCGTGTTTAAGTCATGATGACAGGCATAAATAAACAGTAATCTTGCACGGTTGCGCCAATATGCATAAATAAAGCATTGCTTATTGTCTATGAGTTTGTTATTGTCTTATTTTTGTGGATTTATGACTTGTTCAATATATCGCAATAATATCTAATTGTTTTCACAGAAATCATTTAAATGCCATGCATATTTAATACCACATCTGTACGTTCGTCACCTCGATTGCAAATCATACCGATTCTAATGTGTTTAAACATCACGTGGTTGATGTGTGCAAACCATTGTTTTGTATTAAGGATTGGTTTAAATGTCACGTTCAAGAAAGTAATAAATTGAACGTCAACTCAAATTAAATCCAGATTCAATACTGCTTCATACCCAATCCATTTATAACATTGGTATTAAGACAATACCATTCAGAGTGTTTCAAAGTGAGCTTAACATGTAAATAACTATTATTGCATGAGACAAAGTGAGGTTAAAAATGTAAATAATTATTATTGCATGAGACAAAGTTTGTAAAGTTTTAATTCTGAAATCATAGTACAGCCATCTATAACCGTATTAAGATATCACTAACTGGAAGAGCAAACCTGAACAAATGTGATATATTAATACAGGTGCCTTTTGATGTTTAAAACAGTATCATTGGGAACTTAAACCATGGTCTCTTAAAGAAATTAACCCGTCAAATAACGGCAAAATTACACTTTGAATATGCGTAAAATGTATTTGAGTTGTTAACGCTTCGAAAACTGGATCTTTGAATTAAGTTACCAAATAATAATTCATTCTACGCATATTCAACCATAGGCATTTTGGGAATCCATGAAAAAAACTATACTTTTAATCGACACATATACATTATTATATGACCTGAACACCTGGATAGAGTTTTGATAACGGTTTCATAGTGTAATTTTGTCGTTATTTGGGGGGTTAGTTTTTTTAAATAGAACAGCAGACAGACAATACATGCATCTAGAAAAACACAACCACCTACTGAACATATTTCATAAACGTAGAAATAGAGAATATTATGTCAGTGCCTTTTACTATCATGTTTATTAGGCGAGGCTTAGAAAATGAAGAATGGCGAGGCTCTGCCGAGCCATTCTCATTTTCGTGCCGAGCCTAATAAACTTGATAGTAACAGGCACTGACATAATATTCTATTTATCATGTAGATTATCCAAATTGTCTGTATGAATTACTATTATCACCTATTTCTCAGAATGTTACGCTTATCGAGGATGCCGCCATGTTGTTGTTTTTGTTTGTTTTATGACGTCAGACAACGTTACGTGCACGACGTCAGATAAAGTTACGTACAATAAACGCCGAGGGATTCCGCATTGATTTTCTCTATTGGTCAGTGCCCAATAAAGCAAAATTTAATAGGTCACCCCTTTATTAGGCAGAAAAGTGTATATCTGCATGATAAATGAATGTTATTTCAGCATTGTCGCTTTATTCTGAACTTCTATTCTGAACTTCTATTCTGAAATTCTGAACTTCTATTCTGAACTTCTATTCTGAGCTTCTATTGTATTTCTAATTCTTTAATGTTTCTTGAATGTTCTAACATGTTTGTATTATGTGCTGCACTTTGATGATTTGAAACAAAACAATCCACAAACCTGGTCACTTTAAATATTCTAAGTAGTCGGAGGGCCCTAAGGGTACTAATACCAAATGAGGCTCCTTCCTTGAACTCCGACCACACTACCTCTACGGTACTACCAACTATAACCTGGAATAGTAGACAGAACATTTACACAAATGAAAAGATATCATTAAAACAACAACATAAATCAAGAGTTTCAAATGGGAATGAAATGCTAAGCTGATAGTCATGAGCACATCCGTGGCAGGGAAAAACGCTGCGTCTAAAACCTTCCCGCCTCTCACCGCTGCGGGACTGAATCCCACTGGGAGCTCAACTTGTCAAGTGAGAAAGTGTTGATTCTTAAGGATGGCGGGGGTATAGAGTTCTGGTTCCACCCAGGAAAAGTGGGGTGGTCAGTCTCTACCACAAAAAAATAATCGACTGTCATATAAAAATTATGGCCTAAGTTGAAGGCTAACATATACTAAAAGGTAGGTAAAACACCATTCAAACAAACATGGTTACAGCTCAATATAGTGGTAACATAACATGACTGGTACAGCGGTATATTTCAGGTTGTACTAATGAATTAAACAAAGATGCCTTAACGAGTTCGGACCTTGGTGACTTTATTTGCACAAACTACAATGTTGTCGATGTGAAAAAGATGTTTTATCCCAAACATAAATGCTACTGGCTAAGCATTCTTATTTTTTTAAAGCAGGGAATGGACACATGGACTAAACAATAAAATAACTGTAATAACAGGCTAGTCATATAAGTATGAAGGATAGAGGTAAAGCCAATTGAAGGTATGAACGAGAAAAAAATATTCCAAATGACATAACAAGTCGTTAAACATGGCGAGAGGTATACAGTACTGGATGAGGTGGGTTGCCTCTACCATAAAAAAAATTTGACGACCTTCATATATGGCCTAACATGTGCTAAAATAGGATTATTACTAGAGTAACGTGTTCTGGAAGTGTGTATCACCTCGAGTAGGTCAATGCCAGATCAAGGATCACACGAGAGACGGAGCCTCGACTGTGATCCTGATCTGGCATTTACCTATGAGAGGTGATACATGCTTCCAGAACACGTTACTCTAGTAATGATACTTTTATTATATACCTCTTACACATCATTAACATAGAAATATTTGCATTGCTATTGCATACACATTCAATAAAGCATATTATTTCTGGATGAAGTGCAGTGGGAAAATGTATGTAGTTTTAAGGTGTTGGTGTTCATTGGTCTGATCTACTTGTTTTGTTTGTATGACGTAACGTCGTCTTGACGTTCTCGCGCATAGTGGCGTAAAACTTGCTTGAATCATTGGAAAAAACACTGTTCTGTTTTTAGTAAGATAGTGATACTAATTCTATTTTTAGTAGCATAGTGATAACCTGTAGTGTGTTACAGGTTGTTGTATTCCATTGTAAGAAAATGAAGGTACTATGTATATATTATTGATAAGCATATAATGAAATGACGTAAAACACCGGTCAAACAAACAGAACTTACTACACAGTCAAATATATTGAAGGAGGACTGGAAGTATATTCGGACACCGAGACCATACATCTTGATGAACATCTCCATCATGAAGAGCCCCAGGAACATGAACTCCGTTACATCTGCAATAAATGTTCATACCATTGATTATCGTTAGATTTTGCCCTTAAGTTTAATGCAATTTAAATAAGGATTAGATGGAAAATTGAGCAACATTTGCTTTGGCATTTTAAACTGAAACGTATATGGTGAGCTTGCTGTAGAATAACACTTAAGCCGGTGCTATGAGGACTGCGAGGTGTTGCACCTTATATTACCTCTCATGAACAGACTCGTGTTTGTGTTCATAGCTTCCAAGGAATCTTCTTATCCGTATTTATGATAAAACAGAATAGCAATATCATTATCTTTTGTTAATGCTGCCTTGCTTGTTAGAGTATAGAATATAACGGGCGGGGATATCTTTATTGATACTGTCCCATTTACTGGGATGACAATAGGGTAAGAGTGAAGTATAGTGGAACCCTAGAACCTAGAACTCCCAGCGTCCATTTTTGTCACTGACCGTTCCAAGACGGTAGCCCTATTGTCAACCCTTTTATGTTTGTGATGTCATGTCTTGCCTTTTATTCATCTGCGTAAGTATTTTTGTTTCTGTGCGTGTTTTTGGTTGACTGAGGTCCTTAAATGCTACATTTCCAACTTTGATATCTACTTCTATGTCCTACCATCAAGCACGCATACACGCAATAAATATGACGCAAGGTAAACAGTAATTAATACATGTGATTAATTTACACACATTGCGTAATGCGATAGGAAATTGACTATGTTATAAGGCTCAAGTCACAATTTCAATGCAAGCATTTTCTGGCTTTCCCATTCAATCCCTATGGAAATTGCATTGTGAGTCAACTACTAAAGCAGGAACACAACATGCATACCACTTGATAGAAACGAATCTAGATAAGTAAATGAATATCACTCAATTCCACAAAAGAATAAACCAACACTAGTACATGTAGTATAACGCAGTAATATACTCAATGGGATTTAGGGACTTTTTACATATCCACAGAGAAAAAATTAAATTGAATTGAATTGGTGTTTAAAACTAAAGCAGTATAGATAAACGGTGTTCTAGTATTGTAATAATTAACCAAACAGATGAAGAGACACTTAGACACCAGAGTATGTCCTTATATATAGAGGATCTTACATGAGCACTCATTCATTATTGAATTTATTAAACAAGTTGGCTAAATTATATAATGCGAGGCTCTTGCCGAGCATTATATCATTTTTGCTAACGAGTTTAATAAATTCAATAATGAATGAGAACGAATGTTAGATTCTATTTATCACATAACTCACATATCGAGTTTTATTGCAATTTGCCTGTCGCTTTAACACGCAAAACTGACATAAACCGTAGGAATTGGATCATAAAGTCATTATCAAATTTTTTTGACAGCGCGTACTAGGCTCATTTGCTTACTTATATAACTAGTTATATATCGAAAATATAGAATGGTGTTATTCCACTCCCACACCGTAAGTTATGTGATTAATATATATACATAACTTTGTTTATAATCAATAGCATGTCGAAAAGATACAACCTGTTACCATTCACTGACATTTTAAAATTATGACAGACAGACTATCAAACTAGTATAACACATAAAATAAGGATATTTTGCAGCAACATACATGTTTACTGGTGTATACTTGTAATAATCGTAAACATTACGCGTTCCTGTCCTATTTCCATTCAGCGAAGGGAAAATTGATATTAGTTGGATTTTATAACGGATATTTCGACAATAAAATATGTTTAAAAACATTTTTTATTGAAAAAATACGATAATCTGTTTAAAATTACCTATTAAATGGTTTGAATTTACAATATGTAAACTTTTTAAACCGAAATTAATGTTTTATTTCATACCCCAGCCAACCCCGGTTTCGCTTCTTAGGTAGGTAATAATAGTAATTCATACCACTTGGATATGGATAATCTACATGATAAATAGAATATTATGTTAGTGCCTTTTACTATCAAGTTTATTAGGCTCGGCACGAAAACAAAGTTCATTTTTTCATTCATTCATTCATTCAGGACCAAAGTTTTCTAAGCCTCGCCTAATAAACTTGATAGTAAAAGGCACTGACATAATATTCTCTATATATCTGTGTTTATTAAGCACATTATTAATAAAGATCATGAAGAAAATTTGAGTAAAGATAGGAAATTGATGTATCTGAGTATGCATTTAATATCGAACTAAACGAGTATTTACTAACCTACGGATGGGTTTTAACTTGTATAAAGTAAAACAATTATTTAATTAGAAGAATTACTAATTCCCAAAGAACCAATCTTGTTGGAATGTGTAGACTTCGATCCTATGTGGCAAAGGTACTATGAAAGAGTTATTTAATACCATATATTTTAGTCTTGTTTAAGATTTCCTGAAAGAAATAAGACTTTATAAATCAGTATAACATGTTCCTATATATATTTACTTGTTAACACACGTTGATGGGCATTTGTTGATTTACATATATACATAGTTTATATTACTACCATATCATCCCTTATTTGTAGTTTTATCTTTATATATTTACATAAATTTTTAATTACTACTTCATTTCTTCATCCTTCTTCGTTTTTTGCGCACAATATGACAATTTTATGTGTTGACGTGCCGTAAAACACAGTTCATTCATTCTTTCTTTTTCTTTCTTTCTTTCTTTTTCTTTCTTTCTTTCTTTCATTCATTCATTTTTTCATTCATTCATTCATTCAGGACCAATTTAGGCATTTAATTCCAGCACTGCTTACATAAAAACTCTGTGTGCCACTGTGCCTGGCCGTAATGCTCCGAGGCGACGGACACGGTATTTAAAAATACTAAAATTATCACAGCCCAGTAGAATGCCTGACTTTTGATCGCTCGGCGTACAGCATATCTGTAAGAAGAAATAACCATGTATATATGATGAAATATGAACTTTTCAAAAGAAGCTTGATGAAAATGTTTTTAATGACACTTTATGCAGTCATATTGATACAGCGGAGAATTATTTCCCAGTAAATCCACACATTCAAGATAATAACAGATGGTGGCATCATTCATTATCTCAATTTCAAAAGTTAACCAACTGTTCAAATAGCATTATGCGAATTCCAAATTAAAAACTGACGATAAACAAATTGCTAATAAACTGTTGAAAGCAGATATTCGACATTGCAATTTCGTTTATTTGCCAAAACTGTGCTTGGGGATAAAGGATATGCAAAATACAAATACACCTTAAAATTGGCTGATCAGAAATTGCCAGTATAATATGTTGCAATTGTCTTTCAATGCCTACATATTGACGAAAGTTTAAAACATTTTTTTGCGTGAGTTATTGTATTAATTATAGAGTAAATAGTTTGTTTTCAAGAAATTTAAAACTCACAAAACGAATTGAATTTTTTTTTTAACAGACTTATAGCCTTTCGATTTACTATAACATTAACTCTTTGTTTTACCTTGCTTCGATGCATATCTAGAAACATATAACCCATGTCCGTAAATAAATTACCTGACTCGTTTTTCGGCTTTCCAAAATGTTGAACACTTTCCTTTTGCTTTCTTTCCTCGTAAATTTCTCCCAAATGCATTTCCTGCAAAGTGAAACAGTTATGTTACTATTCAAGTAGCTCTATATTATGTGTATGTGGTATGAAGATGTTACAAATATAGCCTAATAAATTGGCTCCTATGCAGTTTTTTTTTTTATTCTGACGTTTTATGTAGCTCGCCAATACGAAAAATTTCAAAAGAGCATTAAACGTGTATTTTAACACACTATTACAAATACAGACAGAATCCCCGATATCTGCCAAACCAGGGGCGTTCCTGGGGCTAAATTAGGTATACGCACCATCGAGTTTTGGATTCACAAATGTGCCTAACCCCACTATACCTTCAATTTTTATTTTATTTTTCGAATTTTTAGCCCTTTTTATTTGTTTGCTTCTTTAATAGCCTGTACGAATGTGCGTACGTGCATATGCCCAGGTACGCCCCTGCAAACAAACTTGGAGAATTCACATGTGCCATATATGGCAAGCAAATTAAAGTACTCATTTGCTGCTTATAACTGAAACAATCAGAAAACGGTAAAAAATCTAAACCTCGGAATGGAACCACATTAAACAAGGAGGCGCATGATTAGCAGACGAGGTTCAGATACATACTGTTCACTTTGCTTCCACCCCGACAACACGAACATCGTTTAGTTAAGTTGAGTACATGAAAGAATAGGTGTCGTACGCAATAAACTTAAAGACGAATACCTTTTTGTTATTGCATGTAACATGTTTAATGAAATAAGCAATCAATATATCAGTAAATATATTTGGAAAATACCTACCATGATAATTTTTTTTTGAATTTCTCAAATGCCAAAATGAAAAAAACACTGCAAAAACTTAGGTTCTTTATATATAAAGCATTTGAAATTAGAAAAACGAAGTAAATACATTTAAAACAGTCATTTTTGTTTGTGCTGTTATTATTAAGTTGTATGCTTACGTTAAAAGTGTGTCTTTTGTTTCTTACTATATGTATATACACGTGAGTATTAGGTATTAACGTTCCATTTTTCACGCTAGTAAAACATAACATTATATATAATTTAATACAGTTATGAACATATTAGCGATTAAATGTAATGGTTCAGTCACCTTCTCTGCATATTTGCGGCAAAAGTAATAAAATAACAACAACATTAACTGCTAAAGTATTATGTGTTACCTGATACATATATAAATACATTTATTACATACTATCCAGTAAAATAGTGGATTTTATGATTAAAATAAAACCTGATATTTTCATTGTTTATATTTCAAAATGACGTCATGCAACTAACTGTTGACATTGTTTACGTTGTTGACGTCATTGTTTTGACGTATTATATTTTTTCTGCATACACTTCCAGATTGTGAGTATATAATTAATAGAATATTTGTTGGTTTGTCCTGAATATAGGATTTATTTTCATCTCAAAGTGAGAAACTCAAATATTTTCACTCGTGAAAATATGTTTTCTCACTTCTTGATGAAAATAAATCCTATATTCACTCAAAACAAACAAATATCCTCTATTTATGTTCATTATGTTAGTTTTTGGTATAATTTGCTATATATATTTCACTATCGCTGTCAAGTTTATATGCAATTGTTGTATCCTTACGGGTCTTGTGGCCAATTGGAATTATCTGAATAAACTATCCCTAAACAACAAGTGATTTTATATTGCACGTGCAAGTTTCTATTACTGACCAAGATTGATGTCTGTCAACAAATCGTCATCGTTGTCGTCGTTGTTGTCATCATCATTGTATTTCCCCTCCTGAATCTGTTTCATCTTCCGCGCTGCTGCACGCCGCCGTGCTGGGAAATACGCAAATTACATAAACATTACCATTAAGTGCAGTAGGCATAAACGTATAATATATTTGTTGCAAATTAAATAATCTTTATAACAATAGAAACGTAGAAGATAGGTTATATGTATGTACACTTTAAGCCTGTCGCCATTTTGAATTAAAGCAAGCGCATAACTTCATTTAACCACTGCGTTCTCTTCCGAGTGTTTAACATTGCTATTGTTCTCCGTTGTGCAATAACACAGATGACGTACACGTTATATATTATTTTCAGCTCAATTTTATCAAACTATCTCAGTTTAATTAAACACTACCAGTTGTTTCCATTTTCCGAGTGCATGATTTATGTATTGTTTCCGATACACTGCAAGATTTCAATATGTACATTAGCAAGTCCTCGCACTTGCACAGACATATTCGACGGCAAACGAAACTTTATTTCTGTAAGTGATTACAAACCTAAGCATTTCTACCATCTATGAGGCATATTTCATTATATTATTTAACACAAGCCTGACCCTTTCCACCGATTTCGATTTAAACATATTTTATTGCCAATATTTTACAGACAGAATAATATCCTCATATATACAATAGAAATATTATAATGACAAATGGGTCGGGTAACAAGTTCTACCAACATTAGTTTAAACCCTTCCCAGATTTATTATTCCATTCAAATTAATGAACAAAAACCTAAAACCATCAATAAGGAACATTCAATTTACGTTATTGAACAAATGCGCATGCTTATCTTAACCATCCTCATGGCACACAATATCGAAGTGATCAAATCAAAAGCTCCATTTATCGTATTTTACCTTGTATAATACGCACCCGTGTATAATACGCACCCCATTCTCAGAGGTCAAAACTGGGGTAAAAAAGTTGTTTCCGTGTATAATACGCATCAAAATATTAGTTTTCCTAAATGAACCATTCAACGAAAATAAAAGGTTAAAAAAAAAAATCACGATCGAGAAAATTAGCGTACAAAAGAAAACAACACCGGAACAATATAATTACTTCAATCATTAATTGCCAATCTTCAGGGGAGTACCTATCTTGTATCATCTCATCAAAGAGCCGATTATAATGCCGCAGATGCAGATATACCATTTAGAAGCATTAGTTATTTGAATTATTTGAACACAAATTCAGTCATTTGACCTTTTATAACTTAAAGGCATTCTACATACTAGTGATTCAACAAACAAAACCCTGTGAATTGTTAACATATGTTCATATGCAGTAAACTGATACAAGCTAAAAGCATTTTAGAAAGCTATTAATTTTCCATAGGGTCCCATTGTAATGTTTTTGTTCGTGGCATAGAGATAAAACAGATTTTGCAACATATATTTATGCTTAAATTCTTCATTGATCCAATATCTGCAATTATTTACCAGATTGAACTTTTTTTAATTTCATGTTTGCGTGACACCTATCAAAATTTAGGCAAAAATACAACCCCGTGGTGGTTAGACCCATGATGTGTAAAATGAGGCAGAATTAGCTAGAAATCTTATATCGACATGCATTTTTCTGTGATCACTTCCTAAAATGCTGTAGATTTAGAACCTGGTAAAGATAAATCAATGTATCCTGTAAAATGTAGAAAAGCGAACTTGTTTTTTTATCTACCTCCTTCATCTGTAGGGCACGAGTTTTCAAGGGAGATAATAGTGGTGTGAGTCCTAAAGTTTTGTTTATAAGTATAATACAGCATACCGGTACCTTCAATGATTTTTATTTTTTCTTCATCTGTCGTCCTTTCTTCGTTGAGTATTACTTCTTCTGCAAAATAAAGAAAATTAGTAATAAAGCAGAAAACTAAAATTGTTACTATAATAATGAAATAATAGGCAGTTTAAAGATATGCTTAATAAACATTATAACATTATATATGACTTTCAAATCGGTTGACATTATGCCTGCTTTATAAAAGGAAAAAAAAATCACTTTATTTTATTTATCACCAACTATGAAACACACTTAAAAACATTTAAACATCGATCTGACGGTGACTTTAAACCTAGGGAAAACCCACGGAGAACCCAGCAGAAACCGATGCATCATAGTGGGCGACCAATTGACCATGTCTCTTAAAATGAAAAGACAGCGAATATAACGTGCAGTGCCTTCGTTAGAAGCTTTAATATAATATTTGCTTCCATATTATTAAATGGATGCAGAGAAAGTGAGATTTAATGAGAAAGTTTGTGATTTTACCTGCTTTACATATCCATTCTAAATAGCCGTTCAACTCCCTATCTAATTGCTGCCTTCGTCTTAACTTGAAAAAAGCTCTACGGTTCTCTACTCGCTCTCGTTCTTTGGCAAATTCACTGAAACACACATAGTATAAATATAATATGTAAGCAAATTCACTGGAGGTGTGGGGTGGGGTGGGTTAGAGGGTGGGTCGTGGTTAAACCAGTTCTAGGATGCACCCAATCTCTTTCTTAGATATTGTCACCTATAATTAAACGAGACAGTATAAACAAAGATATCCTCGCCAACTTTAATCATCATTGATAGGCGCTTTAAGGTAAAACACAAAGAAGACCATGACTGTGTATTATTTATAAAAAAGCCGAAAATGCCAAGACAGCCTCACAGTATGAACACAATGACTTGATCACCAAGAGATTAAATGGACACACGGCAATCTTGAAGTATTGGAAATGGGTGTCTCGGTTTATATATCCAGTATCATTTTTACTTTTACCCTGGTTACATTTAAATAAATCAAATTTTAAGTATTCACTATTTCGTCTTATTATACTATAAGTTTTAATATATTATTGGTGCAATAATATCAAAAATGAATAATATGCAAAAACAAATTGCTTAATACTATTCTTATAATTAATATTAATGATTGAACAATGCAAGTTATGCAGAAAAACTAGCAGGATGCTGTGAGTTTTTAAAAAAATAAAGATTGCCGTGTGTCCCTTTAAACTGTTACTGTCCGTAACTTTTAGCTTATAAAACACACACTAATTATGTTCGCAAACATTACATACCAAACATTACTGAATATTTACTAATTAAAGCAGGATTGTTTGATGGAATTCAGTCGCGGTACAAAAAAAAAAGAGAAACCATTTCGGGCGTTTGAACTCGCAGCCCAAACTAAAATTAAAGTCGCGGTAATAATAGTGAACGTAAAGTGGTTGACCTAGCTCCCAACTGAGCTAAGCGGGCTATACATATTACGACCTAAATACTATGGTGAAAACCTTATGCGCTAATGGAAGTCACGTGATCGCAGAAAAGGTAAATACGGTGGGTCCCACTTTATTTACAAATAATAATTTAAGCTTTTTTTTCCCAAACTCACGAATGTATTACTATAGACTTCTTAGTGTCTATGCTCATGTTTTCATGTATATATTTCACTGAATAAAAGTCAGACAGTTATTTGGTTATGCTCAATATCTGCTTACTTACGGACAGTGTCCCTTTAATGGCTATACACCAAAATATACCAATGCAAAACAAGACTGAAGATAAACATACGTGTTGCTTGTTTGTTAATTGTTTGTTAATTGTTTGTTAAAGGTGCACACGTGTTTAATAAAGCATAAATGACTTCTGCGGTAAACTGTTTTATTAGGAATAATGTCGTAAGCAAAGATTCATGTGGCTGCTCTTTAATTTTGTATACATCCCTTCGCTTTAGAACTGAGCACTTAGTAGATGTACAAATACAGAAATGTCTCTATGAGGCATAATTATGAAGCCAAATTGTCCATAATTGTAGACTCTGTGGCTTTATCGACATGTATGTACCTGAAGCAAATGTACGATAAATGAAGATACAGACTGGAAAATCAAATGCTATCATTACATTCAAACATACTAGAATGCCGATATTGCGAATCAGCACCAAACGGTAGTTAACCTTTAACGTGTGTTTTATTTACATTTCTCTTAACTTACTGAATAATTTAAACTTAGAATGTTCTCGATTTCCAACTCCCGTCACACAAGTTTGCTGGCAGAGACAAGTGTCTGCCATTGCTTCACTATATACCTTTATTTACATTTTTCTTAACCCGACATCATGATTACCTCCCATACACCAAAACAACCTCTATATCAAATCATTTAAGTCATATCCTTACGCTTCATAATCGCAATACAGTCAACGTTTAAACTTGATTACAATGTGGGAGGTTTACAGCTATTTACCATGATCTATCATGTTACACTTGCACTATTTGTGTAAACACAAGTTTTCATTGGCAATATCATATAAATTATTAATTATATATTAAATTCATCAGCATGAGCAATCAAGTGTCTAGGGCAGAAAATTCTATTTTGAAAGCACAATTAAAGCTGTTAATGCACAATTAAAGCTGTTGTTTTGCCATTCCGATTGCACAGTGTGAAATATCGGTGTGCATATTGCATTTGAGGGACGTTTGCCAATTGACTGATTTTATATCTGGGAATATCTAGACAAAAAAAATGACAGATATGTATATCTTGATACATAGCTAACTCTGTAATTGTGATTTCTCGACAGATTGTGGACCATATGGTAACGTCTACCTGTATGCAATTTCCTGAAAAAGACGGTAGCGTGTAATGTTTGTCTTAAACATTGTCTTGCTGTGTCCCTAACAGTTAATTGTCTTGTTGTTCTGGTTTTTGCAAACGTCATGTCAACGAATACTATCTTTATGGCTTTCTAGGATTTTGATTTTTATATTCATCTATATATGAACATCTTTGCATGCCCAGGTCAATGGTTTGTTCTTTTGTTGCTTTGGCTTCTGTCAAGTCATTGAGTACCTTCTTTGTGGCTTTCTAGGCTATTGTTTTTATATATACACGAGCATCTTTGTGTTTTACTTATATTGCCTATTAATGCTCCCTTGTTGGTTAGATAATAGGTCATGGTGGGGATTTCTTTATTTACACAGTCCCATTTTATTGTGATGACAGTAGGGTAAGTGTGAGGTTTGGTGCATAATAGAACCTGGTTTAAACCTCATTTTTTGCCACTGACCGTTCCAAGGCGGTAGCCCTATTGTCAACCCTTTTGTGTTTGTGATGTCTTATTTGGTCTTTTATTAATCTTTAAAGTTGTTCTTTGTTTCTGTGTGTGTTTGTGGTTTACTGTCGTCTTTGAATGCTACTTTTCCTGTCCGATTTTTTATATCTATATTTAAACCTTGTCTTGCTGTGTCCCTAACAGTTAATTCTCTTGTTGTTCTGGTTTTTGCCAACGTCAAGTCAACGAATACTTACTTTGTGGCTTTCTAGGCTTTTGATTTTTATATTCATATATACATGATCATCTTTGTGTTTATACTTATATTGCATATTAATGCTGCATTGCTTTTGGAGGATTAAAGTTCTCCGGCCATGTTTTGTTTCATGAACATTTTTATGTTTATTTAAATCGAAATCAATACACAACAATAGATATTTACAGTTCACACATTGCAATATCTGTGAAAAGCGAGAATAAGATTTTATTTGATGACAAAGAAAACTTTGAACAGGTAAATTAATCCGCAGTTAAATGTATTTATCAATTATCCGGCATTAGTTGTGCAGCTATACCTCATTTCCCCGTGCAGTCACGCAGTGGTAAAAGTAGTATCTACGTCATGCAAATACTACTACTTAGTAGCGGTTTTCAATATAAGTTTCTCTCCGAGACTATCAAGAAATATGTTCATATGATGTTTCAGAGTTAAATTTTTAAATTGATAATACTACAAAATGGGTGGCCTTTCATCTTTAAGCCTGACGGTTTTTATTATTTATACTCTCCCATTCAATTGGGCTGAACGAATAGGGCAAAAGTGAGGTTAGGTGCACCATAAGAACAACCTGATCTAAAGGCCCTGCTGTCAATCTGTTTATGTTTGTGCTGTCGCATGTTTTGGTTCTATATTTTTTTCCTTTTTAAGTTTTAAGACAGATATTTTTATTGATTTAAACTTTACAAGTTTATCATCATATACAATATACAAACATATTCATGACAGAATAAAAAAACAAAAACAATAACAAACAAAAAACCCAAAAAACTCACATAATTTCATATAAATTGTATTATTGAATAATTTGTAATATTAAATAATTGAATAAATATGTGAAAATGACACTGAACTTTAACTTACGCAAATTAATTAAATATTAAATTAAAAAGACAATTAAGTTCTCATTTAAGTATTACATGTTTTTGGTGGACTGTATTCTGTGTATGATGTTTTGCCTGTTCGACCTTTGTATTTATTTCTATGTTAAGTTACCGAAGAAATAACTTTGTTCAGTTTGGTTAACCTACTTTCATTTCCGTTTATAATTCAATATCAATACATGTGTGTAAGAGCGAAATACAGAGAGGTATACTCGTTATTTTTTATAAAAACAAACAGAAAAGGAGTCATAAAAAATCCAATTTCCAATACATTTTAGAGATAAGATTCTTTTTCTAAATGGTTATAACGGTGATTATTGTGTTTGTATTTTGTAAATAATAAAAAGTTTTAATAAAACGTTTGCGTCAACACTGTCATATAACTGTAATAATGTCAGTATTGGATAACAACGCTGTCATATAACTGTAATAATGACAGTATTGGATAACAATGCTGTCATATAACTGTAATAATGTCAGTATTGGACAACAACACTGTCATATAACTGTAATAATGTCAGTATTGGATAACAATGCTGTCATATAACTGTAATAATGTCAGTATTGGACAACAACACTGTCATAAAACTGTAATAATGTCAGTATTGGATAACAACGCTGTCCTATAACTGTAATAATGTCAGTATTGGATAACAACGCTGTCATATAACTGTAATAATGTCAGTATTGGATAACAATGCTGTCATATAACTGTAATAATGTCAGTATTGGATAACAACGCTGTCCTATAACTGTAATAATGTCAGTATTGGATAACAACGCTGTCATATAACTGTAATAATGACAGTATTGGATAACAACACTGTCATATAACTGTAATAATGTCAGTATTGGATAACAATGCTGTCATATAACTGTAATAATGTCAATATTGGATAACAACGCTGTCATATAACTGTAATAATGACAGTATTGGATAACAACGCTGTCATATAACTGTAATAATGACAGTATTGGATAACAACACTGTCATATAACTGTAATAATGTCAGTATTGGATAACAACGCTGTCATAAAACTGTAATAATGTCAGTATTGGATACAATGCTGTCCTATAACTGTAATAATGTCAGTATTGGATAACAATGCTGTAATATAACTGCAATAATGTCAGTATTGGATAACAACGCTGTAATATAACTGCAATAATGTCAGTATTGGATAACAACGCTGTCATATAACTGCAATAATGTCAGTATTGGATAACAACGCTGTAATATAACTGCAATAATGTCAGTATTGGATACCAACGCTGTCATATAACTGTAATAATGACAGTATTGGATAACATTGCTGTCATATAACTGTAATAATGACAGTATTGGATAACAATGCTGTCATATAACTGTAATAATGTCAGTATTGGATAACATTGCTGTCATATAACTGTAATAATGTCAGTATTGGATAACAACGCTGTCCTATAACTGTAATAATGACAGTATTGGATAACAACGCTGTCATATAACTGTAATAATGACAGTATTGGATAACAATGCTGTCATATAACTGTAATAATGTCAGTATTGGATAACAACGCTGTCATATAACTGTAATAATGACAGTATTGGATAACAACGCTGTCATATAACTGTAATAATGACAGTACTGGATAACAACGCTGTCATATAACTGTAATAATGTCAGTATTGGATAACAACGCTGTCATATAACTGTAATAATGTCAGTATTGGATAACAACGCTGTCATATAACTGTAATAATGACAGTATTGGATAACAACGCTGTCATATAACTGTAATAATGTCAGTATTGGATAACAACGCTGTCATATAACTGTAATAATGACAGTATTGGATAACAACGCTGTCATATAACTGTAATAATGTCAGTATTGGATAACAACGCTGTCATATAACTGTAATAATGTCAGTATTGGATAACAACGCTGTAATATAACTGCAATAATGTCAGTATTGGATACCAACGCTGTCATATAACTGTAATAATGTCAGTATTGGATAACAACGCTGTCATATAACTGTAATAATGTCAGTATTGGATAACAACGCTGTCATATAACTGCAATAATGTCAGTATTGGATAACAATGCTGTCATATAACTGTAATAATGTCAGTATTGGATAACATTGCTGTCATATAACTGTAATAATGTCAGTATTGGATAACAACGCTGTCCTATAACTGTAATAATGACAGTATTGGATAACAACGCTGTCATATAACTGCAATAATGTCAGTATTGGATAACAACGCTGTCATATAACTGTAATAATGACAGTATTGGATAACAACGCTGTCCTATAACTGTAATAATGACAGTATTGGATAACAACGCTGTCATATAACTGTAATAATGTCAGTATTGGATAACAATGCTGTCATATAACTGCAATAATGTCAGTATTGGATAACAACGCTGTCATATAACTGTAATAATGACAGTATTGGATAACAATGCTGTCATATAACTGCAATAATGTCAGTATTGGATAACAACGCTGTCATATAACTGTAATAATGACAGTATTGGATAACAATGCTGTCATATAACTGTAATAATGTCAGTATTGGATAACAACGCTGTCATATAACTGTAATAATGACAGTATTGGATAACAACGCTGTCATATAACTGTAATAATGTCAGTATTGGATAACAATGCTGTCCTATAACTGTAATAATGTCAGTATTGGATAACAATGCTGTCCTATAACTGTAATAATGTCAGTATTGGATAACAATGCTGTCCTATAACTGTAATAATGTCAGTATTGGATAACAATGCTGTCCTATAACTGTAATAATGTCAGTATTGGATAACAACGCTGTCATATAACTGCAATAATGTCAGTATTGGATAACAATGCTGTCCTATAACTGTAATAATGTCAGTATTGGATAACAACGCTGTCATATAACTGCAATAATGTCAGTATTGGATAACAATGCTGTCCTATAACTGTAATAATGTCAGTATTGGATAACAACGCTGTCATATAACTGTAATAATGTCAATATTGGATAACATTGCTGTCCTATAACTGTAATAATGACAGTATTGGATAACAACGCTGTCATATAACTGCAATAATGACAGTATTGGATAACAATGCTGTCCTATAACTGCAATAATGTCAGTATTGGATAACAACGCTGTCATATAACTGTAATAATGTCAGTATTGGATAACAACGCTGTAATATAACTGCAATAATGTCAATATTGGATAACAACGCTGTCATATAACTGCAATAATGACAGTATTGGATAACAATGCTGTCCTATAACTGCAATAATGTCAGTATTGGATAACAATGCTGTCCTATAACTGTAATAATGTCAGTATTGGATAACAACGCTGTCATATAACTGCAATAATGTCAATATTGGATAACATTGCTGTCCTATAACTGTAATAATGACAGTATTGGATAACAACGCTGTCATATAACTGCAATAATGACAGTATTGGATAACAATGCTGTCCTATAACTGCAATAATGTCAGTATTGGATAACAACGCTGTCATATAACTGTAATAATGTCAGTATTGGATAACAACGCTGTAATATAACTGCAATAATGTCAATATTGGATAACAACGCTGTCATATAACTGCAATAATGACAGTATTGGATAACAATGCTGTCCTATAACTGCAATAATGTCAGTATTGGATAACAATGCTGTCCTATAACTGTAATAATGTCAGTATTGGATAACAACGCTGTCATATAACTGCAATAATGTCAATATTGGATAACATTGCTGTCCTATAACTGTAATAATGACAGTATTGGATAACAATGCTGTCCTATAACTGTAATAATGACAGTATTGGATAACAACGCTGTCATATAACTGTAATAATGTCAGTATTGGATAACAACGCTGTAATATAACTGCAATAATGTCAGTATTGGATAACAATGCTGTCATATGGTAAAGTGATCAAAAGTCGGACACCCTTTGTAAAGATTGACACAGATAGACAACATCACATGATAATTCATTCTGGTTTCGGTTTAAATCAATATGGCAGTATCTCGTTGGAGTATCCCACTTGTTTACATGTGTTTTGCATGTAGAAACAGCATGTTATAAGGCAAAACAGTACCCTACCCCATGAATGATATGGAGTCGGACGATTTTGATCATGAGTCGGACACTGTGTTTTTGTCAGAATATAGAAGAATGGGTCAATTTGTTGACATTATTTGATGGTACAAATGCATGATCATTCTGTTTTTTTAATTTGTATGTTAATTTCATCGAATATGTAAAACATGATGAAACTACATGACGGTATACGAGCTCACTCGATTCGATTGTAAGTCAGACACTATGTCCGACTCAATATCAAGGTAAAACAGGTTTTCACATACCTCCTTTACAATCATACTGGAAACCATCAATATTGTATATCAAGTTCTTGCTGGGTTCCAGTGGTTACAATGAACATCAAACTGGTTCACTGTTGCTATTGTTTGCAATTCATGTGCGTTTTATGGCAACTTAAAAACAGTACCAAATCGGGCAAAATCGTCCGGCTCAATATGAAGTCCGACTAAAGATCACTTTACCCTATAACTGTAATAATGTCAGTATTGTATAACATTTTGTTTAAATAGAAAACAAAATCAGTGTACATGGATTCCCTAATTTCTTGCTTTAGAAGCGGTCTTTAAACTGATAATTGTATTGCTTTTAAATGTACAATCGAATTGGTTGCGACAAAATACTGTGGACAGTTGGTGACAAAATAGCAGGAATAAGTGCATCGCAGAAGTTGTTTGAGCAATCACTTTTATATAACTGTTCGACTATATAGAAAGTATCAATAATGTTCGTGGCAAAAAAACTGTTGACAATTGTTTACCACACGTTTGCTCAATAATATCAAGGATTTTAGTTTTCATATAAATCGTAAACACCATTTCGAAAAGATCTAGTTGCCAAAAGAAGTGAGTAATTTTAACGCCATCATGTCATTCCATCCTCCAATAGGGAGCCATCAATAGCAATAGTAATACTGTTTTAAGCAGTGTCTGACCCCGGTGAAAGATATATCAAGCGCGGCTTATAAGTCACCAATCCTTTTAGATGAGTTGGAACATATTTCGACGGCAATGTCTGAGAAAACCAGCGGAGAAACACTATATCTAACAGCCGTGCTTCCGTCAATAAAACACCGGGAATGAGAAAAAAGCTTCGTTAGCGCCATCGATTATAATGTAGCCATAAATAAAAATAACACGAGAATTCCAAAGGGAAAAACGATAATGTTTACAAAATGAAACTGAATATCAATACATGTGTTTGTGTGGATTAATAATTAATGATCTAAAAGAGATAATACTCAATATTGTCGTTTGATTTAAAAGCAAATGTTTTCATACACCGAATGAATGAATGAATTGAGTTTTACGGTGGGCGCTGACATGAATGATCAATCCAAGCCCACCCACCGATTACATCGAAATAAAAGTATAAAGACTGGGCATAGTGTCACCTACAGAACTGCAGAGTTGCTGCAAAGTCTGTTGTAAGCACTCAATTGTTCACAGGAGCCACGATCATTGTTTTCTGCCACCAATCAAGTAGTACATGAAACAATACAGTGATACTGACCTGTTTTGAAATGAAAATGTCAAAATGGACATGAATTATTTGGATTTTAGCCTGAATTAAACTATTTTTAATTGATTAAGGTTCTACTAGACCTACTACTACTGCTGCTGCTGTTGCTTCTACTACTACTACTAACTACTACTGCTACTACTATTACTACTACTACTGCTGCTGCTACTACTAACTAGTACTACCGCTACTACTACTACTACTACTACTGCTGCAGCTGCTGTTGCTGCTACTACAGCTACTACTACTATTTCTAACACTACTACTACTATTGCTGCTACTACTACTACTACTACTACTGCTGCAGCTGCTACTACTGCTGCTGCTGCTGATGCTGCTGCTTCTGCTGTCCCTCATTAAACGTAATGACCTTACTAAATAAAAAAACTTGTATATGTATACTTGGCTATAAAGTAAGATTTTTACGTGACCGTATATGCATATCATCCATAAACGAAAACAACAACAAAAACACACTAACAAAAAACCCCACCAACATCAGACATATGAGTATCTACGCGGTATGAACTCGATTTTCCTTTTTCAATAGTACAATATATTGTGCCAGAAATACTGTCCATAACGCTATCGCTTTTGTTTCGAATTTGGGTTTCACATCAAGATTGTTTTAAGAAACCTTTCTGATCAAAGTGCGAACATTCTCGCACAACAGGTAACTATACAAGTGAAGCTATAAGTGCTTGTATTTACATACTAAATACTTCCGAACATGTTTTTTGTTTTTTTTCTGTTTTCAGAAACCTTTTTAATCAAAGTGCGAACATTCTCACACAAATGGTGACTGTACAAGTGATGCTATAAGTGTATACAAACTAAAGTCAAAATGGTAAACTGCTTTGCATATAGAGTAGATTCTAAGTTACAACACAATCGATATTGTAGATACGGATATTTTTCGCCAGTAACATAAACATTCTATCCTAGACAATTCGGTTCTTAAAACTTGGAACTTGACAGCGAAGGACATGCAAATTCAACCACCCCCGCAATCGATCTAGACGCACGACGTGAGTTACCGACGAACAAACATAACAAATTGAGAATGTTAAAAGAGTTTCTAGAATTTGTAATTGTATCAGACAACTAAATTTCCACTGCTAAAAACATAAATATAAATAAAACTAAAATGTGTGCCCATGGGACCCAAATGCCTCGCTTAAGGTTATCGGTTGTTTACATGTAGAAAAAGGAGTAACTGATTTGTTTAGTCTACAAAAATTAAGTCATTCAAGATATTACAAATGTGTAGATGCATGTGAGTATGAAGTTTATAAAAGAATGAATAAATGGTGTTTACGGCACGTCGACACATAAATAGGTCATACTGTGCGCAAAAACTGATGAAAGATGAAGAAATGAAGTAGTAATTGAAAACTAATGTAAATGTATAAAGATAAAACTATTTACAAATAAGGGACGATAGGGTAGTAATATAAACTATGTTTATATGTAAATCAATAAATACTCATCAACGGGTATGTATAAAAGTTCTGTGGCTTAGATACTTGGGTAATTGAACACTCGAGCCTTAAATGTAAATTAAGGAAATAGTATGTGAACGTCATTTATATTGGCCTATTTTTGGAAGGAACATAATGTTGTAGTGGAGATGTAAATGTGAATAGAGATTATTTAATTGCTGGGATCGATTATAGGGAAATCCTTTACGAGATGGTAGACATGTGGTTCTACCATCATGGTAGACATGTGGTTCTACCATCGAGTGAAGGATTTCCCTATAATCAAACACAGCAGTTAAATAATCTATTTATTACATTTTAAATCAGTTTATGCATGAGTTTATCTGAAATTATTCGCGTTAATGAACGTTATCGGCGGATGACATCGACGTTAGCACCACTGTATTGACGTCATAACTCAGCGTCACAGTCAGTTATTTTTGTGTTCGGAGTTAGTTAATAATATTTAGCGATTATGAATATTCTTTCACTGAGAAATCCCAATCTTTCACTGATGAAAATGTAATAAATGAAGTTTGTACGCTCTATAGCTGTTATTGTGTGCGAAAGAGTAAATTAACAATGTATGTCACAGTAGGTGAAGGTCATTCACATAAGTTTACGTATGGGTTGTGTATTTCGATAGGACCAAGTATACCGGTACCCAGTATGGGGTGTAGTCTACTGGTCCCCGAAATCACACTCATGATTGCAGAGTTAGGTTTGAACATGTTGCTGTCGTGTAGATGTTCATGTGATGTTAGTGTTTTGAATTTAGACAGCTGTATGTCAGTTATTATATGAGAAATTGACTACATGGACAAAGCTGTAGGGATTCTGATATCCGAATAATGGACTTTAAATGTGAATTTAAACGTTAATAGTCACAAATTATTGAACATTAACCAATTGGATTGCTGGATTTTTGTCAAGGGCATTAAAATGCATGTTTAACTACCCTGGAAGCCGTTAACTAACTGTAGGTCATCAATACAATTGTAAACGATTGTATAGTCATTTGTCGAGAAATTTTAACAGCAAATAACACATATGAACCTTTTGTAACCATTGAAGATGGCAATTTCACCATATGGAGCCAGCCACATCAGCGATAATATCATATGTCTTCTCACAGTTTTGATTGTAAGGAATACAATCGGAATCAACAGAAATACAGGTTAAGAAATTGGCCATGAATTATACATGTTATTCATCTTAAAGTGAGAAAACTCGAACTTCACAATGTAAAGTTTTCTCACTTCTCAACTAATAAAACAAGTTAACTCATTCCAAAACAACAAATCTCTTCTTTATTTTCATATTTACAGACATTGCTTAACTTAGATACTAAAAAGGGGATCCCTTGGAACACAAGAAACACAAACAAGAAAGAAAAGCAGCAGACTCGGTTGTACAGAGTCTGTTCATGAGAGGTAATAAAAGATGCAACACCTCTCACTCCCATCTAAGCACCGGATTAAGAGATATTTTTCTGTAAAGCCACACAGATTGGGCTTGATGATCCCAAAGGACCAGTAAGCAATAAAACATTTTAGAAAGTTATTCGGCATAATATACATATCGTACTGCAATATTATACGAATCTTTGAATGTTGTTAACTAAAAGATTAATTGACTGAGCTTGCCTCGTGTGTTTCTGATCAAAGATAAATTCTCATAAAAATGGGAAACTTGTGCAAGTTATCCTGGAATAATTTCTAACACACAGTGGGGACCATCCAAAACATGAGAGAGAAAAAATAATTGATTGTTACTGAATCAAGATTGTGGGAGAAAGTAATAAATCTTAAGCAGTGGCTTGCATAATGTATACATATTCATTGAATGATAAACGATGACATTTTGGCTTGTATCGCTTAGAACGCAGAGAACTGTTTTTTATTTTATAATGGTACTGTGAGATGTACAAATTATAAAATTAGTAAAGTCGGAGAAATCTGATTGATATCCATTTTTCGGATTGCCATGTCTATATTACCAACAGCAAAGCAATGCAAACCTTACACTACAGTACTTACCCACCTATATATCAAAATACTACATTACGTTTAGAGAATGTCAAGGGTACTAACACAATCAGAACTCCTAACACAAGACTGAGTAAAGCGAATGTCAAGGTACTAACACGCTCAGAAGTCCTAACACAAGACTGAGTATAGTTAATGTCAAGGTATTAAGATGCTCAGAACTCCTAACACAAGACTGAGTATAGTTAATGTCAAGGTACTAACACACTCAGAACTCCTAACACAAGACTGAGTATAGCGAATGTAAAGATACTAACACACTCAGAACTCCAAACACAAGACTGAGTATAGCAAATGTCAAGGTACTAACACACTCAGAACTCCTAACACAAGACTGAGTATAGCGAATGTCAAGGTACTAACACACGCAGAACTCCTAACACAAGACTGAGTATAGCAAATGTCAAGGTACTAACACACTCATAACTCCTAACACAAGACTGAGTATAGCGAATGTCAAGATACTAACACACTCAGAACTCCTGAAACAATACTGAGGTTAGTGAATGTAAAGATACTAACACACTCGATCAGAACTCCTAACACAAGACTGAGTAGCGAATGTAAAGATACTAACACACTCAGAACTCCTGAAACAATACTGAGGTTAGCGAATGTAAAGATACTAACACACTCGATCAGAACTCCTAACACAAGACTGAGTAGCGAATGTAAAGATACTAACACACTCAGAACTCCTAACACAAGACTGAGTATAGCGAATGTAAAGATACTAACACACTCAGAACTGAGGTTAGCGAATGTCAAGGTATTAACACAAAATTGTGTATAGAGAATGTCACTCAAAACACTGGATTGAAAATAAAGCGCGTCAATGTACTCACCCACTCAGAACTCCCAACACTAGATTGAAAATAAAGCGTGTCAATGTACTCACCCACTCAGAACTCCCAACACTAGATTGCAAATAAAGCGTGTCAATGTACTCACCCACTCAGAACTCCCAACACTAGATTGAAAATAAAGCGTGTCAATGTACTCACCCACTCAGAACTCCAACACTAGATTGCAAATAAAGCGTGTCAATGTACTCACCCACTCAGAACTCCCAACACTAGATTGAAAATAAAGCGTGTCAATGTACTCACCCACTCAGAACTCCCAACACTAGATTGAAAATAAAGCGTGTCAATGTACTCACCCACTCAGAACTCCCAACACTAGATTGAAAATTAAGCGTGTCAATGTACTCACCCACTCAGAACTCCCAACACTAGATTGAAAATAAAGCGTGTCAATGTACTCACCCACTCAGAACTCCCAACACTAGATTGAAAATAAAGCGTGTCAATGTACTCACCCACTCAGAACTCCCAACACTAGATTGAAAATAAAGCGTGTCAATGTACTCACCCACTCAGAACTCCCAACACTAGATTGAAAATAAAGCGTGTCAATGTACTCACCCACTCAGAACTCCCAACACTAGATTGAGCATGAAGAATGAACCCAGGATGATGAGTGGATAGAAATAAATCCAGTTGAAGTATCGTCCACATGCATCGTTCGTCTAAAAAAAAAAACACAAAACAATTTATTTACATGTACATGACTGCAGTTGTTTGTATATTGATAATTATATTGATCGACGTGAATTTTATTCCTCTATAGAATAAAATTTGATATGTACATAATTTTTTATTTACATAATTTATGTTTTAAATTTTGATTTGAATAAAAAACATGCAATACATATTTTGAGGTTTAAGTGACATGCTTGATTGCATGTATCAATATATGCTACTAATATACCCATATATATAATAAACAAAGTGAAGTACACATGTACACATATCTTAAATACAATGGAATTTGTTTTGGTACATAGCAATCTCATTATTTTAGACCCTTTATCACGCTACGATACTCTACACTACTAAGGCCTATAGAGGAGAGTATCAAAGCATAATTAGGATATGATTTTAATGAGATTGGGTACACAGACAAAATATATAAACTGGAACTATCACTAAAGGTGATGAATACCTCCGCCTAAATTTTAAGTCAAACAAAGGGCCATCATTTTGTAATAAATTATGCAGTCAACAGTGGGTGATGTAGAGGAACATAAGGTCATCGGTGGTTATGTGTATACGAACTTTGGGAACAACCCATTCAAGACTGTATGAGGAATGCATGTAATGAAAATGTGTTGCGTGACGGGATGCGACGGTTAAGGACAGGACAAACATGTGTTACGTGACGGGACGCGACAGGATGTTACGCACAAAGTAATTCCTATATAGCCCCCACTTTACTTTGTGAAAGCAGAGGTATAATAAATTTAACAAGTTCATTTGATTTTTAGTTTTTACAGATACGTATGCTACATCCAGTTGTCCTATATACTTAAGGACACAAGGACATGCAACTAGGGAATTTCCGCTATACAATGCATATACTGCACACAATTCCACGTAATGTTCCAGAGAAATCGCAAGATGTTTTGTAAAAAAAAGATTGCAGCTAGAGAAACGACAAAACTGTGGTGTTTAGACTTTTTAATAACAGTACACTTTGTAGCATGACATTCATAAATGTTGAAGTTTCACTTTGAAAAGAGCCATTTCAGTACTGTATTCCATTTCAGTACTGTATTTCATTTCAGTATTGTATTTCATGTAGTAATGAGATTGCACAAATTTACTTCCTAAGACTGCTAACCTGCTTGAACCAACCGCATATTCTGTCAATAACGAAACTTTAAACGGACACCATTTAGTGTGCTATGACTTGTTTTAGTATTTTAATTGAAAGGAAAAGTCTAATGTAGCCATGTACCATTTGATTGACAGCAGCATATCACACACACATACGCGCACTCATGCATGCACTATTGCACGCACACACGCACGAATGCACACACACATATATATAATATTTATATAATATATAGCGGAAATTCCCTGAGTAGCATTTGTTTTTTTCCTTTATTATATACATTATGAGTGTATCACAACACATTTAAATGTACAAACAAAGCCATTACTTACATAGTATAAAATCTGAGTCCATCCTTCCATAGTGAAACATTGAAACACTGTTAACATTGCATATCCTATATTGTCAAAACTAGTAATTCCGTTATTTGGCCCCTTCCAATATGGGCGACATTCAGATATATTGGCCTGACACCTAAATCCACCTAACGAATAACCACTCCCTATCTTCAAGCTACAAGGACGGACACTGTCTTCTTCACCTATCCATATACCATCTGAAAATAAAACAACATATTAAGTCAGTGGTGTATATATCCACTCAACAAAGTAATCACATTCATGTATTTCAGACAATGTATTCGATTCCAATCCATATATCCTTTGAAATACGAACACAATGCCATATAGAACAATGGCATATAGAACAATGTCATATAGAACAATGGCATATAGAACAATGCCATATAGAACAATGTTATACAGAACAATGTCATATAGAACAATGTCATATAGAACAATGACATATAGAACAATGCCATATAGCATATAGAATAATGCCATATAGAACAATGCCATATAGAACAATGTTATACAGAACAATGCCATACAGAACAATGCCATATAGAACAATGTCATATAGAACATAGAGGATCTTAAACGAGTTCTCATTTCATATAAGATTTATGAAACGAGCTATGAATTATTTTAATTTTAACGAGCCTTTTGGCGAGTTAAAATTAAAAATAATTCATAACGAGTTTCATAAATGTTATATGAAATGGGAACGAGTTTAAGATCCTTTTTATCACATAACATTGCAATCAAATTAGTAAAAATTAATTCAGATGGACATAGAAACGCCACGACGTCAGGCATACTTTAGCGCCAAAACGTCATAAAATATGTGACGTCGTAACAGTGAGAGTTCTTGTTTTACCTCTTTACAAAATAGCAGTTTACGCCAATTTTTAACAAACCAACAACAATGTTTTGTATAACGTGCATTATTTTTATAAACTGTCACAAATAATAAGTTTATGACTCAGATCTGGGTGAATTTGTAATACATAAAATAGTTTCAGTTAATAAACTTGCGTAGTGTTACAGGTTTAACTCAACCAATCAAAATCGTTCCAGGTTGTATTACACGTGTGTCATACAATAGAATATTAAATGGGTGTTCAGCACTGCTAACAAGGGACGTTATGTGATAAAATGCCATATAGAACAATGTTATATAGAACAATGTCATATAGAACAATGTCATATAGAACAATGACATATAGAACAATGCCATATAGCATATAGAACAATGCCATATAGAACAATGCCATATAGAACAATGCCATATAGAACAATGCCATATAGAACAATGCCATACAGAACAATGTCATACAGAACCATGTCATATAGAACAATGCCATATAGAACAATGTCATATAGAACAATGGCATATAGAACAATGTCATATAGAACAATGCCATATAGAACAATGGCATATAGAACAATGGCATATAGAACAATGACATATAGAACAATGACATAAAGCATACAGAACAATGCCATATAGAACAATGTTATATAGAACAACGTCATATAGAACAATGCCATATAGAACAATGCTATATAGCATATAGAACAATGCAATATAGAACAATGCCATATAGAAAATGTTATATAGAACAATGTCATATAGAACAATGACATATAGAACAATGCCATATAGAACAATGGCATACAGAACAATGTTATATAGAACAATGCCATATAGCATATAGAACAATGCCATATAGAACAATGCCATATAGAACAGTGACATATAGAACAATGCCATATAGAACAATGTCATATAGAACAATGTCATATAGAACAATGCCATATAGAACAATGTCATATAGAACAATGCCATTTAGAACAATGCCATATAGAACAATGTCATATAGAACAATGTCATACAGAACAATGCCATATAGAACAATGTCATACAGAACAATGGCATACAGAGCAATGGCATAAAGAACAATGGCATATAGAACAATGCGATATAGAACAATGCCATTTAGAACAATGGCATATAGAACAATGCATGCCATATACAACAATGACATATAGAACAATGACATATAGAACAATGCCATATAGAACAATGTCATATAGAACAATGCATGACATATAGAACAATGCCATATAGAACAATGGCATATAGAACAATGCCATATAGAACAATTCCATATAGAACATTGTCATATATAACAATGCCATATAGAACAATGGCATTTAGAACAATGTCATATAGAACAATGTCATATAAAACAATGGCATACAGAACAATGGCATAAAGAACAATGCCATATAGAACAAGAACAATGGCATATAGAACAATGTCATATAGAACAATGTCATATAGAACAATGCCATATAACATACAGAACAATGACATATAAAACAATGCCATATAGACCAATGTCATATATAACAATGCCATATAGAACAATGGCAGTTAGAACAATGTCATATAGAACAATGTCATATAGAACAATGTCATACAGAACAATGTCATATAGAACAATGTCATATAGAACAATGGCATATAGAACAATGGCATAAAAAACAATGGCATATAGAACAATGCCATTTAGAACAATGGCATATAGAACAATGCATGCCATATAGAACAATGTCATATAGAACAATGGCATATAGAACAATGGCATATAGAACAATGCCATATAGAACAATGTCATATAAAACAATGTCATATAGAACAATGTCATATAGTACAATGTCATATAGAACAATGCCATATAGAACAATGAAATAAGGAACTTTTACCTACAGAACAATGTCACAGAGAACAATTGCAACAGGTAATAATCAAACTAATTAGAACATTATGTATACTGAACAAACACGGCAGTTGTTAAATTAAATACAGATAGCAACCTAACAATGCCCAGGGAACCACACGGACGAATACCATATGACCCAAATGGATTTTAAGACCACAATTGGAATGAAAATAACATGTTTTACTGTTACCACACACTAGAACATCCCAGATACATTGAATAATGAATTAATAATGGAGTTCTTAAAACACATCACTTTTTTTGCAGAATTTGTAAAGTATCTTCTGTAACTGACGTAACAATGAGAAAACTCGTCCTGCAGAAGCTCTGTAAGTTGCTAGTAAAAGTCATAGACTTGCATTAAGCAACTTAGTAAGTTTTCATTCTTTGAGAATAAATTCCCAAAACAGTTGTGTTTGAAGTGAATGAAAAATAATAAAATAACCACTGAACTTTTGCACCTCGTCTGGGAGATACAACCGTCGTCAGATTGAGTCGTGTTTTCAATGTTGAGGATATATATCATATTGATTTGTCCCCACTCTTTAAAGTCTTTGGAAAGAATCGGAACTGTAAGCCATCAGTGGCGTTGCTCCATAAACATAACGGAATTGTAACCATAGCTGTCCGTTTATCTCAGTAGGTAGCGCACTAGTTTCTCAACAATGCGAACCAGGAAGTATGAGAGATGGCATGATGGTCTGGTCACCAAATTGGACAGGTGGAGTTTCTCCAGATATTGTCATTGTTGTTGTATTTGCTGTTGTTGTTGTTGTTGTATACTATATATCGTATGGAATATTGGTTAATGATGTAAAGTAATATACTATATATCGTATGGTTTATTGGTTAATGGTGTAAATTAATATACTATATATTGTATGGTTTATTGGTTAATGGTGTAAAGTAATATACTATATATCGTATGGTTTATTGGTTAATGGTGTAAAGTAATATACTATATATTGTATGGTTTATTGGTTAATGGTGTAAAGTTATATACTATATATCGTATGGTTTATTGGTTAATGGTGTAAAGTAATATACTATATATTGTATGGTTTATTGGTTAATGGTGTAAAGTAATATACTATATATTGTATGGTTTATTGGTTAATGATGTAAAGTAATATACTATATATTGTATGGTTTATTGGTTAATGGTGTAAAGTAATATACTATATATTGTATGGTTTATTGGTTAATGGTGTAAAGTAATATACTATATATTGTATGGTTTATTGGTTAATGGTGTAAAGTAATATACTATATATCGTATGGTTTATTGGTTAATGGTGTAAAGTAATATACTGGTGTATCAGTTAATGATGCAAAGTAATATATTGTATAGTCTACAGCCATTGTGGAATGCACCATTGTACATTTCTAGATCTATTATTGCGAACATTTTGTAGACCTAAACACATGGGACCACGTGACACAACACAATGTGACATATATACGTACCTTCGTCATTACTAGTGTCGTTAATCCTAAAACAGGCATTGTGGAATGCACCATTGTATATTTCTAGACCTATAATTGCGAACATGATGATTGCGAACATAACGAGGAGACACACTTGTAACAAAGGTGCCATAGCCCGGATGATTGATTTCAACACCACTTGTAAACCTGAAGACATGAAAATAGTCATTTTAGCTAATCGTTTTACATTTATTTATTATAATTTAGTGAACTTAATATTGTTTTTTCTTTCAATCAAATTGTATGAGACTTGTTTTTAAATGGTAATGTTTTTTAAATGTTAATGTTTTTTAAATGTTAATGGTTTACCTTTTTAACATTTCAATTTTCAAATACTACTGCGAAAGAGTTGCTTTTAAAACATTCCATTTTCAGCACATATCACAGGAATTAATTTGTTTTAAGATAATATAAGCGATAGTTCCTAGCTCTAAATGACTGACAGCGGAATAACTACAGAAGTCTGGTTCTTTCTGAACAATGATTATCTCCCTTATTATTTTCAATGGAGGTTATCACAGACGGAAACAGGCGAACACGTACATGAAATCCTATTGCCTAAAAAGGACACACGAACATTTTGTCAACCATTATTCTTGTTAAAGAAACGCATAACTAAACACTGCGGTTTTACTGAACATTAAATCATGCAAGATAAAATATTTTATTTATTTTACTTATTTTCGTTATTATCAAGCAATCAAAATATCCCCAAAATGTCAATGTTACTGATTTGTAAGGAACTCATTGTACAGAAAGTTGTCCAGACAATAAAGGGGTGATATATACGTACTTGGTATACCAGACACCAGCTTAAGGGGTCGTAATACACGAACCGCTCTTAGAGTCCGCAGGTCTAAGGCGTTAGCGGCAGCAATGGTTATAAACCTGGCAACGAAACAAAAAACCACTCACCAAAATTATAATTAAATACTAATTCTGCGGGTAGTATCTATCGACTGAGACAGAAACCTTTAAAGAGAGTTAAGTCTATCATTTCCATTACTTCGTCCGAGTATTTACTTTCATACCCCATCCAACCCCTTCTCCAAGAAGCGAAAATGGGGTTGGCTGGAGTATGAAATAAAACCTTAATTTCGGCTTAAAACATTCTGCATATTGTAAAATTAAAACAATTAAAAGGTAATTAAACAGGTTATTGCATTTTTTCAGTATAAACGTTTTTTAACATGTTTTATTGTCGAAATATCCGTTATAAAATCCTGCTAATATAAGCTTTCACTTAATGGAATTAAGGCGGGACCACGTAATGGCATCTCAAGACTAAAACTTGCTGAACTTTTAAAAACAATTTACAAATCAGATTTGTTTTTTTATACATAAATCTATGATTGGATCCGTATCCCTTATACTTGGTCACAGACCTAATCACAAACAGATCTGACACTGCACTGTACCTGCATTTCACTTGGAGCAGTGGGAAAATTTCACAAAATGTTGCCCAACTTTAAACACTTGTATCTTGAAGAGTTTTTTTAGATATAATCTTCATTTATGCCAAAACCCATCACGAATGTAATTCTCCTTCTCAAAACAGCATTTCCTTTACTCTACCATTTAAACAAAAAGGAGAGTTCAACGGAAACTTTTACTAGGTCAAACATTGCGGCTACTTCATTGGTTTAGATAGGAAGTTTCATATCTGTTTATTAAAATGTTTGTGGTATGGGGTTCTTACTGATTTGCCTGTTATTATTCGAATGTCAAATAAAATACCACTCCGAAAACGGCCAAAGAACATCGTATTTTGACAACATGATTTAAGATCAATTTTCCCAAAAGATGAGTTGATGCAGAGTTGATAACAATGAACTCTCTTTTAAGGCTTCTTTCAGGGTTCACCGAAAGCACTTGTATTAAGCTGCGGGCTTCTATTGCTTCCCAGTAACGTGTATCTATATTTGGTGACAGGGTGGTGGCTTACCTCTGGTCATCAATTGTCGTCATATTATAATCAAATTAATTTTGAACCGTGTGCCTGGGTATCCGTTTTTTCATCTATGAATGATACTAAGCTGGTTTGTTTTTACATGATCTTATTTTTCCGGAATTAAACAACGAAAGACGCGAAATAAGTGACCCTCCTATCACCATTTTTGTTCTGACATAATGTTGCTTTTGACGTAGGATTGGGTGCCGTCTGTAAGAACATTAACGTCAGTGTGGTGTACACTACGTCATATTTTAACTTACTCTCTATCCCGGTCACAAGTTTTAAAGGTCGAAGAACCCTTAAAGCCCTAACAACCGGTTGGTTATAGGATGGTATCGTATAATCCATAATGCTTGCAATAAATAGATGTTAAGGTTAGATCAAGGGAGCATTTTTAATAATTTTAAAGAAGCTAATCCGCCCAATAACGGCAAAATTACACTACAACTGTTTATCAAAACTCTATCCATGTGTCCTACAATAATGCTACATTAATGCATATGTGCCGAATAAAAGTATACGATTTTTCATAGATTCTTAAAATACCCATGATTGAAATACGAGTAAAATTAATTTTTACTGAGTTGGTTACATTTTAATTCAACGCTTCAGTTTTGGCATTTGGTCTGGCTGGTTAAAGTCGTTTATATAGTGTATACAGCGTTTGGATTCTCAAAATATGTTAGTTATATATATACATCGTCATCTGTAGGTTTAGAAAAGCTTTACATAAAATTTGACTGCTGTTAGCGGGATAGCTACTTTAAATGTTTTAAAGATGTGTGTCATTCAAAATATTTAAAAAAAGTGATATTTTACAATTTAAAAGGTGGATACATCAGGCTTTCTCTAAAAGAATATTTTTGAATTTTGAAACATTCAAATTTATGATAAAAAAAGGTCAAATCAATCAAACTGCACCGTGTTGTTTGGTTGTTTGAATGCACCGTTGATTTTGAACGGAATTTGGGCATAACGTGCTTAAATTTACCCTGATGTATATAATCTCGGATAGCATATATTACTGTGCAGATGAATTCATTGTAAATAGTGGGTCATCATCAGGTTCAATCACTTTGTTTAGTACCTTTAGAATAGAAAATATTGATATTTGTCCATGTTAAGTCAGACCTCTAGATCCCGCTGAAAGGCCCGATGTACCACTTTAACGACAGCTCTTACCATCCCGATGAAAGGCCCAATGTATCCCTTTAAAGACAGCTCTTACTATCCCGATGAAAGGCCCAATGTACCCCTTTAAAGACAGCTCTTACTATTCCGATGAAAGGCCCAATGTACCCCTTTAAAGACAGCTCTTACTATCCCGACGGAAGGCCCAATGTACCCCTTTAAAGACAGCTCTTACTATCCCGATGAAAGGCCCAATGTACCCCTTTAAAGACAGCTCTTACTATCCCGACGGAAGGCCCAATGTACCCCTTTAAAGACAGCTCTTACTATCCCGACGAAAGGCCAGATGTACCCCTTTAAAGACAGCTCTTACTATCCCGACGGAAGGCCCAATGTACCCCTTTAAAGACAGCTCTTACTATCCCGACGAAAGGTCAGATGTACCCCTTTAAAGACAGCTCTTACTATCCTGACGGAAGGCCCAATGTACCCCTTTAAAGACGGCTCTTATTATACATGATACAACGTTTTAATGTAACTCTATTCAGAACAACTACATAATTATTATCTACCAACAGGGTAAATACAATCGTCAGAGGCACACAGTCTGGTCATTCATCGTGTTGCTATGAAACATATATAACTCGTGCAGTATTCATACGCTAAGAATTTGTTTAATTAAGGCTATTCCGAGATATTCAGGAGGTGACCACAGAGGGAGTTGCTTGTACTTTTGCCTCAGTCCGTATATGAAAGCAATTCATAATCTTTGGTCGTGTTTTAAGTATGGTGTACTCCGAATAGCAGTTTTAAAATCTTATTTAAGGAGATACTCGACTAATAAATGAATCTAACTTTATAAATACAATTCCTACAACAACTGTTTTTTATTCAGGCCTTCAGATATTTAAGCACGACTGATAAACGCCGTGTCAATCACCTACCAAATTGTGAAGATGTGTCAGTTAACTGATCTCTAATTAGCCAAATGCTCGTGCTGATATAATACGTGCCTGGTTTAATTAATATAAAATCGGATTATACTCACCCAGTGACGACTACAACAAAATCCATGATGTTCCACACGTTCCGAAGATATGAGCCCCGGTGTAATATAAAACCTAATGCTATAATCTTTAACAAAGCTTCAACACAAAATATCACTAAAAAGTACATCTCGGTTTTCTCCTGAAAAAAAGAAGGAAAAGTTTGTTTGTATGGAGTTTTACATCAATTTTAACACACGTAAGGTTATATAATATAACGGTCGATTGTTTGTGGTGGAGGCAGACCACCCAGTTTTCCTGGGTAGTAATTCCATAGTAGTGCAAAGGGGTTTCATAATATAAGCGTATACATATACATGTACATTAAAGCTGTATTTTTAAATATCAAAACAGAAATTAGCTTGAGTTTATTAATAAGATAGTTTAACTTATTTATTTGTTTAAATATATGTATGGGTATTTTAATTTTTTTAATTTAATGTCGTACAGCTTTAAATCATATCTGTTTCATGCGAGTTAAAAACGTTCGCTATAACTGCATGAGAATAGACGATATAAAACACTTTCTTGAACAGCACTGTAGATAAGTTTTTGAATATCTTACTCCTACTTTTTTACCAAAAAACTCAGATTTTTACAATTGTGAGTATCATTACTCATCCACATACTACAAATACTCATAACTTTTAAAAATAATGAGTATTATATTTGTATGTATTGTCTTGTGAAACAGTTTAATCCATATTTTCATCATGAAAATTGTTATAAACCTTTGTCTAATATATAGGTTATACAATGTTTCTTTTGTTTTTACTTTTATAATAACTTCCATTCAACCAGAATATCTGTTTCTTTTACAATGTATTAATTGACATCCATCTTGAAAGCATGAACTATTTAAAGAAATTGCTTTCGCTGAACGAGTTCCTTTTAATCATTCATTTTTGAATCTGATGAGTAAATACTCACTGCAGTCAAGAAGAGTAAATACTCACTGCAGTCAAGAAGAGTAAATACTCACTGAAGTCAAGAATTATCTACAGCTCTGGAGTAAATACTCACTGCAGTCAAGAATTATTTACAGCTCTGGAGTAAATACTCACTGCAGTCAAGAATTATCTACAGCTCTGGAGTAAATACTCACTGCAGTCAAGAATTATCTACAGCTCGGTCAATGAACATAGTAAGTTAGTACTACATAGTGTGATATATTTACTATATGCAGTAATAACAATATAGTAAGTTAGTACTACATATTGTGATATATCTACTATATGCAGTAATAACAATATAGTTAGTCAGTACTACATATTGTGATATATTTACTATATACAGTAACAACAATATAGTAAGTTAGTACTACATATTGTGATATATCTACTATATGCAGTAATAACAATATAGTAAGTTAGTACTACATATTGTGATATATTTACTAAATGCAGTAATAACAATATAGTAAGTTAGTACTACATAGTGTGATATATTTACTATATACAGTAATAACAATATAGTAAGTTAGTACTACATATTGTGATATATTTACTATATACAGTAATAACAATATAGTAAGTTAGTACTACATATTGTGATATATTTACTATATACAGTAATAACAATATAGAACAATATAGTAAGTGAGAACTACATATTGTGATATATTTACTATATACAGTAATAACAATATAGTAAGTTAGTACTACATATTGTGATATATTTACTATATACAGTAATAACAATATAGTAAGTTAGTACTACATATTGTGATATATTTACTATATGCAGTAATAACAATATAGTAAGTTAGTACTGAATATATATTAACTATATGCAGTAATAACAATATAGTAAGTTAGTACTACATATTGTGATATATTTACTATATGCAGTTATAACAATATAGTAAGTTAGTACTACACATTGTGATATATTTACTATACGCAGTAATAACAATATAGTAAGTTAGTACTACACATTGTGATATATTTACTATATGCAATAATAACAATATAGTAAGTTAGTACTACACATTGTGATATATTTACTATATGCAGTAATAACAATATAGTAAGTAAGTACTACACATTGTGATATATTTACTATATGCAGTAATAACAATATAGTAAGTCAGTACTACACATTGTGATATATTTACTATATGCAGTAATAACAATATAGTAAGTTAGTACTACACATTGTGATATATTTACTATATGCAGTAATAACAATATAGTAAGTTAGTAATACACATTGTGATATATTTACTATATACAGTAATAACAATATAGTAAGTTAGTACTATATATTGTGATATATTTACTATATACAGTAATAACAATATAGTAAGTTAGTACTACATATTGTGATATATCTACTATATGCAGTAATAACAATATAGTAAGTTAATACTACACATTGTGATATATTACATATTGTGATATATTTACTATATGCAGTAATAACAATATAGTAAGTTAGTACTACATATTGTGATATATTTACTATATGCAGTAATAACAATATAGTAAGTTAGTACTGAATATATATTAACTATATGCAGTAATAACAATATAGTAAGTTAGTACTACATATTGTGATATATTTACTATATGCAGTAATAACAATATAGTAAGTTAGTACTACACATTGTGATATATTTACTATATGCAGTAATAACAATATAGTAAGTTAGTACTACACATTGTGATATATTTACTATATGCAGTAATAACAATATAGTAAGTTAGTACTACACATTGTGATATATTTACTATATGCAGTAATAACAATATAGTAAGTTAGTACTACATATTGTGATATATCTACTATATGCAGTAATAACAATATAGTAAGTTAGTACTACACATTGTGATATATTTACTATATGCAGTAATAACAACATAGTAAGTTAGTACTACATATTGTGATATATTTACTATATGCAGTAATAACAATATAGTAAGTTAGTACTACACATTGTGATATATTTACTATATGCAGTAATAACAATATAGTAAGTTAATATTACATATTGTGATATATTTACTATATGCAGTAATAACAATATAGTAAGTTAATATTACATATTGTGATATGTTTACTATATGCAGTAATAACAATATAGTAGGTTAGTACTACATATTGTGATATATTTACTATATGCAGTAATAACAATATAGTTAGTAAGTTAGTACTACATATTGTGATATATTTACTATATACAGTAATAACAATATAGTAAGTTAGTACTACATATTGCGATATATTTACTATATGCAGTGATAACAATATAGTAAGTTAGTACTACATATTGTGATATATTTACTATATGCAGTAATAACAATATAGTTAGTAAGTTAGTACTACATATTACGATATATTTACTACATGTATGTGCAGTAATAACAATATAGTAAGTTTAACAAGGAATTGAAATGGTAAAACAATTTGGAACACGAAGGACCTGGAGGCGACCTGGAAGAATTATATGTGTCAATCCACATACAAATGAAAACTATCATAATGTGTTTCAGCTTCATATGAAACAATTTTATATGAAATGAACACAATCTAATGTATTAAACTGAGCCGCAGGTTACCTCCGGTTTAATTATTTGTTATGATCGACTCGGCGTGTTTTTCGTTAAATTATGAATGCAAAACCATATGTAATCAAATTGCAAGCAGGTGTACTGTACATATAATGCAATACAAATTAACTTTATTTCCAAAACAGGAATTTAAAGCATCGCATAATTTAATAATAATGATTCAAATAAGGATTGTGTCGTATGTTTTTCTTATGAGGATAGCCGTATACCATTGGCAATGGTATTAAGTAAATAAAAAGACCAATGTTATACTTACAAGTTGCTCTGCCAGAGGTGTTCTGTCATTTGCTGGTAGATGTTCCTCTGAGGATAGCACGATACAGTTGGCAATGATAGTAAGTAGCACCATATACTCGAATGGCGTGAACGGCAGTTAAGGAAAACATACTGAACATCTTCATATAATGAAAGCATTAAACAAACAACCATAGTAACATTTACTGTAAATAATGGCGTGTAGCCTACTGTGATACAAAGTATAAGAATATTTGAAGCATGGTCACAGACATTTGATCATAATCTTTGTTCAGGCACAGGTGTAAATCGTTTAATTGAAAATAAGACCTGTCAGAATAACTGTGAGAATAACAGTGAGAATAACAGTTAGAATAACTGAAATAGAGCTGAAATGGACATGCTACAAAACAAATAGAGTATGGTTTCATCTCGTTGGTTAATTTAAACACCTCGATGTTTAAATGAACCAACTCAATGAAACCATACTCTATCTATTACTTAGAGAACACCATAAACGAATATAACATATACAAAGAAAAACAACAGAACAACACACACAAAAACTGCAACAAAACAAAAACAACGTAGTCAATACCATTGACATGCAAACTCAAGACATACAGGATGTTGCAAGGACGTGTACTAAACATGTTACAGGATGTTGCAAGGACGTGTACAAAACATGTGTTACAGGATGTTGCAAGGACGTGTACTAAACATGTTACAGGATGTTGCAAGGACGTGTTTAAAACACATAACATGATGTTGGAAGGATCGAGGTGTAAGAACCTGTAACATAGTAATCAATATGTAACATAGCATACATAGAACAGATTCAAGAAACGGAAGTAAGAAACTTCAAATGAGACAAAAACTTGGAAATATTTGGCAACACAGATTGATGTACATTAACAATCGGACCAGGTCTGTATTTTTTTTATAAAAGTACCTTAACAGCAAAAACCTTATTTTTAGTGAGAAAACACCAGATGTTCTGTTTGGACATGTGTATCAGATTTCCAAAATATCATTGATGTGTTTTTGTTTTAAAAATACTGCAAAAGAAAAAAAACTCCCGAACCATCTGAATATTTTTTGTTTCATTTGCAAAGTTGTGTTCTCCCAGAAGATGACTTTCGGTTATAAATGCTTTTGTAAAATAACACTCGATACGATCTGTAACCTTGGAACGATCAAGTTTAAACCTCGCCTTTTACTTCTTTGAAGTTGCTTTTTTCTTGGTGACTTTCTAGACTTTGATGTTTTAATTTAATATATGTGATCACATCTGTGTTACTTATATTAATACTGCATACTTTTGCTTGGATACGGTCTGGCGGGGATTTCTTTATTTACATTTTGTTCTCATTTTATTGGTATGACCATGGAGTAAGAGTGATCGAGGTTTGGTACACCTAAGAAGAAACTGGTTTATACTCACTAGCGTACGCGTCCCCTTTTGTCAATGATCGTTCCAAGGCCAACTCCTATTGACAAAGCCACTTTGTGTTTGAGATGTCTTGCAATTTTGACTGGCTGCGTTCTGTGGAAGCTGCACTTCCGGTTTGAGATCTACACAGTTCACATTGATCAACCGGCTGCAGGGTAGTCAGATGGTTGCAGAGAAGTCAGATTGGCGAAATTGTTGGAAGTGGATGGTGGGGTTAGTATTTTTGCTTTCTGTTGCGTATTTCGCTAAAATGTTTGGAAAATGATTATGAAGATTTGAAAAAGAATTACAGAGGAATTAAGCTTTCACTTTAAAAATCTGGTAATAAAACGACGTTAGTATGTATAGCACCCTGTACAAATGTCCAAAGATTTGTAAAAACAATGGAATTTTCAGAATAAACACATCAAATAACGAACTGACATTCGCAATTGTAATTCAATTTAAAACGCTTGTCAAGATCAAATCTTCATAATCATTTTCCAAACATTTTAGCAAAATACGCAACAGAAAGCAAAACTACTAACCTCACCATCCACTTCCAAATTTTTCGCCAGTCTGACTTCTCTGCAACCATCTGACTTCCCTGCAGCCGGTTGATCAATGTGCTGTTATAACGGTCGAAATACGGGGCTTGCTAAAATAACTATTCGAACGTTTGTGATTTGGTAATCTTTAAATCTGTGTTATTGCCAGTTAATGTCCCGCATTGTGTCTTGGAATATTTTGCTGTTGCGATAGAGATGATAGTAACTCTTTAGGGGTTTTATTTTCTGCCATCCAACTCGTACACAACATTTTATCACCATTTATCACCAAGACACAATCTGATTGCGATCGATCTAACACAATAACAGTTTTGTTAGATCGATATACACAATAACATTTGTGTTACTGAGAAAATCGTGCTTCAACCACATTATCAGATTCCAGAGAATTGGGTTAATGTAATTATCTGCTACCAGATTGATCTGGCTGGTGAGTATCCATATTTTCCTGAAATAATCAGTCCCGTAGCTGAATGAGATGAAATTATTTACAATAGTGAGTTGCCAAAAGCTTGTTTCTGTTTTTACATTACTACTATATATTACAGAAGAAAATTGACATTAAAGGAAACCAAAAACACGAGCTACATAATTATGTCGGTATAAATTCATACTATTCAATGGGCCCATGGGCAAATTCCTTATCCTCGCCCGTCAAATGGTGACGTAAATCGGGCGGCACTGTGTATCGGGGTGTTTTCTCGGAGAACGTTTAAGTCCCTGTCCCGCTATCAACAGCCAAAGTTTACGACAGATGTATACCATTTCTAAACCTCCTGACGATGAGTTATATATATTTAACTTATACATTTTGTAAATCCGAACTCTATAGACACAATATAAACGGCTATAATTAACCAGTCAAGCCAAAACCCAAAATTTGAATGTCGACTTAAGAGTTACCTACTAACAGTTGATTTTTCGCATATCCAGTCTCGGGTATTTTAAGTACCCGTGAATAGACCTATACTTTTAATTAGCACATATTCATTATTTTATGACCTGAACACCACGATAGGGTTTGGTTAAACGATTTTGTAGTATAATTCTGCCGTTATTTGCCGTTATTTGATTTATTCGATAGTACCTATTCGTACCCTCTCTCTGGGGCACCTCGAAATAACATAAGCTATTTTGGTTGATGAGTTTTGATAAACAAAACAATTTAATTCAGTACTCTCGAAGTCTTTATATGTACTTTCCATTAAGTTTTGCCTTGTGAATGCCAAGTAATTATAATATCAGACACACTCACTTTATTGCCGAAACTCGTATAATGTATTTTATTTTCACGATCAGAAATTAGAATAAAACTCTTCCAAGATATTTCATATATTGCGAGATAATTTCGAAGGTTGAATGCAAAACTATTGTATCTCCTTCTTTATTCATATGTAGTTATAATAGTTTTGCGCTGACCCCTCGATTTGATAACTGAACAAGAAACATACATATTAAACACAGGTGTTTTTTTTTCCACTTATTTAAATTAATTTTGACTATAAAAGGTTAAGATTCATAATCACGGAATCAAAGATCAAGCCATTATAAGCAAACTGTTTTATGTAATTATGTTTGCTGTGATTGTATGTTAATATCTACCTTGATACGGGCAGGACATATAAAGCCCTGATACGGGAGAGGTCTTACACGGGCATGGCCTGTTTTATACAATTATGTTTGCTGTGATTGTATGTTAATATCTATCTTGATACGGGAGAGGTCTTACATAGGCACGGCCTGTTGTCCAATCCCGTTCATTACTTGAATAAATAAATGAAACACACGTTTAAGGTACAAACTCAAAGTCCAATTTGTTTATAGCTATCGTACAAAGGTTATCAACATGAGTAAAACATGTTGTTATTTTACTGTCTTCACACAAATCTCGAGCTCACAGTTCACCCTCGTATGCAATGGTCAGATGACAAGAAACAAACCATCTGTGAATGCAACTTTTTGTTTCTAAAACGAAGCAAACTTAGCGAGATGGCCACAGATGCGGTTCGGTATGAGATCAGGCCTTTCGAAAGTGACAAGACAACGCAGAAACATGACGCTAAAGCAGGCCGAGGGCTCAGCGCAACACTTTCTAACTACATATGAATAAGGCGTAGTAGTTCACTGGAGATATTCAATAAACGAGAAGACGATGTTGAATATAGCTATAAAAGACATTTTTAATGAGAATATCAAACAATTTGTAAATTTGGATAGAAAAAAACATATAAGTAATTTGTTTTTTCTCGCACATAGAGAAATCCAGAACAACTGACGTCATATCACTGTTTTTCGCCTTAACAATGTCGTGTAATCTGTACGGCTACTGTACATCTGTACGGCTACTGTACGGCTAGCCGATTTTGTTATTTCCAAGATGGCGGACACGTCAACATCCGAAAAATAAGTGCCTTACATTTTTACTCGTTACTTACTTAACTCGGCGTGACATGCATAGATATGTATGCTGACAGTTAGAAAAACGATTCCTTTACACTCGGCTGCATAGAATGTATCAAATGATTTACTACTTTTTGAAATCATCGCTGAAGTATGTCAATTTTTATAGATCTGCAATCGAAGCGAGGAGTCCCATCTGTTTTGAACCATTACTGGCTTGTTTCTTTACAGTTCGAAATAAAATAACATGTATTATATATATTTTTGTTCTTTTAACTAAGAAAAGTTGTTTTCTTTTTAGTTTCTCAGAGTTTCAAACTTTGCAAGTTATAGCAAGTCTCAGATAGTTTTAAGTATATGTTGCTCTTTCAGATTTTATGTTGAACTTCGTTGTTCATCTACATTTGTGTATCTTATTACAATAATACTTATTCTTAATTGCAGTTCTTCAAATTTCAGATTGTAATCAGAAAGAAAAACACATAATATATTTGTATTTGAAAAAGTATGCTTGCCTCCAAGTTTCATTCTAGCGTACACGTTTAGAAACTGTCGTGTACCGCCTAAGTATGGTTATCGGGAGTGATTTGGTTTAAACATATTTAATTTTACATGTTTTTACAACATAATATTTGTATACAATAGAAGTAAAAGGATTAGAACGAAAGTAAAATACTTATGCTGTTCTTTTCCTAGGTATAATATTAATTGTTCACAATTGATGGCATGTTTAACAGCAGTAATTTGATATGTTTGTAAGGTAAATTCTGGAGGTATGAGCTTCTGGAGGTATGAGCATTGAAAAGTGGTAACTAAAACAGTTTATACGTATGCCATAATAGCTTATTTAATTAAATGAAAGAAACATAAGATAGTAGAGTAATAAGGCATTCAAAATGAAAGAAAAAATAGAACAACTTGAAATGTTAAATCAAGTTGAAGAGAATACAATTTAAATGTCATTTTTATCATCGTTGCTTGATATGGGGGTAAATAGGGATTGACAAAAGGTCAAGGGTGTGCTGCCGTTTGGAAAATACAAAAACAGAGTGAATGAAACGAACTACTGGATAAATCGTTTTGAGTTAAAAAATAATAATATAATTATATATGTATGTACCGCGCTGAAGATAACAATGTTTGTGTTGTAGGATACATTTTCCTTTCCAAAGAAAAGTGTTTTCAGTGTTGTGTTGGTAGACGGGGAATTGAATTTAGCAATACATTTCTTATATCGGTGTACTTGGTGAAGTTAAAAAAGAAGTGTTCAGCGTTTTCTACGAGTCCACGGGTACACAATGGCGAATCGACCATATTTTAAAAACAGGTTTTTGTTGAGGGAACTGCAATTAAACGCACTCTAGTGAGCAGTATTTGAAAGTTTCTTTGTCGGAAGTATTTATTTTTTCGCATAATATTAATCCTTTGCCATGCTTTTAATCTGATGTAGTCAATGAGTTTTCAGCAGGATACATCATTTGACAGATAGACACCAAGGTGCTTAAGGTCATGAACTTCAGTTATCATTTTATGAAATTAACTTTGCTTGAAATAAGGACAATCGAAAAGCGCAATTTGGACAAAAGCCAAATCTGCCCAATTTGATATTTTTAGTAGATCAGAGTTAAATGTATTTGCAGCAGAAATTGGAATAAATAGGCCCGTGTCTTCTGCGAAAAAAACACACGAATGTTTGATTTGATGTCTATAACAAATATCATTTATGTAGAATAGGAACAAAAGTGGCCCTAAAACGAAGCCTTGGGGAACACCAATTTTAATGTTATTCCAATCCGATTGCGTACCAGGTAAGAAAACGCATTGTTTTCTGTTACTAAGATAACGTTGGAACCCTTTTAAGAAATTTTCTGTAATACCAGCAGCCTTCAATTTTGCAAATAGTCCATCGTGCCAAACACACTGATACACTTTCTTTTGTAGAGCTCTAGATTCTGCAGAGGAAATAAGGGCGACTTTCTGTGATATTAGCAGAACCTTTGATCGTGTTTGGCATGAGAAACTTATTGCAAAAAAAAATCGTATACTATATGATAATATGGAAAATATGAGTTAGACAGAATACAAAATTGGGATGCAATGATAGTAACTGGAGCAACAAATATGTTGGGAGAACTCTTGGAAAAAGGCGCCGTAAACATAAATTCATCATGTATTATAAAATGGTAAAGCATTTAATCCCAAAATTCCTCTCTGATTTAGTTCCTACTTCTGTCGGTAACATCTCTAAATAATTATAACCTACGAAATTCCATGAACATATCACTAAACTCTTTTTTCCCCTCTGTCATTCACGAATGGAATACATTACTTGAAGATTCACGTCACGCCGAAACAGTTTTTTCTTTCAAAAACTCATTTAATCGTGATACATGTAGTAACAACATTCCATTAAACTACTACTTCCGACAAAGAAACCTTCAAATCAACTGCTCACTAGACATGCTACAATGCGTTTAAATTGCAGTTTCCTCAACAACGACCTGTTTTTAAAAATATGGTCAATTCGCCATTGTGTAAATGTGGACTCGTAGAAAACGCTCAACACTTCTTTTTTAACTGCACTAAGTACATGTATTGCTAAATTCAATTCCCCGTCTACCAACACAACACTGAAACCACTTCTCTTTGGAAAAGGAAAATGTATCCTACAACACAAACATTCTTATCTTCAGCGAGGTACATAAATAAAACACACACACGAAAAACCCAAACATAAACGATTTATCCACTAGTTCGTTTCAATTACTCTGTTGTTGTATTTTCCAAACGGCAGCACACGCTTTCGTGTGTCAATACCCATTTACCCCCATTTCAAGCAACGATGATAAAATGACATTAAAGGCATTTTCTGTAGTTTTCCATGCGCAGCATTTTTGGGCGACTCTTCTATAACTATTGGATGGATTTTCCTAAATATTTTTAGGAATGTTGCTTTTGATGTCTAGTTGTATTTTTTGTCTTTTATTTTTTTAATTTGTTTTTTTTAATATTTTTTTTAATATATTTTTTTTATTGTATTTATTTAAATAATACCTATTATTAGATACATAAAATAGGAACAATATAGCATTTTGTAAAAATTCCAACAAAATTAAGAAAATTAAGCATAATTGTAGGGTTCCAAAAACCAATATTAAATCTCAATATGCATTGTGACCTATAATTTTAATTGCATACATTGTCTAAATATATGTACAAATACGTGCCTAGGAAGTTTGAACAAATTCTGTTTTTAGGAACATAACAAAAAAGAAAAATATACCATTTTTATATAATTTCATACAAAACTTGGCCTTTTAGCATAGGGACCTAACATTATTATTGCACATTTTGTTTTTATATATGTTAAACTATGTGCTTAGAAAGTTTAAACATTACAAATTCTATTATTGGGAACATACAAAAAAAAGAGTAAATTGTATCATTATGGGCTAATTTGTGCATAATTGTGGTAATGGTCTCAACAGATTTTGTAAAAAAAATATAGGTTTTACATAAAGATGAGCTTTAAATGTTATTGTAATTAAATGTTCTTTACTTTAATACAATTTTAGCAGAATTGTGACCAATGAATAAATTATTAGACTTCAAAAATGTCTTATTTAGCTATTTCATGGACTTGTTCAACGTTTTGGACAGATTGACGGTGGCATTACAAATTATTTTTAAAATTTTTAACAATCATGGTGACCTACCATTATTTTTGCCTTTTCTGTCTATATATATAACAGACTTACTGTACAAAAAGCTTAAAGAAAATCTGGTATGCAGAAAAAACTATAGAAAATGTCTTTGATTTAACATTTCAAGTTGTTCTATTTTCCCCTTCCATTTTGAATGCCTTATTACTCTACTATCGTATGTTTCTTTCACTTAATTAAATAAGCTATTCTAGAACACGTACAAACTATTTTCATTAGCTCATACCTCCAAAATTTATATTAAAACATATCAAATTACTGCGTTTAAACTTGTCATCAATTGTGTACAATTAATATTATACCTAGGAAAAGAAAATCAGAAGTATGTTGCTTTCGTTCTAATCATTTTTCTTCTATACTGAAACGAAAAATAAACGCAACTCGGAAATATCCGCTAAAAATTGTATGTACAATATGCTGCTGTTAATCGAATGGTACATGGCTACGTAAGACATTTCCTTTCGGAAAAAAATACTAAAACAGCAAATAACACAGCAAATAGTATTCCTTCAAAGTTTTATTATAGAAAGAGTACGCGTTTGGCTCAAGCATGTGAGCAAACATAGGATGCAAACTTTTGCAAACTCTTTACGTTAAATACAGTAGTGAAATGGCTCAGTTTTTCAAAGAGGAACTTCAACATTTATGAATTTCTTGTTACAAAGAGTACTGTGATTAAAACATCTACAACATCACAGTTGTGTACTTCCTCTAACTGATTGCCACCTTTTTTTTTTTACAAAACATCTTTGGATTTCTTTGGAATATTATGTGGAATTAAGTGTGCAGTATATACAATATATAGCAGAAATTCTCGAGTTGCGTTTTATAACCTGCAAAGGTTGAAACTCTGAAACTAAAAATTAAGCAACATTTCTTAATTAAAATAACGCAGATAAATAGAAATGGTCTACATTTAAAACACATAAAAACTCCTCAATTATACATAACGTTTTGTCAATTATGTGTAATGCACCGTACAGAGTTAAGTTCTGAACGGTGCCGTCCAGTAGCAAATTTAAAATGGTAACGCACCGCACAGCCTAATATGTTTTGAATCAGAATTTTGCTTATTTATTAAGTTTACAAGATATTAGATATTAGTTACCTGGTCATTTAGATATCATCACATAGTAAGTATTACAAGTTATTTCGCTTCGATCCGTGAAGAAACAAGCTAGTAATGATTCAAAACAGGTGCGAATCCTCGCTTCTAAAGCAGATCGACAAATCTGACATGCTTCAGCGATGATTTCTCAAAAAGTAGTATATCATTTGTTACATACTATGCAGCCGAGTGTAAAGGAATCATTTTTCTAACTCTCAGCATACATATACTAGTATATGCATGTCACGCCGAATTAAGTAAGTAACGAGTAAATACTATTCGGATGTTGACGTGTCCGCCATCTTGGAAATACGAGGGTCATTCAATAAGTTCTGTCACTAACGCGTTTTAACAATTATGTGCTCGTTGTGAGTGTTGATGTTTGGTACCAAATGAAAGAGAGTTTCAATACCATTACATTGATGGTAAAATGAATGCTGTATCTTTTGTGTGACGAAAGTTATGGAACATTTAATACACATCACTTATACATACTGAGGCATTTTCGGCCTGAGGTTTTTCAGGTATGTTAATTGTTACTTTTTTAAATGACTGTTTCTCTTTAAGTACTTGTGGAAGACCTTTGAAATTTCTCATACATTACCAGTTATATCTATGCATTACAAGATTCAGAATTTAAGCATGGTAGATGAAAAGGCATTGTCTTAGAAATTACCATTGTAAGCTAACGTGTAAAATTAATTTAATGACATTAAATGGAAGGGCAGTCATTTGAAATAGCGTTTTTGGATGATCAATATTTTCTCTAAACATTGTACAAAATTCTACAATAATTTGTTGTGAAATTTAAACACTGAAGGACTAGGATTTGTAAAAAATATGAAAACATATTAATACTATGAGAATAATTACGACATTTAAAAGATATTATAACATTTCCGTAAACAAAATGAAGAAAATCAGTGTTATTTCTGCTAAAATTAAGGGATATGCATTCACTCATATCTGGTTTGCAGCAAGACCTTTTCGAATTCTCGATAATCATTTTCATGGATTATGGGCGAATAACAACAGATGGAGTACAAGAAAATTTAAAAGCAAAGAATTATTCAAATAATTTTTACAACGTTTTGTAACAAGGACATTTTCAGAGATGCCAGTATCCAAAAGATGTGGTAGTGGGAGGTAATTCAGGGGTAGAAATAACCGGAAATTTTCTATTTTTGTTGTGGAATTTAAGAGAGCGAACCCAGTAGTACTATACATAAACTACTTGGTCTCAATGTAATATCCAGTTCAAAGGATATATACCTAGTGACAGAACTTTTTGAAGCACCCTCGTAAAAAAACCGGCTAGCGGTACAGTAGCCGTACAGGTTACACGACAGTGCTCAAGACGCATTTAAAACAGGACAGACAGCTTGTATCAGACACTGCAATCAAATCGGTGACGTCATACACGAATCCAATCCACGGGCTTTAGCGGATAATGGTGCCAACTGCATATATATATAGAAGGCAAATGGCACCTGTATGTCTCGTCTGTCGAAATGTGCCAGCTAGTATAATGTGTTCTTACTTAGAGAATGCAACTATTTAATAACGCGTGTAAATCAAGAACCTCCAATTTAAATTATATTTCCGGTGTAAATGAAGAAATTCAATTTTTTATAACGACCGAGTTCTAATTTAGGATGATCGAATGATATCAACTTTTTAAAAAAACACTCACTATTTATACACAATATTAAATTGTTTAGTTTGCACGAATGTGTGTATTGTATAAATATGCCACGATGCTTGCATTGTTTAGTTTGCACGAATGCTTGTATTGTATTATGCCGTGATGTTTGCATTGTTTAGTTTTCACGAATGCGTGCTTGCAGTGTTCAGTTTGCACGAATGCGTGTATTATATTTTGCCGTGATGATTGCATTGTTTAGTTTGCATGAATTGTGCTTGCATTGTTTAGTTTGCACAAATACGTTTATTCGATTACGCAGTGATGCTTGCACTGTTTAGGTTGCTCGAATGCGTGCTTGCATTGTTTAGTTTGCGCGAATGCGTGTATTCAATTACGCAGCGATGCTTGCATTGTTTAGTTTGCATGAATGCGTGCTTGCGTTGTTTAGTTTGCACGAATGTGTGTATTCCATTACGCAGTGATGCTTGCATTGTTTAGTTTGCACGAATGCGTGTACTGCGTTATGCAGTGATGCTTGCTTTGTTTAGTTTTCACGAATGTGTGTATTGTATTATGCCATGATGCTTGCATTGTTTAGTTTGCATGAAAGTTTCACTGGAAGTAAACTTCCTAATTTACACCAAGTTTCTAAGAGTTAAAATCATTCTACGTACGAAACTTTAACTCGTAGTATTACCCCAGCCCTAGCGCCATAACAAAAAACTCCCCTAATCAATAACAAAACAACACAACATCAATCTAACAACTCACACAGAAATACAGTTGTCATTAGAAGATCTAATAACACGAAATGTTCAACATGAATCCATTAGTGTATACCCCGTAACGAAGTCACGCAAATCTGAGTGTCAGTTTGACAAGATTTAAAATCTCCGTTCTCTTTTTATTACGCAATTTTCCATGAGCGTGATGCCCTTATGGAGTTGCAGGATTCTTGGCGTCATATCATTTGTTTCGCGTCTGGGAGTCGCAATTTTTTAAAGCGACGGTACGAGATACAGCAGGTATTACTGATAAACATGAAAATGAATCAACAACGTGATTTAGTGCCGGAACAAACACGTGAGCTCTTATAACTTGTTGTTACTTAAAAAGTAAAATCCAGTAACAACGTGATCATATACGTTTTGCAGTATCACCAAGCGGGAAACTACTTGATTATCTGGCCAATAACATGCTCCGATATGTCCTGCATCTGTAGTAGGGTCAATTAAAACGTAATGCCCTGTATTTATATATCAAACGGGAAACCATTTGATTATCTCATCAATGTCATGCTCCGCTTTTGTCCTGCATTTCTATATCAAGCGGGAAACCACTTGAATATCTTGTCAATGCCAGGCTGTGCCACGTCCTGCATCTCTATACCAAGCTGGATTATCTTGTCAATATCATGCTCCGCCATGTCCTGCATATCTATATCAGGGGGAAAACCACTTGAGAATCGTGTCAATGTCATGCTCCGCCATGTTCTGCATTTCTATACCAAGCGAGAAACCACTTGATTATCTCATCAATGTCATGCTCCGCCATGTCCTGCATTTCTATATCGAGCGGGAGACCACTTGATTATCTCATCAATGCCATGCTCCGCCATGTTCTGCATTTCTATATCGAGCGGGAGACCACTTGAGTATCTTGTCAATGCCATGCTCCGCTATGTTCTGCATCTCTATATCAAGCGGGGAAACCACTTGATTATCTCATCAATGTCATGCTCCGCCATGTCCTGCATCTCTATATCGAGCGGGAGACCACTTTATTATCTCATCAATGCCATGCTCCGCCATGTTCTGCATTTCTATATCGAGCGGGAGACCACTTGATTATCTCATCAATGCCATGCTCCGCAACGTTCTGCATTTCTATATCGAGCGGGAGACCACTTGATTATCTCATCAATGTCATGCTCCGCCATGTTCTGCATTTCTATATCGAGCGGGAGACCACTTGAGTATCTTGTCAATGCCATGCTCCGCCATGTCCTGCATCTCTATATCAAGCTGGAAACCACTTGATTATCTCATCAATGTCATGCTCCGCCATGTTCTGCATTTCTATATCGAGCGGGAGACCACTTGAGTATCTTGTCAATGCCATGCTCCGCCATGTCCTGCATCTCTATATCAAGCTGGAAACCACTTGATTATATTGACAATGCCATGCGCCGCCATGTCCTGCATGTTTATATCAACTGTGATTCCAGTTGATTATCTTGACAATGCCATGCTCCGCCATGTCCTGCATCTCTATGTCAAGCGGGAATACACTTGATTATCTTGTCAATGCCATGCTCCGCCATGTCCTGCATCTCTATGTCAAGCGGGAATACACTTGATTATCTTGTCAATGCCATGCTCCGCCATGTCTGCTATTGATAAAATAACAAGTCGGCCTCGACGTGATGTTGTGTCATCGATTATCCATCACGTTCATCAATTCAGGATGATTCAACATGTTTAAGTTTGCAATCAGCGAACAAAGTGTGCAAACACTCGTGTTTATTCTGTTTATGATTCAGAAAAACAGTTCAGTGTATGAGTATTCCTGGCACTAGTATATATATAGGGTGAATCATAAATTTGTATCTGTAAATGTTAAACTCACGGCATGTGTACGAACAGATTTACTCCGGAAGTCTCCGACAATGGGGTTTACCGGTTGTGTAATGTATGTACAAACACGCTGCTCTTCATTTGAAACGTTAAGTGCAAACGTACGTTTCTGAATTGAATTGAATGTTGTTTAATAGCTCATCAACACAGTAGAGCCAGAGAGAGGGGAAGGATACATAGGAATCCGGGAAGCGTGCCCTACTCTTATTATCGAATAGATTCCTATGGTTCTTTAACGTGCTCGGAGATACACGGGACCGTCCGGTTTACGTCCCCATCCGACGGACGAGGCTAAGGGAAAGTGTCTTGCCCAAGAACAGGAATCTATTCGATAATAAGAGTAGGGCACGGTTCCCTGATTCCTATGGATCCTTCCCCTCTCTCTGGGGGCGGCTCTAAATAACCTATACTGTGTTGATGAGCCGTTAAACAACATTTCAATTCATATATACATGATCATCTTTGAGTTGTATTTGTATCGCTTGTGTTGCTAGCTTATCCCCAACAGTCATCTAGACTATCCCGTTTTAATCGTCCGGGAATATGATAAGATCGAGGTTTGGTACACCTGAAAATCCTGTTTAAACCTACAAAGCCGAGTCAATGGTTTTAATTATAAATACTAAATTACCGAAAAAGAATATAACACGTGTTTTTCTTCACATAATACTCATAAAAGAGCGATGTTTACATAAAAGTCCTGTAATCAATATTGAGTATTAAATAGTTTATATTAAAATCGCGTAGATATAGGCAGAATAGGCAGAGGCTCTTTAAGTATATGTTTTAAAAGGTCATCGAACTTCTCTGCTTTTTTTTTTGTTTGAAAATGGATGTTTAATTCTTATGTGATAGTTCCTAATTATGTTTGTAGATGATATATCTTAATATTTAAGAGATTATGTTCATTAAATGCTATATTTTCCTCTGCAATAGCTTGTGTTGAATGCCTTATAGTTACGTTCTTTCGATAGAACCCGCTTTTATATAAATAAACATTACATGGGAAGTTTTGGTGTTTGTCGGTTTTACCGCTACGAATATTAGACTATGGTTGCTATTGCTTTTCGACGTAGTTATATAGCCTAAAACTCCGTGCTACCACTGATTGTTATAAGGTGAAACATTCTATTCAATGTCTGATATTTATTTCATTATATATGCTTCTTTGTAACGTGGAATGTGATTTTTTTAAAGAAACTGACCCGCCAAATAACGGCACATTTACACTACAATACCGTTTATCATAACTAAATCCAAATGTTCAGGTCAAATAAATAATGTATAATTAAAAGGTTAGTTTTTTTGAATAAATGTGTTAAATGAATTAGGAGTTGATAACTCTTAGTTCAATGCTCCAGTTTTGAGGTTATATACGTGTATATATCGTGGGCAGTATCTTTAGAAACGGTGTACACATGTTATGCAATTTGGATTGGTTGGTAGGATGGCTACTTTGATGTACCTAGCCTACTACCTGCATTGTTTTGCAAACGATTGATCTATTGCTGGAGAAGCCACGATCAATAAAATCGCTAGACTATATAGTAGGAGTAGCAGTTATGTCATTAATGTTGACATTATTTCTTGATGGAAGTGTCTAAGACAGTATCAGGTTAAGAATGACTTCCTGTTGGTAAACGAATCGATATCTGTCGCGATATATACATCAATAACTACATTCTAACTGACAGCATTGGTTGAATTAGGTTATAATATAAAGAGAATACAAGCAAGGTTTCACGCAAGCGTAAAATAGCTGCCGAGAGACAAGAAGTTAACATAATAATATATCAAGTCCCGGGTGTTAAAACAATATTGAAAAAAATTAATGTTGTCACGGAGACATAAACACGCCACGACCGTTTCTTTCTTACATTCTTCCCGACTTTTACCATCAGTTATTCCTACCAAGCGTTTTAAATTCTGTTCAAGTACCTTGACATGCCTTACATCACCCTTGTAACACGACGTGCTAGAAGTACACATCAGCATAGAAATACAATTGTTCACATGTATTAAAGGGATACGTGTGCGTTAGAGTGTGCATTACAACACATATAAACTGTTCACTGTTACCATGTGTAATTATAACATTGCGTTATCAAAGTGAAAAATGTAAAGGAACTGTTGCTACCTTACCATTAGCAATAATGAAAACAATAATAATTGAAATTTAAAAAAAAGAGAAGGAAATCAACAGTCTTGAACCCTACCTTCCTCGGAAATAACACGACGAGGCTTGTGAATGTTTCGTCGCTTAAAGGCATTTGCTGTAGTTTTCCATGCGCAGCTTCTTTGGGCGACTTCGCTTCTAAAACTATTGGATGGATTTTCCTAAAAATTTACTGGAATGTTGCTTTTGATGTCTAGTTCTATTTTTTGTCTTTTTTTTTTTTTTTGAATTTTTTATTTTATTTAGTTTAGTTTTTTTTGTTTTTGTTTATTATCTTTATTTAAATAAAGGCCTATTATTAGATACATAAAATAGGAAAAATATAGCATTTTGTAAAAATTCCAACACAATTAAAAAATTTCAGTATAATGGTACGGTTCCAAAAACCAATATTAAATCTCAATATGCATGGTGACCTATACATTTAATTGAATACATTGTCTAAATATATGTTCAAATAAGTGCCTAGGAAGTTTGAACAAATTCTGTTATTAGGAACATAACAAAAAAGGAAAATATACCAAATTGTATCATTATGGGCTAATTTGTGCATAAATTGTGGTAATGGTCTCAACAATTTTGTAAAAAAATATAGGTTTTACATAAAGATGAGCTTTAAATGTTATTGTAATTAAATGTTCTTTACTTTAATACAATTTTAGCAGAATGAAAAAATGATTAGACTTCAAAAATATCTTATTTAGCTATTTTATGGACTTGTTCAACTTTTTGGACAGATTGACATGACGGTGGCATTACAAATTATTTTTTAAAATTTTAACAAGCATGGTGACCTACCATTATTTTTGCCTTTTCTGTCTATATATATAACCGACTTACTGTACAAAAAGTTTAAAGAAAATCTGTTATGTAGAAAAAAATATAAAAAATGTCTTTAAATACATGCTACATTCAGTAGACTGGTTTACGAAAACGTCATTTTAGCAAGTGAAATGGTAACCTTTCAACATTACAAAATATGTGTTTATACCATTCAAGTTTTTCAGACGAGTTCTCTAGGAATTCAAGTTGTAAAGCATGCTTATCGACACTTACATGAGTCACAGTCTGTTAACCATAGACAGATATAAAAGCTATATAAGGGCAGGGATACGTTATAGGGAGGAGAAACGGGCTCGTTTTGCCGATTTATGTTGTCGCGCATGTGTTTCACTACTCCGTGAAAATGACTACTGCCGGTTGTTTCGCGAGTATGTGAAAAACAGCAAATTCTTATCAATTATTACGCTTACCAACTCAATAAAGGTGCTAAATGTAAACATAAGTATTATTTATTCACAATGTGTCCTCTGATACAGAGCGTGTATTTGTTTGCATGTTTAAAAGCGCATTTTACCAGACGGTTCCGTGTAACAAAGATGGCGCCACTCTGCGCCAAATATAAAATGGTGACAGTGTATAGCTATTGCAAACGAGATACGAGACTACGGGTTATTTAGGCATTAATAATAACAAAAAGTGAATAGTAAACATATTTATCTTTGTCAGGAAGGTAATTTCATGGTGGTGATTATAAGACAAAGCCTAAAAAGAGGTGATGAAAATGGGCCTTTTGAGATATCAGCTAAATTTTTAATTTTATAGAATTAAAAATGGTGTGGAGATATTGCAAACGAGATACGAAGTATGGGTTATATTAGGCATTAATAATAACAAAAAGTGAATAGTACACATATTTATCTTTGTCAAGAATGTAACTTCGTGATGTTGATTATAAAAGAAAGCCGTAAAAAGGGGCTGTAAAAACTGCCTAATTTGAGATGCTGGATGAAATTTTAACTTTTCAAATGTAACGCGCTTACGATCGATTTACCTGTATCGATAAAATAGTAAATGGCGGCGTTCTAGCGCGACAACATAAATCGATAAACTAGAGCGTTTATGAACCCGTTTCTCCTCCCTATAACGTACTCCCTGATAAGGGTCAGCTGTCTTCGGCAGCTGAATTATGTCAGTGTATTTTACTATCAAGTCTTTTTCAGGCGACGCTTAGAAAACAAAGAACGACGAGGCATTTCTGATGGTTTATTAGTCAGAATGCTATGCTTGCCGAAGACGCGATATTGAATTTGTTTGCATGACATTGTATGACGTACAATAACCGCCGAGGAATTCCGCATGATTTTGCTTTTGAGTCGTAGTCTAAATCATCTGCGACGCTTGCTTGTTTTCAATGCGAACGTTTAGAATAGTTCTTCTCAAAAAAGTTTGAAGTTTGCCGAGATTCTGGTATCGTTTCTGATTGGCTGATACAGATGCATCTTCTACCGAAGATATACAGAACGGCAGAAAGACACTAATTTAATAAACAAAGATGCAAACTTCATCATTATATCGACGAACTAATTTGGATGGTCAAAACTACTATAATTAAAAAAAAAAATACAGACATGTGTTTCCGGTTTAAAAAAAAATTTCTGCACAAAGGGTCAACACGTTTGTATTTACGATCAAGCGTCGAAGATGATCAAGAGTATTTGAGTCACTGCCAGATAAATAACAATGTATCAGGTCACTTCTTTGTCAGTCAAAAAGTACATATCTGCATGATAAACACGTTAAAATGCATCACAAAAAGCAATAATTAAAAGTCTACATTATATGTATATGAATATCTATCACTTTTGTAATCTCATACAGTATGGTGCTATTTGCAAATCTTTTGCGAAATATACGTCAGCAAATGCTATTTCTGTCAATATGCTCTCAAATTCCATCTGACTAGTTTTATGAGATATACTTTGAAATACACCATAGGTGATGAATAACACCGCTTAAATTCCAAATCAAATCGCCATAATTCTGTAATAAATTAGGCAATCAACAATGGGGGATGTTCAGGGACATAAGGTCATCCGTTGTTATGTGTATACAGTTTGGGAACAAAACATTCAAACCTGTTTGAGGAATGCAAGTAATAACAGGAGAAACGTCTGCAGTCCCATGTAGTTACTACATGCAATTGAAGGCGTGTCTAGAATGGTAATAAATGTGATCTGTCAGGTCAAACCAGGGTCAGTTCCCTAGAATGTAAACAAGCCTCTATGAGAAAATTGTGGACCATGCAATTTTGAGATGAATGCATACACACTGTATATATGGTTTATCCACGATTCTCTGATCTACCTGCACATAATCCCTGTGAGGTGATGATGCAGTATGGGTTGATTACATGAAAACACAGTTTTTATAATATTGCATAGTTTACAGTTTTATGTGTCTTCATAATGTTTGGTCATAAACTATATGGCAAGCTATTTTACTGTTTATTTAATGTTACAGATATATACATTAAAGTAGATATGCAGATATGAGATATTTTATATATTAAAGGAGATATCTTATATATTTGTAGATATATATTGATTAAGAAGACATCTTACAAAGTATGTCAGATATCGTCATTAATAAATGAGATATCTGATCTAAATTTGTAATTCAGATACATTTTAAACGTTTTGTCTGAATTATTAATGTAATAAACTAATGTGTGGACCCTGAGGGAACTAATGCCTGAATGTATTTTAAACCAGGTTCGGTCAGCGTATCCAAATCCAGTTGGGCAACCATATATGGGACATAAATGGTGGTGATATAATATATATATATATATATATATATATATATATATAAACAAACATTATAATATAAACAAAAATTATCAAACTTTTTTTTATAGAGATATTTTAATGAAAAAAACACAGTTTTACTTCTTACTTATAAAAAAAGATAGACTTGGACATTATTTGAAAGAAAACCTAAAACTTACAGAAATAAATAGATAAAAGAAGTGTGCAGAATTCTTCATAAACCCTGTAATTGGTGAGTACACTGCATGTTTATCTGATAAGAAGGTAGTATGGCTCAATGTTGTGCCCTGAGATGACCCTTTCTGTTTACATCTCCCCAGTAGCTACTGTTTACATCACATGACCAGGGTCAAAGGTGAAATTTCAAATTAACTGTCATTTTCCTGTTGAAAATTTCGAAAATTTGGACTATAAAATATATAATTATAGTGCTTTGAGGGCAGCTTCAGAAACAGCATATAGTTTGATTAGTAGAGGATGAATTCATGCATCAATGGGAGCATTCTTTTTAAAATATGATGTAGTATTTTCAGAAAAAAGTCAGAAATATATGTCCTGAGTGAAGACAGTCTGAGTTCTATTTGAATTTGAATTGATTGACATTTTGTGGGCGGAGCTTTCCCTTTTATACTTGAGCCTGGGGTTTAAAGCCGGGTTTTAAATAGTGCATGCAAGCTTTCACAACAGATTTTAGTTTCTTCTTAACATTACAGTATTTATGATACAACCTTTTTTCAAGTTTCTGACAAACTGGATATAAACTTAAGCAAATTCTAAGTAAAGGAATGTGACTAATTATATACATAAAGGGGGATATTAAATACTGAAAATATTCTGAAACCGTTTTTTTCTGTGTTTAGTAACAGTGACCTTAATCCCAATGACCTCAAATGCAATCCGAAGCTTCATTTTCGTATAAGCTAGCTATCCTGAAAGTTTCATGCCAATACCTCATTCCTAACTAATGTTATTGAGCGGAAACAAAACTTAGAACTATCACTGAATGTGATGAACACCCACCAATAAATTTTAAGCGAAATAAAGGGCCATAATTCTGTAATAAATTAGGCAGATGAAGAGAGACATAAGGTCATTCGGTGTTATATTTATATGAAATTTGCCAACAGCCCATTGAAGGCAGACTTCCACTTTTGCCTGGATAGAACCAGTACTGTTTACCTCCTACCTACCATCCGTAAGAAAATGGCGTAAAACACCTTTCAACCAACCAATCTGTTGGATCGTGTAAATGAGTTTACCTCGAAGTAAACAAATTACAGACACAAGCATATTCAAGGTATATGCCCAAAACATGTAGACTGAAATCTTTAAATTAACGAATTCATAATCTAATAATGATTTTATCAAACAGTAAGTGATTTAAAACTCATGTCAAAGCCTTTGAAGAGTACTGAACACCAGAACAGTGTGTTTCAGTGTTTGTTTGTATGGTATGGTGTTTTACGTCCTTTTCAAAACATGAAAGGTTATTAATGACGGTCGATTTATTTTTGTGGTGGAGGCAGACCATCCATTGTTCCTGTGTAGAACCAGTATTGTACATCTCTCTCCATCGTAAGAATCTACACTTCCTCACTTATAGGTCGTTTCTACACAGCGGTGAGAGGCGAGAAGGTTTACAACCAAAGGCGCTAACCCCTCGGCCATGCAGACGTTGAAAACCACAAATAGCTATACATCGCATCTAGGACAAGGCAAGATACTCACTGGCATATTACAGACGACAGTCGCCATCCCTAAATGATTTATATCGGGAATTACCATTACGCCATATATAATAGTGGAGACATATCTCAGACAAATTCCTTCCTTGAATACTATTGTCAGAGGTATTTTTTTTTAAATTGCGACACATCGAACTAGGACACAGATTAACTCCGTAATTGGCTTAAAAATTCGTCTTATAGTCTTACATCCATGGCCGGGATGGTTAATGCCTTTGAAACCTTCTCGCCTCTCAACGCTGCGGGTTCGAATCCTACTGGCGGCTCGACTTGTAAGTGAGAAAGTGTCAATTCTTACGGATGGCGGGAGGTATACAGCACTTGTTCTACCCACGAAAAATTGGGTGGTCTTCCTCTATTATAAAAAAAATCGACAATCATATATGTCCTAGAACATGTGCTTAAAATGACATAAAATACCATTCAAACAAAGACTATTGTTTTTATAGTTTGAGAATCTCAGGTTATATTAGCTTGCGAAAACTATGCTGTTATGGTTAAATGCATTATTTTAATCATACTGGTTCTACCGAGGAAAAAGTGAAAAGACATTTCGGATGGTTGATTTTCGGACGCATATAGTATATATATGGGGTTGGACTGGTATATTATGTTGGCTCCTTAACAAATAAGGAATATCTCATTTTACAAGTGATGTCACCAGATGAAAAACAAACTGTGAAGTCAATGATATGCATTTCTGTCAATAAACATACCTAGGCATGCATAGATGCTACACATCCAGACTGTTTTTTTTGTGTTATTCTCCAAAATTAAATCCAGTCAGAAAAGAATATATGTGTGAAGACATTTTCCGCAAGTATTAACAAGAGATGGCAATATGTCGCTTATTCGTCTTCGAAACAATACATTTCTCGAGGATGCGCACTTCTTTAATTGGTGATGATGATATCGCAGTCAGCGCAAACGCCTATAATGAAATTGTGCGCACAAGCCAATATTTACAAAGTTCAAGGGGACAATATCCTGGTAAAATAATCGCATCCCAAATGTGTTGCATTATCTTAAGATTAGTGCAACTTCCTAATTTTTTTTTCAATTACTGCTGAAATAGCTGAAAGCAGAAACCTAATAATCAAAATGCATCAATAACAGACAATTCTGTGTAATGGTACTGGCACTTCAATCTAGATTGTCATTTAAAGAAATCCTGGAAATGCGTTCCCTGAAAAATGTCAGAACGCGTTTATCAGTAAAATAGATTCCAATTGCGTGTATCCTAACCCGTCACCCTGTCACACTCATGCTGCCTGTCGGTGTAAGATAATTATTAAATATGGCTAGCTATTTCATTGTCACGGAGCTTGTTTACGAGATATTTAGAATTGTACGAAGAGCAAGAAGGGCTTCTCTCCGTCTCCGTCGCTAGCTTATCTCCCATTTACCTAGTTCCCTTTTTCTTCAGCGTATGGACTTCGTCTTGGCGTTTAGTTACTCAACATTCATGCTTACTATTAAGCCCTCATTTCTCTCGATTGTATACCCCCACCCCACTACCACGTATCACGACCACATCTACATGCTCTCGACGCCCCAACGCCCCAATGCCTCACCCATACAACACAACCAGCTTACCCTCCCTCTCGCCTGCATCGCCGCTCCCTCCTCACTACTTTACCTCACCCACATGCATCACCACCAATGTCTAATTAAATCTTATTCTGTTATATATTATTGTATTCAGTATTTAAGAACACCACATCTATGTACATATATTAACGTTTAATAAAACAACATCGAGTGTAGATAGATCAACGTTTGTTTATCAACCTTTGTTTTCTTCTCTGATTACGTGTGTTTTAAATGTGCCTTGATTACTTCCGTAGTTTCATTTGCCTATTCTATATTGCTGTAGAAGTTCTTCGAGGGACAGAAAGTACAGTTTCATTAGAAAATCGATTATTATCATCAAGTGTTATGGAATTAATGGGTCTCCTATTTTATCCGTAATTGTCGGATATAACAGCGTGACCAATGTCCCTAACTAGGATATGGGAAGATCGCTATTGGAAAACCAATAAATCAGGACATAGTGACCCACTACACACTCTACAGGCTTATCAATCATCTATAGTGTCTAAAAGCTTTCAGATGAGCTGCTACAAACTATCTGCAAGTAGTAATGGTTGCCATGATTGTTTTTATCAGAATGAAGAAAAAAAATCGAGACCATTACGTGGCCCTGCTTTAATTCCATTTAAGCGATGTGAAAGCTTATATTAGCAGGATTTCATAACAGATATTTCAACAATGAAACATGTTTAAAACAGGTTTTACGGAATCAATGTGATAACCGAATGTATCACGACACAGTCTACGAACTTCGGAAATCTCGGCTTTATACCCTATCACCAAAGAAACCATGGGTAACCAATATTTTCATGTTTACTTCCGGTGTATTGGAGTGTATACGAAATTAAGGTTGTATTTCATACACAAGCCAACCATGTTTTCGCTTCCTGGAGAAGGGGTTGGACGGGGTATGAAAGTTAATACTCGGACCACGTAATGCAAAACACCCGTCAATTTCCAAAAAAAATAAGAACAAAACCTCAGCTTATTAAATGTTTGTCCTGTTACAAATATATTTGATATGAATTATTTTTCCCCCAAAAAATAAGAGATTATTGTACGTATATGTGTATTTCTAATGATAAAAACAGAGGCTATGTGTAATGGGGTTTTCCTATGTTGCACAAAAGGTATATTAAGGGCAGATTCAAAACAGTTTGCACAATTTTCGTAAGATGATTTGGAAAGATTAATCAGGACTAACGTTTCCGAAACCACACACAAACCTATCCTCAGAAGTGTAGCTTTATTTCGTGATTATCTAGGTACTGAAAATAATGAAAGAAGTATCAATGTTGTGACGTTTTATCTAAAAAAAAAAATCAGCAGGACCGAATATGCAGTTTTCGGTATGATAGAAAAGAATTATATTCCTATGAGGTAGACAGTGAATATTGTCAACCTATTGTTCGCCTCGGTCGACGTTGTATTCCCCTGATTGACAATATTCACTGTCACCCTTACAGAAATGCTACATGTATATAACGTCATGTTTTATTTTGAGATTCTAGTCATTTAGGAGTACGCGGAACTGCAATATAGAAACCAGTGTATTACAACTAAACGTTGTATTGCACTTTAATCCTGAAGAAAACGAATTTAATCCGAGAAATGCAAGACACTGTTTTATTAACAACATTAGTGGTTTTCGATTCCTCTTTCGTTTATTTGATAAGGAACAACAACAAAAACAGCCATTGTCCGTTAGAAAAAAATGGGGTGTTCTGCATCTACCACAAACAATCGACCGTCACATATGGCCTAAAACGTGCCACAAATGAAGTAAAACACCATTCGAATCAATTATAACCGCTGATTCCACAGTATCTTGTTCTTAGATGGTATCAACTCACGCTCTATTTTGGTTTTGCGACCTTATATTGCAAATGACGTAAATACTTCTACGACTCAGGGAATATGGTGTCCGCAAGGCAGATTGTGTCCGCAGGGGGCGTCTCAACGTGATCAAGTGTAAGGTGGTATTATAACGTATTGGGTGGAGAAAAGTAAATTGAACTGAAACTTGTTTAACGGCTCATTAACACAGTACAGGTTATTTAGAGTCGCCCCAGAGAGAGGAAGGTGGTATTAAAGCTTAGGGAGTGGTGAAGAAATGACTAAATAAGGAAATTTGAATCTTGTTAATCAACACATTATAAGGTTATTTAGAGCCGCACCAGAGAACGTAAAAGATGGTAGAATAACCTATTTGAATTGAATTGAATCTTGTTCAATGGCTCAGCAACACATTATAGGTTATTTAGAGCCGCCCCAGAGCAATGGGAATGTGGTACTGTAAATTACTGAGAGGTGAAACATTGAATTGAATTGAATCTTGTTTAGCGGCTCAGCAACACATTATAGGTTATTCAGGGCCGCCCCAGAGAAATGGGAATTTGGTTTTGTAAATTACTGAGAGGGGAAAGATTGAACTGAATTGAATCTTGTTTAGCGGCTCAGCAACACATTATAGGTTATTTAGGGCCGCCCCAGAGAAATGGGAATGTGGAATTGTAAATTACTGAGAGGTGAAACATTGAACTGAATTGAATCTTGTTTAGCGGCTCAGCAACACGTTATAGGTTATTTAGGGCCGCCCCAGAGAAATGGGAATGTGGTATTGTAAAATACTGAGAGGTGAAACATTGAATTGAACTGAATCGTGTTTAGCGGCTCATCAGTACATTTTAATTATTTAGAGCCGCCACAGAGATCATGGAAGGGTACATAGGAGTCCAGGACCCGGAACTACTCGTATTATCGAATAGATTCGTGTGGTTCTTTAACATGTTCGGGGATAGACTCCGATACACGGTACCACCCAGTTTACGTCCACATCCGAAAGATTAAAGCTTAAGTTTTTATTGTATGTATTTGATTGATTTGCCCAAGGGTCTTTTCAGACTTATTTATTTAACATTTTATATATTTATATTTGATCAGTTTATGGAGGATGGCCTCCAACCGTCATACACTTATGCCGAGACAAATAATTTTTCTTTCTTTCGACCCAAATCCCCCATGTTCAGTAAAGTTCTAAAACTAGAAAAAAGAGAAAAAAACCTCTAGATTGGCCTAAGAAGCGTTTTACGCATCGTATCGGATCTATAAGTAAAATGATATATATAAATAGCAACGTAATTTGGATAAACACCTCAATGGTTTATTCTCTTGTTGCTCTGGCTTCTGCTACTGGTGAGGATGATAGCTAATTCTATCATGAAGACATAAATAACGGACACCTAGTGTTCACTTTTAACTGAGGTTATAAATAATATAATTAAATCTTAGAAAGAAAAAGAAGAAACAATGAAACTTCAAAAAATTATTTAATTGTATGTAAGCAGTTTTAGTCAACATGATACTGTATTTAATATATTCAAGAAAGCTTCTTATACGTCACCACTATTTCAAAGATATAACCGGACTGAACACACATAGTGCAAATTAGACCCAAATCCACGGTTTTACATGTGTCACTAACAGTTTTTTTGTTTGTATGGTGTTTTATGTCATTTTCAACACATGTAAGGTTATATATGACGGTCGACATTTTGTGGTGGAGGCAGACCACCCACCTTTTCTTGGTAGGACCAGTACTGTACACCTCCCGCCATCCGTAAGAATGAAACTTTCTCGCTTAGAAGTCAAACTCCCAGTGGGATTCGAACCCGGTTAACAGCGCAACGTCGTTAACCCCTCTGCCACGGATGTAAGTATGAATTATCCATTAGAAGTTGCTTCTTTACACACACATAGTGGATAGAATAAAGTTAACTTTACCCAAACCCATGTTCAGTAGATACACTAAATATAGCCAGGACCCGTCTATCTGAGTCCCTGATACGGCATAACATTTTATATAATCAGAGTCGATGTAATATGGATACAAACATGTTTTCTTTACAAAATACCATGTCATACGTCCATATATTAAGCTTATGACCCGGTCGATTATTAAACACACGCGTGCGGCAAAAATCAACTAATCTAGGTTTAGTAGACATAGTTAACATAAACTAAAGACTCTCAATGTCACGGTCTGAACGTGTTAAAATGATTTATAAGCAAGAATTATCCATATGATGTTGCTTAGTTACACTAATATACGGCAAAATTCAACTAATCTAGGTTCAGTAGACAGAGTTAACATAAAATATAGACTCATATCCACGGTCTGAAAGTGCTAAATTCTTTATAAGTATGAATTATCTATGTAATGTTGCTTAGTTACACTAATATAGCGGGCCGAATAAAGGTACGTCTACCGAATACACATTAAACATAACATAACATCATATAATTATAATAAATATAAATGCAATCTAGTTACACATCTGTTTCCCTTACAAAATTAACTCTAAATCTGGCCAAATATAATTGTGTGCGGTATGAATTTCATTTTTTTTTTTTTTTTTTTTTTTTTAATTTTTTTTATTAAGGCATCAATATTTTACATTATTATATAACCTATAAATAGACGCGTTTTCATTGGCTAAAAAGTAATTTTTTAGAAAAAATATCTAGCGATATTGACCTGTTTTTTTGATATTGACCTGTTTTTTTGATATTGACCTGTTTTATATAATTGTTTTTTTGATATTGACCTGTTTTATATAATTGTAAATTGAGGGTTATATAATAAAACAGTTATGGACTTTTCAGCTGTTATACATGATGTTGATATGTACCAAAAAATCATTATTGACCTCGGCTATCGCCTCGGTCAATAATGATTTTTTTGGTGCATATCACATCATGTATAACAGCTGAAAAGTCCATAATTGTATAATATCCATCGCCATCAGCCCTGCAATGTGCAAATGAGTTGTCTCTTATTAGTATCATTATGTAATAATCATTAACGGCCTAATGAGATACCACAGTAAATTGCGTAACAGTAATTATCGACCCGGCGGGGTAATAATTATATATGGCACGCAACTGACCGTGGTATCACATTAGGCGGTTAATGACTATTACCTGGGCTGATAATTAAAGATTCAAGATTCAAGATTCTTTATTAAGTAACGTAAACATTACAATGTTTCTTGTTACGTGATACAATGAATAATATTATATACAACAGTCAGTCATGATAAGTATGTGCATATACATGAAGGCAATGAGCAAAAAATTCATACCGCACACAATTATATTTGTCCGGATTTAGAGTCCTTTTGTAAGGGAAACAAGTTTGTATCTCGGCTAACACTCCCCACTCCACCCACGTCTCTTATACACGCACATATACACGTGTAGTAATGAATTACCCACACTCCACTCCTACACACACACATACACATATACACGTGTAGCAATTTGGAACTGAATAAATCATACGTTTACAACTTATCGATCAGTTATTTCAATGTATTTGGGTAATATATTTGGGTCTATATTACATTTATACTATCTAGAATTATATTATGTTGTTTTTATTTATTGGAAGCAGACATCGTCGTGATCCAACTGAAACATTGTTACATGCGGCACCCCCTCCGCCCAGCCCTCTCATACACGCACACATTCATGTGTTGCAACGAATTCATACGTGTTACCCGCGTGCCGTATTACAATTAATGTCATCGATATTACGGTAAATGAATCAAGGATTAAAGGGACAACGGCCATTGTGCTCCACAGACTTATGTAAAGAAAGACTCTCATGACAAATTTACATCCGAAAGCTCATTATTTAATAATATAAAAGATTTACTCTTAAAGTAAAAATAACTTCGACCAAAATCAGAATAAAATAAATGTTTAAGTTACGCACACTGGCTCATTAGTTTAGTCGGGTGGAGGTAATGAACGGTTTTAGTTGAGAACCGCTGTCAAGACTTAAGTATGAGATTCTTGATTTTTTCCGTGCGTTTACACCTAATAGTGTAGTTTCACTCTCTCTGGGGTGGTTCTAAAAACGTATGTGTTGATGAGCCGTTAAACAAAATTCAATTCAATTTGATTTCCTTATTTAGTCATTATTTCACCACTCAATACGTTATAATACCACTTTCCACTCTCTCTGGGGGTATATAAATCAATTGATGAATCAACCTGTAATGTGTTGATGAGCCGTTAAACAAGAATGAATTAAAATTCAATTTAGTCATTATTTCACCATGCAATATAAAAACCATGCAATATAAAACCACTTTCCAGGCTCTCTGGGGGTATAGACATCAATTGATGTTGATGCTCTGGGCGGCTCTAAATGTCTTATTATGTGTTTATGAGCCGTTAAATTTTTTCAATTAAATTCAATTTACTTATTTAGTCATTATTTCACCGCTCAATAAGTTATACTACCACATCCCCCTCTCTCCACCTCGCTGGCGCCACTGAGTTTCGTCGGTGTGTCTTTGGGCAAGACATATTCTCGTAGTTAAAAAGCCATAGGAATATATTCGTTAGTAAAATAGGACAGGTTACCGGATTCTTACGTATCATCCCCCCTCTCTTGGGCGGCTCTAAGTAGCCTATAATGTGTTGATGAGCCGTTAAACAACATTCGTTTATTTAGGGATAAATTCAAGAGTCCTAGTATGCTTTCGAGTACTTTTATGGAGAATGCATTTCTCATTCGTTAATACGCAATAGCAGTTTCTATGGCTATATTTGCTATATTCTATATCGTTAAAGTTAAATGTGTATGACAACCGAGTTCTGTTTTTGTTTTAAGTAAATTAGTTTAAAAAAATATTTTTTTATATTTATACGAAGTGAACATTGTATTATAATACAATGCGATTTACGAGTCCGTATCAAACACGATATAGTGATCTTTCGATTTAGGACCATCGTTTCGCAGACATCATGGCCTCCTACAAAAGTCAACACTAACTTCTGTGGTTAAGTACCTGGTTAAATGGTTATTCAATACTGTAACAGATAACCTGATGCTGCAAACAGATATTGTTGAAATGCTAATAACTTTTGATTTCATCTACATCTAGACAGACACCCGGAGAGACATAAAAAGTAATGATGCTGATGCGCTCAAGATTAAAGTTGTACTTGCGGCATGATATGTCTATTAGAACATGTAGTCTGGTCGCCAACAAAGATTCTTAAAAACACATTGTCTGGTTCTGACTTTACTGCCGTCGCAGACGGAAAAATTAGCGTGTAGATTGCAGTAGTTATGTCGCCTCTTTCTATGTCTATCATTGGGTCATGTGAGACTCTGACTGAATTGCCACTGGGGGCGGAAAATTAGCGTGTAGATTTCAGTAGGTAGGTCGCCTCTTCCTATGTCTATCATTGTGGCATGTGAGGATCTGACTGAATTGCCACTGGGGGCGGAATATTAGCGTGTAGATTGCAGTAGTCCTATGTCTATCATTGTGGCATGTGAGGATCTGACTGAGTTGCCATCAGGGATCTGACTGAATTGCCATCAGGGGCGGAGAATGAGCGTGTAGATTGAAGAAGACAACAAAATTGTCAACTCGCCTTTTCCGATCTCTACCATTTCGTCATGGCTGTTCACAGGCAATTTAGTGTGTACCCTACCAATCGGTTCTGTTAGTGTCTCACACATTCAGTGTCGTATGCTGTGTACGTTTCTTTCACATACACTGTCACCTGCTGTGTTAGTTTATCGTGACCGAGGAGTTAACGACGTGCGTTGTAATGTAAACCTTCTCTCCTCTCACCGCTGCGGAATCGAATCACTCTGGAGGTCGATTCTTACGGATGGTGGAGGTGTACAGCATTGGTTCTACCAAGGAAAAGTGAGTGGTTTGCCTCCATCACAAACAATCGACCGTCATATATAACCTTACATGTGTTGGGAATGACGTAAAACACGATACAAACATCGACTGTAGCGAACGTTTTCTGATGCCCCTTTAAATCGTATTTTGTGCACAGCATCGGTATTCCCGTGAAACGCATTCTTAGAGTACACGACAATGGTGAAGTGGATAAGACATACTTGATTTATTGTTCTACAGTCATCGATCGATTACATACACTTCCTGTCTTGGTATACGGAAAGCGAACTCTAATATGGAAAAAATATGGTGGTTCCCTGCACCTCATAAATCTCATTACAAGCCAGACGCTTAATTTCTTTGAGAATAAGGATGAAAACTGCTTTCGAGTTAATCAGTCTTTTCATTTTCTATCCACAACTTCTGTAATAATTGTATTATACTGTTCGCGTATAACAATGTAGTTTGTAAAATCATGTTAGCCAACGAGGTACTGTACAGGGTGGCAAAGTTATGAAGTACCTGAATTGTTTACTTTTTTTTGCCGTGAACCCGATCAAAATGTCATGTTCGCCAGTCTGATTTGCAAGTGGAATATACAATACTGTTTGGGATGTATAGTGTTGCCAATATACATTTATTCATTCTCTTGTTTCCTCATTCCATTGTTCTGTTCGGTTCTCTATGTTTATATCATTTTGTCAGATGCTTTGGTGGATAATATATCTGAGTATATTTAATCATATACCTACAAACGACCTTATATATATACTGCAGTAGCCTTTCCAGATTTACTTCTAATTTTCCTTTTCTTCTCTTTTATCAATCTATAACTAGTAATACGAGATTAAGTATTTCAGAAGATTTCCATGAAATGAAATGGGTTAAATGGTTTTGTTCTAAATGTATCTACATTGGTGCCTATAGTTATAATCACTGTCGTGTAACCTGTACGGCTAGCCGATTTTGTTATTTCCAAGATGGCGGACACGTCAACATCGCGAAAAGTAAGTGCCTTATATATATTTTTACTCGTTATTTACTTAATTCGGCGTGACATGCAAATATATGTACGCTGACAGTTAGAAAAATGATTCCTTTACACTCGGCTGCATAGTATGTTACAAATGATATACTACTTTTTGAAAATTCATCGCTGAAGCATGTCAATGTTTGTCGATCTGCAATCGAAGCTAAGAGTCCCGCCTGTTTTAAACCATTACTGGCTTGTTTCTTCACGGATCGAAGCGAAATAACTTGTATTACTTACTTTGTGATGATATATAAATGACCAGGTAACTAATTTCTGGTAAACTATGCAATAAATAAGCAAAATTCTGATTAAAAATATATTAGGCTGTACGGTGCGTTACCATTTCAAATTTGCTACTAACTCTGTACGGTGCATTACACATATATGACAAAATTACTGTATGTATAATTGAGGAGTTTTAATGTGTTTTAGATGTAGACCATTTATACATATTTTTGTTCTTTTAAATAAGAAAAGTTGTTTTATTTTTAGTTTCAGAGTTTCAAACTTTACAAGTTATAGCAAGACACATAGTTAGATAGTTAAGTATATGTTGCTCTTTCAGATTTTATGTTGAACTTCGTTGTTTTTCTACAGTTTTGTATCTTGATACTGACCGTTCCAAGTCGATAACCCTGTCTTCACAACCCTTTCTGTTGTATTTTGTATTTTTCGTTGAATAGTTAATTGAATATTGCTCCTTGTTTGCAGTGTACAGTGCGGACCTACGATGCCATTGTGTTTGGACGCTGTGGTTTCTATAGGACCCTATATCTCATTTTTGTTACAAGAATACTTATTCTTAATTACAATTCTACGAATTTCAGATTGTAATTAGAAAGAAAAACACATAATAGTTTTGTATTTGAAAAATTATGCTTGCACTCTAAAACTGTCGTGTACCGCCTAAGTCTGGTTATCGAGAGTGAATTGGTTTAAACATATTTTACTTTACATGTTTTTACAACATAATATTTGTACACAATAGAAGGAAAAGGATTAGAACGAAAGTAAAATACATATGATGTTCTTTTCCTTGGTATAATATTAATTGTACACAACTGATGATATGCTTAACAGCAGTAATTTGATATGTTTGATATATAAATTCTGGAGGTATGAGCAAATGAATAGTGGTAAATAAAATAGTTTATACGTATTACAAAATACCTTATTTTATTAAATGAAAGAAACGTAAGATAGTAGAGTAATAAGGCGTTCAAAATGAAAGAAAAAATAGAACAACCTGAAAGGTTAAATCAAGTAGAAGAGAATACAATTTAAATGTCATTTTATCATCGTTGCTTGAAATGGGGGTGGGGGGGGGGGGGGGTGGGGGTGGGGGGGGTGGGGTGTGGGTGTAAATGGGGATTGACACACGGAAGGGGTGCTGCCGTTTTGGAACTTGCATTTTTTCAAATTAAGATTGCCGTGTGTCCCTTTAAAAGTTGGCATACATCCCACTGCCACGTGACGTCACAACACAATGCTGGACTGGATTATATTACTGTATTTCAAATATCAATAAGCTTATTGCTTTTTTGCAGGAACATGGTGTAACGTAAGGCTAAATAATACATTAACTGCACCATACTAGACATGTTTATGGTTCTCGACGAGGTCGTTGTCTTGTTTTGTGTGTGTTTGTTATGGCATTCCGGATTATCTGACCAGGCGATTGGCTGCCCAATCAGTCTATACTACTAATTCCTTGTTTGTGATATGGTACTTCAATGAATCATTTGTTTTAACGGTGTTTTACGTCATTTTAGCACATGATAGGCCATATATCACTGTCTGTTGTTTTTTATGGTAGATGCAGACAATCCCATTTTTCTGGGTAGAACAAGTACTGTATACCTCCCAACATCCGTAAGATGAGAGGCCAAACGTTTTCACGATTCATATTAATATTGCTCTACAGAGTGTTTTTTTTGAGTATGCTCCGAAGGGAGGGGACATACAGTAATCGCGCTGACGGTCCGTTAGTCCGTCCTTTCCTTTCTTCGATTGTCCGTCCGACGTCCATTCGTTTGTTTGTCCGCGATAAACAATCATGTCTCAGCCAGAACTTTGAAAGTACTGAAAGGAATTTCATGAAACTTCACGCAAATGTTAATCCCTATGCGAGGTGTGTCACATGTAATAATCCGGTCTTTATCTCCTCAAAGGTCAAGGTTACCTTTGGAGGTCAAAGGTCAAATGAACTTCGCGGGCATTTGTCACTTACTGGTTACATTTCTTGTTTTGTTATGCTAGTATATTATTTATATCATTTACATCGCATTTTCCTATCCGTTATTATAGTATTATTTTCCTATTAGTTCGTGTGAGCATGATTCATATTAATATTAGTCTTCATAGTTTTTTTTTGTTTATGCCTTAATGTTGTGTTTGTGCCAATTGTGGGAGGGATTACGTTTCCAAATACGGATAGACACAGCGAGAGATATTTCGAAAGGTAAACATTCCAGAAGAAAAGTCTGTTGAAACAATGGATAATCCTACAAAAGATGCCTAGATGGACGAGATATTTTTTCCCTTAGGTGATGTTTATGCATGCCCGCGTGGTATTTAAAGTAGATATCCCGCCAACAACAGCAAAATGTTACACCATGTGTACACCGTTTCTAAACGTACTGACAACAAGGTATATATATATAACTTACACATTTTGGGAATCCAACATCTACATACATAATATAAATGGCTTTAACCATCCAGACCAAATCCAAAAACTGGAGCGTTGAATTAAGAGTTACGAACTCATAATTCATTTTACGCATATTCAATCATGGGTATTTTCATGGATAGGGTTTGGATACACGCGTTTGTAGTGCACTTTTGCACGTAGTGTCTTCAAGGCGTAGTCTTTTGAAATACGGCGGTTGATTATGCAGGCATAGCTTGATGTCTTCTCCCTTAATGAGGTCGATCCTGATACCTACTTATTCTACAAAGGACCACATCGTAGCTCTATTGTAGGTACACACCATAAGAGCTATGCTTCTCGAAGCTAATAACATGCTTACAGTTTCTTTTGCAACCGTATACTAGTACCACATAAGCAAATGGTTTTATATTGAAACCATATAACAAATATGCCAAAGGTTTCTATTGAACACATATATGTCAAACCATATAACACATATGCCATCGGTTTTCCTTTCGATACCATATTACATGTATGTCTATTAGATACCATATTACGTAAAATGCCATCTCTATGTAATGTATATGGGATCTTTTACTGTTAGAGGCCATATAACATATACAATTACGTCATATTGTTTCTACGATGTTCATCAGGAAAAGATGAACAAACGATGTTACCCCAATTAAAAAGCGCGGTGTTTGATTTAAACGTTAGACAGAAAACGTCAAAATCATTTCCGTTTAAAAACTAAATGTAACTGGGCGTATATGGACAACTCACTGAAAGTTGCATAATGGGACTCTATGGCGACCAATATGCGTTTCAACGCTAATGCCAGAGGGATGGATAGCCTTATCATACACCCTTTAATAATGTCGAAGGGTTAGATATCCCTATCGCGCGCACACGCGTGCAAAATGTCAGAAGGTGAGATAACCATATGTTTCCTATGTTCGAGGGTAGGATAGCCCTATCTCACAAGTTTATAATGTCCGTGGGCTGGGTAACCCTATCAGGCACACACGCGTCTAATTCCGACACGTATTTATATTATCCGATGGTTCCGGTCATTTAAAAACCCCATATGTTTTGTCATCCAATGGGATGAAAACATGTAAAAAACATTCTAATCCATCGACAAAATTAGTTTCTATATTTGCAGTGAAACAATTGTTCTCAGGGGAGTTTGTTGCCAATATGTTTCGAATGGCTGGGTTTAGATTAGTGTTACACGTTGTTTTGTAACAGAATGTTCAGGCAAAACTATTAAGCAATAAACTTTACTACGTATTTACGACGTTGATTTCAACACTGAAGCACTTTGTGGCAAGATGAAACTGGAAATAAAAATGCATTTGAAGGACAGAAGAACGTCTGAAAACAAACAGATTCTGGCTTTAAATGTCGCTCTAAGGGTAACTTTCACAATGGCTTATCGACAAATAAGGACCGATCAATTAGGTATACGTGTTTTACATAAATAAGAACACATTAAAGCGTGAATAATGCATACTAGTTTCATGGTGCTCTTAAAGTACACACTCTGCGTCATCGAAGAACATTCCTTTCACATTATGTCAATATAAAATAGAGTAACAAGCATAGTTTTACGCAAGCGTAAAATAGCTGCCGAGAGGAAATAGCATATATCTGGGTAGGGACTGGAAACGAAGTTTAACATAATAACATATCAAGTCACGGGTGTTAAAACAATATTGAAAAAAATTGACGTAAACACGCCACGACCGTTTTTTTTTCTTACCAGACACATTCTTCCCGAGTTTTACCATCAGTTGTTCCTACCAAACATTTTGAATCAAGGTGGGCGACCTCGCTTCTCTCTGTTCAAATACCTTGATTTGCCTTACATACTGATTACAATTCAACTTTGGAGCACGACGTGCTAGAAGTACACATCAGCACAGAAATACAGGTGTTCACATGTAAGGGATGCAGGTGCGTTAGCGTGTGCATTACAACAGACGTCTCACTGCTACCATGTGTAATTATAAGATTGCGTTATCAAAGTGAAAAACTCAAAGAAACTGTTCATTGCTACCTTACCATTACATGTGCAATTATGAAAACCATAAAGACATCGACTAGTGTATAACACGGCGGTATTTACGAGAATACCGCATTATAAATGGGTATTATTCCATTAAAATACAGATTTGCACTTATTCCATTCCAATACTTGCGTTTCATTCAGTTTCATTGTGCTCCGTGAAAAATCCCGGACGTGAAGATCCCGGAAATATTGCCGCATTCTACACTTTAGTAGACTGCTCTTGAGGCAATAAAACGGCAAGCTTTGAACATTGAAAAATATGTGTTTATACCATTCAAGATTTTTAGACGGGTTCACTAGAAATTGAAGTTGTAATGCATGCTTATTGTCAGCTACATGATTCACAGTCTGTTAACCATAGACATATTCTAAAGCCATATAAGAGTCAGTTGCCTTCGGCAGCTGATTAATGACTTTTTTGCAATATCACGGCAGTATTATTTTGCTAAGGTCTTCATACACCATAATTTGATATGTTTGATTCCAACTACATAAAATATCCTATCTATGCATAAGAACTTCTGCTCACAAACAATGTCAGCTGCGGTTCTGGGCTCAACAGCATTCGATTAGAGGGATATGCGTCAGATCCCTATTAACTCCTTAATGAAAGGGTTAACTCTTTCGCTCCTTTTATCCTCTTTAGAATAACCCAACCTAAAGACGAGTATGGCCCATTTTACAAATGTATGGATGATAGAGCTAATGCAGCATTTGCTGGCGACCACATGGAATGGATACTCGTTGCAAACGCCACACTGTACTGGCGAAACTACTGCGAGCGTTAGACAAGATGATTTTGTTACATTTTAGAACCATCTTTGCTTAAACAGATATCTTAAAGTGCATTCCATCAAAACTGGCTTCCGGTTATCTCGAAGCTACTCGATCGGCATTAGCAAATGGCAGATTGTCACATTCTGAGATAATTACACAAACGAATGACGTATATCAGTGCACAAAAACAGCATCGTCACTATCGATTGGCCAGCTTATACGATGATATATAAAATTCGCGCGACCATAAACATCACTGTAACTCTTGTTTCGAGGCACGATATTAAGGCAATTATCAAGAAAAGAAAACTATAAACTTCACTGGTAACGATTTTATGAAAAGATGTAAGATTTACGAGGCGAATATTAGCAAATATGCGCAAGAACTGTAACCAATTAAGGGTACGATATGGGCGGCTTTATATGGAAAAAAACAAATTTTATCAAATTATTATAGCATACAAAATGTCTACCCAAACACAAATTGAACAAGAGAATTGCTATTGTAGTTTTTATACACAGACCGATTCTAATACCCATTATGTGGTCCGAGTATTAACTTTCATACCCCATCCAACCCCTTCGCTTCTTCTCCAATAAGCGAAAACGGGGTTGGTTGGAGTATGAAATCTAATAGGTAATTTTAAATAAAATGTTTTTAAACGTGTTTTATTGTCGAAATATCCGTTATAAAATCCTGCTAATATAAGGGTTCCCATCGCTTAATGAAATTAAGGCGGAAACACGTAATGCTGATTAATGGGTCGTCCATCCTAATCTGTGTGGCTTTAAAGTAGAATTCCGATTAATCTGGTGCTAGGGGGCGTGAGACACAGGGAATTGCATCCTTGATTATTACCTTCTCTTTATTTATAAATAATTATATTAAAATTAACAGAAGGTAATGATCAAAGATGAAATTGTCTGTGATGTGAGAGGTGTTGCATCTTATATTACCACTCACAGACAGAATCAGTAGGTAGGTTGAGTTTTTATTTATCCTCGCCCAATGGCACAATGTCTTTTGGCGAGCTTTTCCAAGAAGGTTACTGATGCTAGAATTTCAGAAGTGGAATTACAACCCTCGTCCAAAATAGTTTGCTGTAGAATAGCAGCAGTAGAGTTGGTAGAGGTGAAGAAATCTAACGTAGTTAGTTTACTTTTCCATAGAAGATCAGTTGTTGAAGTTGTAGATTTGGCCAATGGGATTGCCTGCATAATTGTGATTAGGTCAATCCGATGGCCGACTAAGGAAAGTTTCAGCCAATCAGAAGATTCTGAGTAAAAGTGTTCCAAGTAGGTCAATCATGGTGCCCGTGCTGCCCGTGGTCCTGTTGGTAATGGCGCCTTTGTTTTGCATCCGAATCGTGCAACAGGATGCCTCACACGGCATTTTGTCGGAGACGGTACTGGCACCACGACATAATTACATATGAGCCACAAAATTGGAATCATCTACAATATCCGTGTTGGTTATTCCAACATCGCGCCGGCTGTCCACAGGTTTCAGTTGTAGAAAACAGAAAAGGCTCTTTCTAGTTCCATTTTTAAAATTGAAAAAAAAGAAAAAGAATAATGTACAATGTAAAACCTTCGTGATGATCCAAAAGGACATGTCGATATCGCCTGGTGAGTTGAATATGAACACTTCCTGTTGACTCGGTGTAAGATAACAAGGAATCCCATTTACAGTAATTATTAATTAATTGGATCAAGTAGCATTACTCGATAGAATTCCAGTTCAAAGAAAAATTGTTCAAATACCCTTCATTGTATTACAGGAAATGAGTCAAACATCATTAATAATGACTAAGGGAAATAAGTAAGGGAAATGAGGACAATTATTTGTAGTTATCAAAGAAAGGGAAAATATAGATTTGAGAAAGCGTAGACTGATGTTTTAGAAAAACACAGAAATGTTCATGTATATATCAAAAAATAAGTTAAACCTAAGAAGCTAATCTGATATGTACTCGATGATTTGTCTGAAGTCGGAGAATCAAGGGGAAAACCGTTAAGGGCACGACAAAACACTATGCCGAATAAATGTCAGTGTACTAATTACGCTGTATCCGCTACATCAGACGCTGCGCTGACGCTAAGCAAACAACAGGTAGCGTGTCGATTCAAATGATTTATTTATAGCACAGGTATTCTTTATGTAAACACAAGAGTTAAAAAGTAAGCATATCTTTTTAGCAAAGCGTAAGCTTCAAATCAGTTGTTTCTATTAAGGCTGGGTTCATCGGGTGATTTAATGCAAATTTGACTATAATATTATACACTAACACTTGAAACAAACTCTATATCATCTCCGTTAAGGTTAAACAATAAGAATATTCTGGCTTGACTAGCAATATACGTATTCATTATTTCTGTCTTGAGGGAGGTCTGCATAAAACTGGAATGCAAGTATTGCCAGTTACCATTTCAAGATTGCGACGGGCACCATTGGCGTTGATCTTTATAATTTTGCCAATTCTTTAATGTGCAACACAGTCCACAACCTTACACCAGCTTTCCAAATATTCCCCAGTTACCACTGACATGCCAGAGCTTCTAGAGGATGATTATTCTGGGATAATGTTTTGAGCTGTATATGTGCGTTTTTATACATATATTTATTCAAAACACAGGTACAACACAGTATATATATATATACACACGGCAATAAATGCCAACATATAAAGTCTATTTTGTCACATACCATTTTTTTGTCATACACTTTCTCCATTTCTCACTTACTAAGAAGTGTTTCAGTTCAAGATTCGTTCTCTTGGGAGAGTAAAATAGTGTATATTTATATAGACTTCAACATGTTATGCATGATTTTATTACATACATATATATATATACACATACATATATACACACATATTTTATTTTTTTATTACACTCAAATCTGTCTCAAATAGTCACTCATTTGAAGGCTCAAAATTGGCCGGTAAAAGCCCGTGGCCACTAAATATATATAATTTCAATTAAATTTAAGATAATAATACATAAGTTTGTATGAACAACCTGAAGAAGGCGATACACATCCAAAAGCGCTCGATATAGATGTGTTGTTCTTAGCAATGTTTAGTTTATAATGTTCTCATATGTTCTATACGTTTTTTTTTTATAAATTTGTGTGATAAAATCCGAAAGCGCTCGATGTAGATTTGGTTATGTCAGCAATAAGTGTCGCATTTGTGAAAGTTGTTCTGTTCAATGTACGCAAATAGCAAATAAAAAACGTATGCTTTAAGGTAGACGTAGAATGCTTTCTTTTAATAATAGTAAATACATTTCCTTTACGAATACGTAGCATGGCAACCGAGATCAATAACTCCAAAGGAGTGCAACTCAACTTTAAAAATGACATGGACACTGTAGAACCGAATTACAACTAAATCAAAGAAGTTAGGGTTTCTTACATTGAAATAACGTTAAAAAAGAACATTGCACGAAGAAAACACACAAAAAACAACAACACGGAAACTTGTTTTGACAACACGTGACCCCCTCTGAAACACTACACGGTGTAAACATAATTAAGAAATATACACGAGTTCTAAATGTTCGTGCTTTCCATGATCTGACAGGACTAGATTAAATATATTAAACATATTATTTAAATGTTGAAGCTACTTGAATACTATTAATAAGTTTCCCCCAAGTAGAGTGACAGGCAACTGAATCCCACTAGCCCTATCTACTACTAGATGAAATGAGTTGAATGATTTTATAGTCGCACCAACAGCTAAGGTCATGTGGCGACTTTCCACCTACCATTGCTAACGGAAGTCCCAAGATAAAGTCGCAAGTTTCCCCTGGGAGAAAATTCGTGCACAGGAGGGAACCTTAGTAGAAACACCGACGTTCCGCAAGCCAGCTGGACAGCTTTCTCACAGGAAGATTTCTGGTTACATGACGGACCGAACTCATAGTGGTGAGGCGGAAGTGATATCAAGTCAGTCTCTATCCACTCGGAAACGGACGCCCTAATACTAGTATAGATGAAGTCCACAGTTGCGTAAAAAGCAATTACGACCACGGCCGTTACTGCATATTGCAAACTCTGACCCGAATTTGATGTTTTCTCCTCAGGGAATATTCCCAAGGACGAAACACATTTGTTTCTATTTGTGACTATCGCAGTTTTGACTCCGTGACTGATTAAAATCAAATAATTCAAAGTTCTGTTAGGCACGTGATGTTAGACTGCTTGTCTATTTATTCCTGCTCAAATAATGTGACATTAACGTTGATGCATTTCGAACCCCTACCAAACAATACTAGAGCCGTCGCCTTTTAAGGGCGACAAATATACCTCCGCTGCCAGTCCTCCCCATTACCCACCCTACCGTTTGAGTAAAGATTAAGTGGAATGGGATTTTCATGATCAGGTAATGGTGACCTTTGACCTACTGACTTCAAAATCAATAGGAGTCAGCCTATAATGGAGAGGAGTTATGGAGCGGACAATGTTTTTCATTATCAGATCACGGTGACCTTGACCTTTCACCTACTGACTTCAAAGGCAATAGGGTCATCCTCTCATCACAGGCAGTCCACCCATGAAGGTTTATGAGATTTGCTTCCGCGGGAGAGGAGCTATGGAGCGGACAAGGTTGCGTCTACAGAAGACAGCCAGACGGACAGGGTAAAACCAGTATACCCCATAAACTTCGATTAGCGGAGGTATAAAAAAGAAAATCAATGATACTTCGAGCTTCTTCAGATGCTGTAAAACTCCACCCGCAATATTGTCATTAGTCATTACTCTCAGCGAATCGTCTTCCCTTGGCTGGGCATATCTCGTAATGTTTACGAGATGTTTTTTCCCGAACATATATTTTTTCGACCATGAGAATATTTCATACTGATATAATAATCAATGACTGACATGTCAAAAGTCACGTACTGATAGCGGGCTTCATCGCAACATCTCGTACATTGCTTCGCAGCATTACTCGAATGTAAATCGAAGTTTGCGTCATCGCGCCTTAGATTCCCGCCAAAAAAGAAGTGCATTCAAAACCAAAGTTATCATCCAAATTGTGCAATGTCATTCAGCCGATTGCTCCATCATTAGCTTATTTACACGAAAGAAGTAATAAAGCCTTCATCTGCTTTGCAAAAAACAAACATTCAACGCAAATTATATAGCCTATGACCCTATCATTTTGCAACGTACTGCATGCTAAGTGGTTGACCCATTTACAGCTCCCTCTTTGATTATGCGATGACCGGACAGATTGTGGACCCTATGATGAAGTCTACCTAAATCCTTATAGGACGCTAGCATTTAATTTTTGTTTTTAATATTGTCTTGTCGTACCCTTAATGGTTTGTTCTGTTGTTGCTCTGGCTTCTGCCAAGTCACTGAGTACTTACTTTGTGACTTTTTAGTTTTGTTTTATATAATATATATACACGATCATTTATGTGCTTACTTATATTGCCTATTAATGCTGCCTTGTTTGTTAGAGATTATAACCTTGCGGGGATATCTTTATTTACACTGTCCCGTTTATTGGATGACAATAGGGTAAGAGTGGTTTGGTGCACACTAGAACCTGGTTTAAACCCCAAGCGGCATTTTTTGCCAATGACCGTTCGAAGGCGCTGGCCCCTATTGTCAACCGTTTTGTGTTTGTGAAGTCTTGCAATTTATTTATCTTTAAAGTTCTTCTGTGTTTCTGTGTGTGTTTCTGGCTGACTTGAATTCTGCTTCTTTTCATGTTCGATGTTTTGGCTAAGTTTCTGAGAATATGTAGAGATATTCCGCGTAATCCATTTCCGTTCGGAACGATCACATAAGTCTCTGTTAATCCGTTTACGTTTATGTCTCATTATGGCTTGAACGGTAATTACCCCTGCAGAAGACTATAATGTATGGAGTCATTTTCCAGAAGTATTTAAATTTCACCCTGGAAACAGCAAACGATCCGTAAATCTTCTGAATGTAAATACTCGTGACTTTATAGTCGCCAAATACAAGTTGACGTGCCTCAGATAGTGAAAGCGAGAGTGGGATGGTTATGTGGTGGGTGAGCGGGTTGGGGGTGGGGCGGAGTGAAATAGATATGGGATACTGGATACATATGAATAAGGATATTATTGCGCTGTTCTCCTATGTTTCTTTTAAATTCCCGGGTGAAAGACTCCACTACCTCGGACCGCCCAGTAAACGTCAACTACCGAAGGGCAAGGCAGCGAAAGTTTGTGACTTGCTCAAGATCACAAACGCAGGTTATTGAACACGAACACGTTATGCTACGAGCAAAGCGTGTTTCACATAGACCACGGCGCCCCCCAAAAAGCAGAAAGCAGAAAGAATAAGAAAGAAGCGGTAAATAAAAACATACATACAACATATACATATATTACATTAAAGAAATAAAGGCAAAATTAAACTACACAGCTGTTTATCAAATATTCTCACAGGTATTCAGGTCATTGCATAATGTGTATGTGTCGATTTAAAGTATAGTTTTATTCACGGTTTCTTAAAATACCCAGTCTTTTAGACTATGGGTAAAATGAATTATGAGTTGGTAACTTAATTCGACTTTCCAGTTTTGGGGTTTAGCCTTGCCGGTTAAAACCGTTTATATTGTGTCTTTAAAGTTTGGATTCTCAAAAGATGTAAGTTATATACTATACCTCGTCATCAGTAGGTTAGAAACGGTTTACATATGTTGTATCAGTTGGAGTTGTTGGCGGAATAGTGAATTTAAGTTTACACTAGAAGTAGACATTAAAACAAAAACAGTACTTACGGTTTATGAAGAAATAATCCAAATTATTAACACACAATTCCAATACAGGAGCTTTACATGTATTATATCCAAATTAATTAGAAAAGGATATCCCCATTCGATGATGATCTTGGCGTATTTTCTAATGAAGTTTTCTTCACTGAATATAAACAGCGACCTTGTGTTAGCCGACGCGAACCCCGGAAGATTGAGGTGGGCCGCTCTGTTGGTCGCCTGGCCGAGAGATCCGTCGTTGGGACCCATGTCGCCGTCGTCTCTATTTAACCCTGTGAAAGACGCCATTCTGAAAGTAAAAATCAAAAACGTATGAGTAATTAGTTTAAATGTTAATTTAGTGCGTATACGTGCATGCGGATTTGCAATAGTTTTTTACCCGTAAGTAGTGTTCAGTAAGTCGATCAATCGATCATCATAATCGAATGCCTAAGCAACCGATGATCAGTTTTAATCCATTAATCAGTACATCACTGAGCAAAAATAAAAAGTACCTCCTTTTCTTTCCCTTATTTTATAGACAGCAAAACAGGATATGATAAATGATGTATATAGAATAGTTAGATCGACCACCGCCAATAGTCCAAACAAAATATTATTTTGAAAAGTTCAGTACACAAGGGAGTTATCCCCCTTTTTCCTAAACCATGCAGTTTTAGTATAAACACATACAATCTACAAACATTACCTCAGTTTGTCCAAGTCAATAATCTCTATAAGTTGCTTTTGAAAACAATCACAGAAAAACACAACACCGATTGTGTAGGTAGCAGCCCTTGATTATCAAAAATCACCAAATTACCTCCCTTTAGATTTTTCATAGCATCCATAAAAGAGTATTACTTAGCAAAAAATGAAACTGTTTAATGGAATATTTAGCACCCAGAGAAGTGTTCTTACAAACATCAACACTTTTTTTAATTAAAGCGCTGTTTAAGCCGTCATCAGCCCTCAAAAACTGGCCTATGGGAATACCAGTAAAAAAAAAGGGAGTACTTTCTTTTTTTTGTGAGTATAGCTACTATTATATGTCATTTACAGCTGTAACACACATAGTTAGCTAGATGTGTCATATATATAAAAGCAAAGTCATAGCTGTACAACATGCTGTGCATATGTCATATCGTGTACTTCATTATAGAATGACAAAGCTACTCTGGATGGTGATTTATGTCATAACCAGTACAGTTCGACGCTTCAACAGAAAACTGTTGTATCTACAAACAAACAAAGAAGAATATACAACAGTGTTGCCCCGAACCATCGAGTAATTAACAAATATCATGACTATTAAAAAATCAAAGCAATTAACGAATCTGTTCTACGAGAAAACAAACATTCAATACATGCCCTACTCTGACCCTAACAGTACCGGAATCCGTAATCGATATGTCATTATTTACTCAATGTTTCCATTATTTTATGGATAACGCTATTTCGCGTTCATAATTAAGTCTGCAACTGGTACGGCATTTAAAAACAATCAATACGGACTAGTAACATTAACGCGTCACGTATCATCACGAATCTGTCAGTGGACATTTTAAATCCGGCATTCCACTTTAACGTTTTAATCTCGGTAAATAGTGCTTCATGGAAGATTATCTTTCACCACCCTATAACAATAAAGAATTTAGTACAAATTAATAACTAGTGGTCTAGTGGACAGCGGGTTCGTCTCGGACCCCCTAGATCACGGGTTCGAGCATCACTGACGTGTTACTTCAGTATGCCATTAGGCAAGACACCTTCTATAGCCTCATCCGTTGCGTAGGAACGTTAACAAGGCAGTCAATCAGGGTCTATCCCCTCAGAACGATAAAGAACCACTTGAAGCAATTCCATAGAGGTATGCAACCACTAATTATTTCCCCCATAGACACCAATGTTAAAGTGTCACATATTAATGGTTTGCTGCAAATTCAACTCAAGTATTGATAATGCAGCAGTGTAATGTTCATAAAGAAAACTAATTTTCCACTTGAAAAATCACCAGAAAATGTGGGCTCACAAGACGTTTTTGTTTGTTTACTAAACAGATCAACGGTACAGCTGTTTTCATTGTATAAGCATAGAGTCGAAATTTCGAAAATGTTCATCAGTGATCCAGTAAAACCTATTAATACGCTTCTTATACATACAACCACAAAATCGAATAGAAATGGGCAGTTTTTCCCTATTTATAATGCCCATTTCCATCAAAAAAGGAGAGTTAACTTTTTTGTTATAGGAACTACATTCGACTACACCTCGGAGGTTTCTACACCTCGGAGGTTTATATGTAAATAGTGGTGGTAAACCTAGAAAGCTAAGTTTCTGGGTTCCAAATAACCCAAACAACGTGTTGATGAACCGGTAAACTACATTCAATTCAATTTCACTGCAAGTGTCCCTAGCGATGGTAACACTCTGCAACAACAACTTAGTAAGCCGAATATTTCTTTCAGCAAACATCGCATTCTGATTTGAATTGGTAATGTCATTAAAGTGTGTTCGATATTTGCAAGACTGACATTTAAATCGGAATACTGTCTCCCTCAGTTTTGTTTTATCTGACATAATGTCAGTTGCCAAAATGTCAAACTGGCAATGTGATTTTTTGTTTTCTTTGCATTTCTCCGATAATGAACAATGTATGCTTTATCGTTTAAGTTGTGAAATGAGATAATAAACTGCGTGAAAAGCGTTATACTAAGACTTAAACATGTTTTCTGCCTATAATTCATATAATCTTATTAAATACACAGGTTTACCAACACTTCATTAAAACAATCGTAGTTGATTAAATGTCAAAATCTTTTAATTAAATGTCAAAATCTTTTAGCTGCTTCTCATTGCTCAGTTCAAAATGGCGGTAAGGAAACAAAATATAAAACGTACATACTGTTCAGCCTCCATACAAGTTCATATCGTTTATAAACAGTGAGTGTTTTAGAGCAACATACTACGTTTTATACTCAGGGAGTGATCACTCTTAAACGTTTAGATTTAGGAGTTATATCTTTATTTCACTAAAACTGTGGGGTTATTCTCCCAAAATCATAAACCAAGGTGTAAAAGCTCTATTTTGAAACTGATGTGTCTGACTGTCCGCATCTTTTTACTCGGAAGCTTTACTCTATCTTGCATTTTTTCTGTGACAACATTGTCACCTACATAATTTTATATGTTTAAAAACATTTGTCCAGGCCTGGAATTCACCAACCATTTTTCAAACTATTCTTAGACTTGAGCCCAAGTACTCAAATATCGTTCACAAATATTTCCATGACCTTCAAAGATAAACAATCGTAAGAAGTTGCTATTAATTAGCTTACATCATATTTATACATAGCAACTTATTCTGTAAATTTCTAGAAATATTTGTGATTGGAATTTGCATACTTGAGCTTAAGTCTAAGAATATTTTCAAGAATGGTTGTTGAATTAAAGGCCTAGACTCGAAATATCCGATTGTTTAAAGACATCTGGCGTTTTGCGGATATTTCGTAACTTGCGATCGGTATTGCGAGAGAGTTTGCTTAATTCCGTAAGTTGCTGATTTATTGTTAAACAAGCACTCTACCGATACTGATTTCACAACCATCGTTTGTATTTAGTATTTTAGTTGACACGCCAGTTTGTGCATAATGTCGCAACCAGTCAAACTCTGCTGTAAATATTCTAAACTTCAATACGCAACGGCTGATAAGCGTCACAAGCTGGCCTTGCGTATACATCAATTTTTGTTTCTAATTCGTATTTGGTACGCATGCACATTATGAATCATATGTTTTGAAACATGTTCTGAGGTATTTAACGCGATACAATCTTATCTGAGGCTCTAGGGCCCACTAATTGCCATATACATACTCGCTATTTTGACGTTTCAATTTGAGAATCAGTGTTACTCGTTTTCTGAACTTATTGTGAAGTATTTCCAATTTTACTTAAAACTTCATACACACAGATGGAGATAGTGTTTTAAAACACAAAACGCATAAATAATGTATAATCATAGTATAATACACGCTAATTAAAACATTTACTAATTCCAGTTAGGGACTCCAGCTACCGACATAAATATTAACCAGCTTTATTGAATTATCGTTTTTCATTTACTTATGTAACGGCCAATTAACGCCGCATTTGTTTGCTCTTTGGGAACGTGCCCGGATCGATAAATACCGCGAACTTCCGGAAAATCATGCATAATTCACAAGCTAAATACGGATTCATAACACGTCGTTATCGGCTCGCCAACGTTTGCTAATATACATCCCACCTTCGGCAGTTTGCGTAAGCGATTTTCCTTGTAGTCGCAATTTGTATTTGCATAAGAAGGCCATAGACCCATATATAATTTGGCTATGTAATGTATTTTTTGGCATTGCAATGTGTTAGTTGGCATTCATAATCAGTTTCCTATTTTTTTACAAACGTTTGTTTCACAATCGCGAACCACTTAAGATATGTTTAGCTTTTAAAAAATCCTTGCAGAAAAGCTGATTTGGAAAATTTAAAGGGAATGTAGCGACATCGCGAAACATCTGTATTATTGAGAGCTCTGTAAAACTTGTGAAAGAATTATTAAAATCGGATGATAACAAAAAAGATATGACCATTTGAAGGTTGCTCGAAAACGGATATGAGAGACGCCATTTTGAGAACTATGACGTCATAGTTCCAAATTACCATATATGGAATATTGATAAATATGATTTAAAGCAAAAACACAATGCAAATGAATGCAAAACCCTTTAACGTCATATAAAACATTAGTGCCATTAAGTGTATATATTTTTTATACAACCGATGTCATTGTTTTCCTATAAATCAGTATTTTTTCACATTTATAAATATTCCATATATGGTTATTTAGAACTGCGATATCATAGCTCTCAAAATGGTGGCTTCCATACCCGTTTCAACCGAACTTTCAAATGATTATATGTTCTTTGATTATCATCCGATTTTGATAATTATTTCATTCTTATTCAAGTTTTCCAAAACACTCAATAATAAAGATGGTTTGACTGTGTCGCTACATTCCCTTTAATATATGCTTAAAGGTGATACTATATACAAAACTAAATGTACAATGTTTGCTAACTGAATGCAAACGTGTGTTCAAAGGTAAGCAGACAGGTCATGTGTGAGTAAAGTTTGCAAAATTAAGTACTTTTCTAATTAAAGAAAGAAACATCGTTTCTTATACCATATATATGTTAATGTGTATTAAGTTTGAAAGTTGCATGACTTTTATTGTGCGATAAATATATTAAATTAACAGAATACTAAAAACAGGTCAAGGTCATTTATAGTGTTATGAAAAAATGAGTATGTATGATGTCGTTTAAAGTTTGAAAACTCTATGAGAATTGTTGTGTGAGAAATGGGCTTAATCGACAAAGTAGCTTTCTACATTGACCTACTGATGGTTGGAAAGCGATTGAATGAATGAATGAACGTTGACACATACTAGGTCATATTGGGTTGGAAAGTGATTCTGCACGTAGATGTAACTGTGAAGGAAGGCTGACAGTAATCTGTATGGCTTTTTTATATTTGAATAATGCACTTCATCGACCACTTTAATGTAAACACTTCAAAGTAAATTAACAAAGTGCGAAAAGGTCAAGGTCATTCATATTGTCCTACCTTTGACAGAAGCATACTGCTGTTATATAGATGTAACTGTGTATAACGTTTGAAAGTCCTAGTGCCTTTGGTATCTGGGTAATATAATTAATCCAACACTGATGTAAACACTTCAAGACAAATTAACAAAGTGCGAAAAGGTCAAGGTCATTCATAGTGTCCTACCTTTGACAGAAGCATATATGTAACTGTGTATAACGTTTGAACGTCCTAGTGCTTTGGTATCTGTAATCCAGGTGATTAGCATGCATATGACTAGTGTGTATAAGAACATACTGCAGCCGTGTATATATTTTAACATTTGAAGTTTTAACGCTCTACGGCTTCTGGAGTCTGAGAAGTGCAGTTAACCAATCACTTGAAAGTAAAACGTGGATGTTCGTACGGACAGGACGGTTGTACCGATTGACAGTCACGAGCAGTATTATATGTTCGCACTGCTTTCGTGAGGGAGCTTGTACGCACGTCTGTGCTTACTCGCATTACCACTTTCGTTGCCATACGTAATTATACATGTATCACTGAAGCATATAAGGGTAGGTATCGGAAGAGTATATTAGCTCATAAAAGTATAACTGACTCAGAACATGCAGAACGTCACGAATCACTTAACCAATGTCTGACCATTGCATTGAACGAAGCGGGACATATTGCACCAACTGACCATGATGCAGGCGTTAACGAATGCCCACCATTTTATCCGATAATCCGAATATAATATTGATTTGAGAGTGTCTCACCAGAACGCTGAACTTTGTGTTGTTCGTAAGAAAAACATGGGAGATATGTGTTAGTAGTTAGAGCTAAAAACAAAAAAGTTAAAAAAAATAATCCATGTAATATACTCGAAAACTTTGAAATCGCCTCACTGAAAATAAACTATTATACCGTAGTTTAATATCTTATTTCAAAATCAGTTGTGAGTATTCACACTCTGAAATAAAACAGTCATGAACAACAGTTGTATCTGATGAGGAGAAAATGAAATTATTTATACTCCCAACTTTTTTTCGAAATAAGGTATCAATTTTTGATCATTTTCAGTGAGGCGTTTGATCATATTCAGTGAGGCGTTTGATCATTTTCAGTGAGGCGTTTGCAAAGTCGTTGAGTATAAAAGGTATGCATTGCCTTAAGATTTAATTAATTCGACCATCTTAATGATGTAATTTTATATTCCTATTATAATTTTGCAGCATACATAATAAGTGTCTGACTTACAAGTATGCAGAAGTAACTTTTGTTTCTAAATAGGTTTAAATCGAAGGTTATGTTATCAGAAATAAAGTAGGTAAAATATTATGCTTTATACATTTCATTATAGGTCTCACTACACAGTTAGCTCCCTTGAACGCCACGGTAGGGTAAAACTTGCGCCATAAAAAGTAGTAGAGTGTTGTTCGGTTTTAATTTTTTTTTTAATAATTGCTGACATATATATGTATTGCTGTTGAGGTGAGATGAACACAGTCTGAAATTGGATGTGCAGCTATAAGACGACACTGGCACCAGCATATGACAGTTTTATGGGGGTTGAAGCAGTGTAGGAATTCTGGTACAAACTCTGGAGTAAAAGCCCAAAATAGTGCAAAGGATGCCACCACTCCAATTTAAAAAAAAACAACCTGGTCAACGTACCATATTTTGTACATTTTTTGTGTGGGCAAATGACTGTGTTTCATAAATAAGTGACTTTTAGCTTGGACACTTTAGGTTCGAAATGGCCCAGTAAACATTATTCATATAGGCCAACATAGTAAAAGTGTACTGTGTTGTGAGACCTATAGGGGCTTGTCTCCAGAATATCTTCTGAATTAATACTGCCCTAGCATTGACCACCATGTATTTGGCACATTGTGTGTGTGTGTGGGGAGGGGGGGGGGGGGGGGGAGGCGGGGGAGGGGGAAATATTTTCTGCAAAGTAAATGTGTTGTTAAACGTTAAGTTATGTATAATATCAAATTGCATTAAATAACCCGATGTCATCAGGCGGTATTTGAAACAACTGATTTTAAACATATCATGCGGTAGACAATTTTCCGACCTTTGTGTCTTTATTAATATATATTTTCTGCAAAGTAAATGTGTTGTTAAACGTTAAGTTATGTATAATATCAAATTGCATTAAATAACCCGATGTCATCAGGCGGTATTTGAAACAACTGATTTTAAACATATCATGCGGTAGACAATTTTCCGACCTTTGTGTCTTTATTAATATACGTACTACATCTACTCTAAATAAACTACTTTTCCCTGCAATTCGTTTTATGCATAGGTGCAGTGTACATTGGACACAACTCCATAAAACATTGCTTCACAAAAGAGATATTGAGACTATATATTTATCATAGCTCGCATATTTAAATTCTATTGATTGAATTGTTTAATTTCCTTCTAAATACTTCAACTGTTATATCAAATTCTAAATAAGCTTATTCTGTCGTATCTTCATATATTCTAACCTAAACACATTGTATGTACAGTGACTGTAATGTATGTATTACATTGTTATGGTTTTGAAGACAATTCAAATACATATCCGAGTTTGACGTATGACTGAGCCAAGGGTGTCAACACCGAATGTTTGTTAAAACCCTTTATAAACGTATATACCATTACCATTTTCTTTCAAAGCAAATTATAAAATTAAAAGATACAACGTGCACGTATTTTTTGAGTTATTTACAACGACACAAAAGTACCTACTTTGTGTCAGTCAGCTTCTAGAATGCTCACATTGTATTTATCCGAATTGAAGTCACGTGCCCACTGTTCACGTATATTGTATTAAACCATACACTTCAACGCACTATTTCATGATGTATAATCCATTCAAATCCGAGACCATCTAGTTAATCCGACATATCGAAATCTCTATTAAGTCTGGAACTGCAGGAATGTATGACAGTCGCTATCCTCCGTCCACGACTACTGATCAATGGTTGATACTACATCACGGGACAAAGCCATCTAGAATCTAGAAATTAGTGAACCCATTACCGATATCTGATATTATTCATTTAATAATAGAGCCACTTTCCAGAGGTTCGGGTATATAGCGAGTCCATCGATCGTTCATGTCATTTAACAATGGAACTGAAGTAGCAGCTTGATTTGCGCTTTTATGGTATTTGCTAAATGCCGCTTCTATCTCTTTCGCCTACAGCAGTGACAAGTGAAGAGGTGGAAATATTCCGATATCTCGTTCTGTTTGGCCATACGAGTACGATAGTTCGTGAAGGATATCATTTCATACTTTATATTATATACTGAGTTTAAAAAAATGAAAAGGCGAGGAATTCAATGTGCATAACCAGCCTCATTACGAATACAACATTGATGTAAACCTTTACGTCATGAACGTGTTTAAACATCATAGCTTTATGTTTCAGAAGAAATTGAAATAAATACTGAAAAAGGAGATCCCTTGGAAGCAACAAACACAAACAAGAGAGAAAAGTAGCAGTCTCGGTTTTATTGAGTCTGTTCATGAAAGGTAATTATTAGATGCAACACCTCTCACGCCTCCTAGCACCGGCTTAAGCGATATTCTACTTTAAAGCAACACAGAATGGGCTTGATGATCCCAAAGGACCAGTTTGACATACATGAGAATTTCCACTGTTTCATTACGTGGTCCGAGTATTAACTTTCATACCCCATCCAACCCCTTCTCCAAGAAGCGAAAACGGGGTTGGCTGGGGTATGAAATAAAACCTTAATTTCGGCTTAAAACATTTGCATATTGTAAAATTAAAACATTTAATAGGTAATTTTAAACAGATTATCGCATTTTTTCAGCAACAAATGTTTTTAAACGTGTTTTATTGTCAAAATATCCGTTATAAAATCATGCTATTACAAGCTTTCCCATCATTTAATGGAATTAAGGCGGGATCATGTAATGTTCCAATTCAAATGCATGCCCAATTTTGTTTTGTTCTTTTTGACTATGAGGAAGAACTGTTCATACAAAGTTATCACTACTTAGCAAAAATAGATGTGCCCGCTTTCTTGTTTGTCTCAGATATATAACTTTCATTGTCCTTTTCTTTCAGCAAGTTCAAAAGATATACAAACTAAATATGACAAAGGTGAAAATAGGTAGGGTCGTGTGTGCATTTGATCATCCCTAAATATATTATAACGTAACGCGACCTACCAAAGAGGACACTACCCATAGGTTTGTATTGCAATATGGGGACGTTTTTTTATTTATCTATCCTTTTCTATAGAGTTTTGAATAAAAAGCTCGCAAAAACAGCTACCCACAATAATGGTAAAATGGGTTTGAAACTATGTAAACTATTTACTTTTGTTTGAGTGTCAAAGGGTAAACTATTTACTTTTGTTTGAGTGTCAAAGGTTTAACGACGTTGCGTTGTAAACCTTCCAATCCCACTTGTAGCTCAACTTGTAAGTGAGAACGTGTCGACTCTTAAGGATGGCGGGAGTGTGTGGGTCTCCACCACAAAAAAATCGACCGTTATACGTTAATCGACAGTGATTTCTTTTAGAGGGACACACTGGTGACGCTGAGGTCTGTTTTACACATTGCTCACGTGATACAGCAAATTGAAACAATTGTCCCCTAGTCACACCTTCCTCTTTAATCTATTTTTTTTAAAATACTTATGAGGGTTTTTTTCAAAGAGAAGGCTCACAGTAACGTACACTTTGTAAATCTGAACACAGATGTATGAGCAAAGGGAAGGCTCACAATAACGCGCACTTTGTAAATTTGAGCACGGATGTATGAGTGAAGGCAAGGCTCACAGTAACATGCACTTTGTAATTCTGAACACGGATATATGAGTGAAGGCACGGCTTACAGTAACGTAGACGTTGTAAATCTGAACACGGATATATAAATGAAGGCACGGCTCACAGTAACGTACATTTTGTAAATCTGAACACGGATGTAGGAGTGAAGGCAAGGCCAACAGTAACGTGCACTTTGTAAATCTGAACACGGATATATAAGTGAAGGCAGGGCTTACAGTAACGTACACTTTGTAAATCTGAACACGGATATATAAATGAAGGCACGGCTCACAGTAACGTACCCTTTGTAAATCTGAACACGGATGTAGGAGTGAAGGCAAGGCCCACAGTAACGTGCACTTTCTAAATAAGAAGACATATGTATGAGCGAGCGAAGGGAATGCGCAGAGTACCGCGTACTTTGTAAATCTGAACACGGATGCATGAGCGAATGCAAGGCTCAAAGTGACGTGCACATTGTAAATCTGGACACGAATGTATGAGTGAAGGCAAGGCGCATAGTAACGTGCGCTTTGTAGATCTGAACACGGATATATGAGTGAAAGGAAGGCACATAGTGACGTGCACTTTGTAGATCTGAACACGGATATATGAGTGAAAGGAAGGCGCATAGTAACGTGCACTTTGTAGATCTGAACACGGATATATGAGTGAAAGGAAGGCACAAAGTAACGTGCACTTTGTAAATCTGAACACGGATATATGAGTGAAAGGAAGGCGCATAGTAACGTGCACTTTGTAGATCTGAACACGGATATATGAGTGAAAGGAAGGCACAAAGTAACGTGCACTTTGTAAATCTGAACACGGATATATGAGTGAAAGGAAGGCACATAGTAACGTGCACTTTGTAAATCTGAACACGGATATATGAGTGAAAGGAAGGCACATAGTAACGTGCACTTTGTAGATCTGAACACGGATATATGAGTGAAAGGAAGGCACAAAGTAACGTGCACTTTATAGATCTGAACACGGATATATGAGTGAAGGAAGGCACATAGTGACGTGCACTTTGTAGATCTGAACACGGATATATGAGTGAAAGGAAGGCACATAGTGACGTGCCCTTTGTAGATCTGAACACGGATATATGAGTGAAAGGAAGGCACATAGTAACGTGCACTTTGTAGATCTGAACACGGATATATGAGTGAAAGGAAGGCACATAGTGACGTGCACTTTGTAGATCTGAACACGGATATATGAGTGAAAGGAAGGCACATAGTAACGTGCACTTTGTAAATCTGAACACGGATATATGAGTGAAAGGAAGGCACATAGTGACGTGCACTTTGAAGATCTGAACACGGATATATGAGTGAAAGGAAGGCACATAGTGACGTGCACTTTGTAGATCTGAACACGGATATATGAGTGAAAGGAAGGCACATAGTAACGTGCACTTTGTAAATCTGAACACGGATATATGAGTGAAAGGAAGGCACATAGTGACGTGCACTTTGTAGATCTGAACACGGATATATGAGAGAAGGAAGGCACATAGTGACGTGCCCTTTGTAAATCTGAACACGGATATATGAGTGAAAGGAAGGCACAAAGTGACGTGCGCTTTGTAGATCTGAACACGGATATATGAGTGAAAGGAAGGCACATAGTATCGTGCGCTTTGTAGATCTGAACACGGATATATGAGTGAAGGAAGGCACATAGTGACGTGCACTTTGTAGATCTGAACACGGATATATGAGTGAAAGGAAGGCACATAGTAACGTGCACTTTGTAAATCTGAACACGGATATATGAGTGAAAAGAAGGCACATAGTAACGTGCACTTTGTAAATCTGAACACGGATATATGAGTGAAAGGAAGGCACATAGTAACGTGCACTTTGTAAATCTGAACACGGATATATGAGTGAAAGGAAGGCACATAGTGACGTGCCCTTTGTAGATCTGAACACGGATATATGAGTGAAGGAAGGCACATAGTGACGTGCACTTTGTAGATCTGAACACGGATATTTGAGTGAAAGGAAGGCACATAGTAACGTGCGCTTTGTAGATCTGAACACGGATATATGAGAGAAAGGAAGGCGCATAGTAACGTGCACTTTGTAGATCTGAACACGGATATATGAGTGAAAGGAAGGCGCATAGTAACGTGCACTTTGTAGATCTGAACACGGATATATGAGTGAAAGGAAGGCACATAGTAACGTGCACTTTGTAAATCTGAACACGGATATATGAGTGAAAGGAAGGCACATAGTAACGTGCACTTTGTAAATCTGAACACGGATATATGAGTGAAAGGAAGGCACATAGTAACGTGCACTTTGTAAATCTGAACACGGATATATGAGTGAAAGGAAGGCACATAGTAACGTGCACTTTGTAAATCTGAACACGGATATATGAGTGAAAGGAAGGCACATAGTGACGTGCACTTTGTAAATCTGAACACGGATATATGAGTGAAAGGAAGGCACATAGTGACGTGCACTTTGTAAATCTGAACACGGATATATGAGTGAAAGGAAGGCACATAGTGACGTGCACTTTGTAAATCTGAACACGGATATATGAGTGAAAGGAAGGCACATAGTAACGTGCACTTTGTAAATCTGAACACGGATATATGAGTGAAAGGAAGGCACATAGTGACGTGCACTTTGTAAATCTGAACACGGATATATGAGTGAAAGGAAGGCACATAGTGACGTGCACTTTGTAGATCTGAACACGGATATATGAGTGAAAGGAAGGCACATAGTGACGTGCACTTTGTAAATCTGAACACGGATATATGAGTGAAAGAAAGGCACAAAGTGACGTGCACTTTGTAAATCTGAACACGGATATATGAGTGAAAGGAAGGCACATAGTAACGTGCACTTTGTAAATCTGAACACGGATATATGAGTGAAAGGAAGGCACATAGTAACGTGCACTTTGTAAATCTGAACACGGATATATGAGTGAAAGGAAGGCACATAGTAACGTGCACTTTGTAGATCTGAACACGGATATATGAGTGAAGGAAGGCACATAGTGACGTGCACTTTGTAGATCTGAACACGGATATATGAGTGAAAGGAAGGCGCATAGTAACGTGCGCTTTGTAGATCTGAACACGGATATATGAGTGAAAGGAAGGCGCATAGTAACGTGCGCTTTGTAAATCTGAACACGGATATATGAGTGAAAGGAAGGCACAAAGTAACGTGCACTTTGTAAATCTGAACACGGATATATGAGTGAAAGGAAGGCACATAGTAACGTGCACTTTGTAAATCTGAACACGGATATATGAGTGAAAGGAAGGCACATAGTAACGTGCACTTTGTAAATCTGAACACGGATAAATGAGTGAAAGGAAGGCGCATAGTAACGTGCACTTTGTAGATCTGAACACGGATATATGAGTGAAAGGAAGGCGCATAGTAACGTGCGCTTTGTAGATCTGAACACGGATATATGAGTGAAAGGAAGGCGCATAGTAACGTGCGCTTTGTAGATCTGAACACGGATATATGAGTGAAAGGAAGGCGCATAGTAACGTGCGCTTTGTAGATCTGAACACGGATATATGAGTGAAAGGAAGGCACATAGTAACGTGCACTTTGTAGATCTGAACACGGATATATGAGTGAAAGGAAGGCACATAGTAACGTGCACTTTGTAGATCTGAACACGGATATATGAGTGAAAGGAAGGCACATAGTAACGTGCACTTTGTAAATCTGAACACGGATATATGAGTGAAAGGAAGGCACATAGTAACGTGCACTTTGTAGACCTGAACACGGATATATGAGTGAAAGGAAGGCACATAGTAACGTGCAATTTGTAGATCTGAACACGGATATATGAGTGAAAGGAAGGCACAAAGTGACGTGCACTTTGTAGATCTGAACACGGATATATGAGTGAAAGGAAGGCACAAAGTAACGTGCACTTTGTAGATCTGAACACGGATATATGAGTGAAGGAAGGCACATAGTAACGTGCACTTTGTAGATCTGAACACGGATATATGAGTAAAAGGAAGGCACATAGTAACGTGCACTTTGTAGATCTGAACACGGATATATGAGTGAAAGGAAGGCACAAAGTGACGTGCACTTTGTAGATCTGAACACGGATATATGAGTGAAAGGAAGGCACAAAGTAACGTGCACTTTGTAGATCTGAACAAGGATATATGAGTGAAGGAAGGCACATAGTAACGTGCACTTTGTAGATCTGAACACGGATATATGAGAGAAGAAAGGCACATAGTAACGTGCACTTTGTAGATCTGAACACGGATATATGAGTGAAGGAAGGCACATAGTGACGTGCACTTTGTAGATCTGAACACGGATATATGAGTGAAAGGAAGGCACAAAGTAACGTGCACTTTGTAGATCTGAACACGGATATATGAGTGAAGGAAGGCACATAGTAACGTGCACTTTGTAGATCTGAACACGGATATATGAGAGAAGGAAGGCACATAGTAACGTGCACTTTGTAGATCTGAACACGGATATATGAGTGAAGGAAGGCACATAGTGACGTGCACTTTGTAGATCTGAACACGGATATATGAGTGAAAGGAGGCACAAAGTAACGTGCACTTTGTAGATCTGAACACGGATATATGAGTGAAGGAAGGCACATAGTAACGTGCACTTTGTAGATCTGAACACGGATATATGAGTGAAAGGAAGGCACATAGTGACGTGCACTTTGTAGATCTGAACACGGATATATGAGTGAAGGAAGGCACATAGTGACGTGCACTTTGTAGATCTGAACACGGATATATGAGTGAAAGGAAGGCACATAGTAACGTGCACTTTGTAGATCTGAACACGGATATATGAGTGAAGGAAGGCACATAGTGACGTGCACTTTGTAGATCTGAACACGGATATATGAGTGAAAGGAAGGCGCATAGTAACGTGCACTTTGTAAATCTGAACACGGATATATGAGTGAAGGAAGGCACATAGTGACGTGCACTTTGTAGATCTGAACGCGGATATATGAGTGAAAGGAAGGCGCATAGTAACGTGCGCTTTGTAGATCTGAACACGGATATATGAGTGAAGGAAGGCACATAGTGACGTGCACTTTGTAGATCTGAACACGGATATATGAGTGAAAGGAAGGCACAAAGTAACGTGCACTTTGTAGATCTGAACACGGATATTTGATTGAAGGGCAGGCGCATATTAACGTGCACTTTCTAAATCTGAACACGGATATATGAGCGAAGTGAAGGCGCATAGTATCGTGCACTTTGATTATCTGAAAGCAGATGTATGAGCGAAGGCAAGGCTCACAGTAACGTGCCCTTTTTAAATCTGAACACGGATGTATGAGCGAAGACAAGGCTCATAGTAACATGCACTTTGTAAATCTGCACACAGATGTATGAGCGAAGGCAAGGCTCATAGTAACGTGCCCTTTTTAAATCTGAACACGGATGTATGAGCGAAGACAAGGGTCATAGTAACGTGCACCTCGTACATCTGAACACGGATGTATGAGCGAAGGCAAGACCCATAGTAACGTGCACTTTGTACATCTGAACACAGATATATCAGCCAAGGGCATGCACATAAAGGAAACCCAGTGTTCAAGCATTGTAAATCTGAACACGGAAGTATTAGCGAATAGAAGGCCCATGCATAATTGAAGGGGTGAACAAGATATATGCTATAGGATCAATACAAGTTGCAAGCGCTCCAGTCAATATACTTCAAGGCTGTGCAGAATATGCTTATTAAAACGTAAAATGAAACAGCTGACGAAATATTCGGAAGCGTTACAACTTAAAGAATTACACTATCAAACCAATGGAATAGAATTCAACTTTACACACTATGCTGAATAAATGTCAGTGTACTAATTACGCTGTATCCCTGCACCACACGCTGCGCTGACACTGTGTGCAGATCCAGATGGTTTATTTATAGCACAGGTATTGTTTATGTAAACACAAGAGTTAAAAAGTTAGCATGTATGTTTAACGAAGCGTAATCTTAAAATAAGTTGTTTCTATTTGGTGCATCGGGTGATTTAATGCAAAGTTGACGGTAATATTATACACTAATACTTGACCCAAAGTCTAAATCTTCTGCGTTAACAATACACATATTCTGACCTAATGATTAGATGCTGTTCTTTATAAAACATTGAAGTATATGATACCAGGGACTGTAGATAGACGTAATATAAACGAGTCCTGATAATACCCAGCAAAAGGCAGCAAACGATAAAAACACACGATATACTATCGATGGTATGTCTTCTACGGCACGCCGACACAAATAGGTCATATCTTGTCCGAAAACGGATGCAAGTGAACAATGAAACGATTATTAACGATTACGATAAAATGTATAGGTAACGACAGCATTCGTCAGGCACCCAGGTCACGGGTACTAAACACTGACTCTAGCACATTTTGGAGGTATATGAAAACGAGAGTCGATGACACTTCCGAGGTAGAGACAAAGATGAAAATAACAAAATAAAGGTGAGTTCAGCTCGTTGTTTTTCATAATATCATTAATCCAACGATTTATTTAAAAAATCGGGGAATGCTATTCCAATTGTATGTGTTCAAAGTATGTCTAAGTTGCAAACATATTACAAATTATTGTTTAATTTCACGCCTAGGTCTTTTATAAGATTGGAAGGTGTGTGTGTTTTCTTCGACAGATTGTACTTTTTCGGTCCATATTCTTATTTATTCATGGAAGTCTGGTATTTTAATAGTGGAGATGAAAAGGCCATAATGTAATTATTAAACAGTAATGACATTTTAAATCAGAAAACAGAGTATAATGGATTTATCGTAAACTCTCGTTTTCAAATACCTCCAAAATGTGCTAGAGTCAATGTTTAGTACCCGTGCAGGTGTAATAAGCCATCTGGTCATACTACACCAATTCATTTTCCATAGGCCTACATTATAGCTCTAAGCTCTAATATAGGAAGCTATATTGTTTATTACTTGTTTTCAAAGACCTATCTTAGTTTTATCAAAAAAACATACAGAAGCCATACATTGAGTATGTTTTGAAAAAGCTGTTTGGGTCGGATGGTGCTGACCCACCTACTTGCATGTAGAAACATGAGGAAAATGTAAAATATATTTATTTTTTGATTATGCAACACATTATGAATACATTGCACAAATGTATGATTTAACATTTATAAGTACTCTTCAAAAGTTGAATTTTAATTTTTTAGCATTTTTTGGTTTGTTTACCTTGTCAACCAATCAAAATTAAGAGATTCTGTGTAATAGCTCCGAATTTACCCTGGAACTTTTTCCCTGCCCGCTGATTGGTTGGTAATTGGTGTAGGCTGATCATCTGCCAAACATATACACAGACAAAACAGAAAGTGTGCAATCAATGTACATGATCAACCCCATACAAAATATTACATTGCTGTAAACGTTAACATCATAAATGTGTTCGGTTTAAACTTATTTTTATATTTCCAATATTATACAATCGATTAAAATGTACATAATACAAAATGTGAAAAAGGACTGGAACGAAAGCAGTTTATTTATAGAGTTCCTTTCCTAGGTATCATATAAATTAATATAACAATGGCGTATACAATTGCACAGTGGACATATTCTATAAGTGTTCAATGTTATATAGCTATACATCTAACAGTGATTAGTTACAGGGACCAAAACAAGTTTAAAAAAAAAATAATATTTGAATGTAGTTAGATTTAATATGTTAAAATTAAACGAAAATTCAATTTAACGGAATATTATAATAACAAATTATAACAGACACAATAGTGGGGCAACAGTGGGGGTGACCGGCGGAGACAGGACGACAGCAAATGTGTTTAAACAACCTAACTGTATATTTGAGATATTTAAAGTGAACAAGCAATTACCACGATAACTATTTTCCTATTCAAAGCATGCAAAGTATTCAACTTCATGGATGTTGATATTTTTTGACATCGAGGAACTCAAACTCTGTTTGTGAGGAACGTTTTCATATAAAGGTATCCCTACTTTGCTAATGCATTCATTTTGTATTTATCAAGAATTGAATTGAATTGGGGTTTTAAGGCGCACCAACACATTACAGGTGATATGGCGCCTAACAGGCATGAACATGCCAGGCTCATCTTCCATGTACATCGAGATAAAATATGGAAAATGGGCCTAGAACCTTCTCACCCTGAACTGCAGAGTTTATTTATCAAGACTTGTCTCGCTTAATTTGTCATTTCAACTTTTTGAATATTTCCAAAAGTAGATGCTCCCGGTTTCTTTTGATGACTTTTGTTGACTCAGTTTATTTCAGAATGAAAATCAAGTTACAATTAAAAGGTCCATAACTGTAAATAATAATTATAATGAGTAAGTCTTAAATCGCATGTCGTGAATTTGAGTATGGCGGATCACTAAATTCTGATATTTCACGAATGCATTCTTCCTAAACCTTTTTAGTGTCAACCAATCAGCTGTTTCAGATTTACAAATACTTGCACCATTTATTCATGAAGATTTTACTACAAGCTGTCTTATAATAAGCGGTGAAGAGCGTGACCTGTATAGAGACTATCGATAAAACATTCGGCACACACTAAGTCGGATAGTGTATATGAAGAGAAATCTTCACCATTAAGAAACCGCGGTCGGTCGCTACGCCCTCTCCCTTTCAGTTTCTTAAATTTAATGGTGAAGATTTCTCTTCATAGCCTCTATCCTATACGCAGACACTTGTCTACGTTGTACAACATAATTGCGTTGAGAGAAAAAAGTTTGTGTTTGTGGACCGTGTTTTGAACGTAGAGTTTTCATGGGTACATGATGAGTACAATTATTAAGTTCATAAAATAACACAATGGTTAGTTATTTTACTGTGATGCATTATGCCATATAATTTTTTTTCCAATTTTGTTGAAACTGTTTTTCTAAATTGTAATGTATCAATATTCCAATCCAGTGATTTCATTAAAAGAGTGCCGTCAAGCGTCCGATTATTTGTTCGATATCGTCAAAAGGGAGTCATATTGTCGTAACATTTCCATTACGGTATTATATTCAGTTTTATTTTGTAATTCACATTCCCATCATGGAGAGCGTTCAGTTCGTTTACATACACACGTTGAGTAATGACAGCATTTGCATTTCCGGCATGCTTTCACGATTAACCACGATTATTGAGTTTGTAATCGTTTAAGCAAACACAAATCAAATAAGCATAATTCTACCATGGCATTGTGTCAAATGAAATCGCCGTATATTATCATTTAATCAATTACGGGGAGCGGATAAGTATGTCTTTTTCTGCAATAATGTTTTCATTTGTGTATTGACATTCTGGTTAATAATCCATTTCAATCGTTACTTGTTAGCCATGATAGGTGTATGTAAAAACTCCAATGCCGTTGTATTGCAGCAGCCCAGCAGGGGATATGAATGAATGAATGAATGGTGTTTTACGGCACGTCGACACATAAATAGGTCATATTGTGCGCAAAATAAATGATGAAAAAGCAGGGGATATATGCCGACAGTCAATGAAAACGCATCAGTAGATTATACGGGTGTTAAATTGTATAATTAAATTAATTTATAATAATAATAAGTGCATTTTTTGAAATTGAATGATATCCGTGAACAACTGAACACACTGATTGTTTTAAAATTCCTAAACATGGTGTATGCAGTTCAATTAAAGAACAGAACAGAAAAGAACAGAACAAATCTTTTATTATATACAATCTCAGGTAACATGGGTTACAACAAGAGAGAAAGGTACATTACATACATACAAATGGTACAACTAAACTGTATACAAGGATCAGTACATATGTTAAATGTGAAGGGGAAAAGCATTATCAATAAAATACGTCTCATGTACGACGTTACTTGGCATTTTGTAAAAGAATTCTGACGAAGACACTTAGTTTTTTTTGGACTTTGACTGCGGGATGGGTTAAAAGCTCCTTGTATTTAATGACATTCGTGTGCTGATAGAAATAACGCGGTATGTAATGTTTGCGCATTTGATCAAAATGTGGACATTTTAATAAGTAGTGGAATTCGTCACCTATGTCGGAATCGCATAGTGTACAACGTCTGAGGTTATACGCAGTGTTAGTAAATCTGCCAGTTTCAACGGGGAACCTATGGTTAGTCGTACGGAATTTAAATAAATAAATATAATTGCTTCTTGGTAATTTAAGATATTTTTCGAATGCTAGGTCATCTTTAAAAAGGTTGTAGTTTTTCCCTTTCGACGAATTTTGTAAGACTGATCTCCAAGATTGTGTAAACTGGTCAACTAGCGTTTGTTTAATTGAGAGGTGAATGCTACTATGTTGTAAATTATTGCGCTTTGTCCATATATCTGAATTGCCGGTTTTATTGAGAATGGATTTGATGTGTTTTAACCACTTATATTCGTAATTTTCAGTGTTATCCATTGATTTGTAGCAGAGGAAACTTAGCTTTGATTGGCTTCCAATGATAAGTTTGTTCCAGAATTTTATCATACGGGTTTGTATAGTTATAGCAATTGGATGTCTACCTAGTTCTGCATACAACATATACGAGGGAGTGCTTTTTTTGCTATTTGTAATTCTTTTCAAAAAATCTGTATGAATACGTTCTATGATGTCTAAATTTTCGAATCCCCAGACTTCGCAAGCATATGTTAAGATCGGTAATATCGTATGGTCAAATAATTTTAGTTGGAGATCTAAGAGGAGGTCTAAATTATTAATTCGTCTGTAAAGTAAAAACATTGCTTTTTTGGCTTGTTCAACAAGATGTTTTCGTGTATTAAGGAAGCTTCCAGAGCTAGAGAATATGACGCCTAGATATTTATACTTGTTTGTGAGTTCTATTTCATCTGGTCCGAGTTTAAATGAGAATCGCGCCGTATTGCGAGCACCGATTACAATAATCTTTGTTTTGCTCGTATTTATATTCAATTTCCATGTTTCGCAATATTCATAAAAAAGTTGGAGGCATGATTGGAAACTTGTCACAGGGGCAGAAAACAAAAGTCACACATATGTGTCCTACCGTTTTACCATTCTTACGAAATCATTCCGCCGTCAAGTTATTTCATAACGTCGCTTGTAACTCTAGCTAAGTGGTCTGGGGTTACCTTGCTGGAATCACGTGACGTCGGGATGATTGCCTAGGAATGGTAAAACGGTTAGAAATACCCAGTATTAGGCTGTGTGAACTTTGTGCGACTGTTATTTTCTACCCGTCTGCTTTAATTGAACACTATAAACTATGTTTAGGAAGTTCGAAACAATCTGTGTTTGCAATTGTTAATGTCCTTCAATTTCAAAATATGCCCTTATAATTATAAATAATTTAAAAACAAAATGTAACAACCATAAAATCTACAGGTGTTTTCATTGGCCGTCAGTATATATGTGTGTAAGGGTGGTGTGCCGGAAAGTGCAAACAACATTGACCTAGATAACTCAACGTGACTTCCGCCCCGATTATCGATCGAAGACTAAAAAAATGTGCCCTGGTCAGAATTTAAATAATCCACTGGTTTAGCCTGCTGCCCCCCTCATTAGATATACATCTCGCCTAGAAATACATTTGTATTGTATTGTCGCAGACGTGTTTATTGGATTTCAACATTATGCAAATAATAACAGATCACCCGAGACCCCGACAAATCAGATACTTCCTTTAAAAGAACCACCAAAGGTCACGGCGTAACATTTGCAATTATAGGACATTCGGAATATTCCGATTTCTAGATAAGGGAATACAGTCTTTCTTTTGGTTCTAAGTCAGTCTGAAGACTTTATAGCGGAGAGCTGTATCGATTATGTGTTAGTCTTTGAACAAAATTTACATTATTCGCTAGATATTACTAGATCTCTACAAGAAGGCACATTTCCCTGGGGAAACGCTTGATTTGTAGCCTTATGTCGGATTTTCTATTTACAGATAACCTTCCATCCAGAATCTAGTGTTTTCTCCTACAATATTAACTGTACCGTCGATATATTTCGTTTTAAACGCGGTATTTCATGGTTATTCATGGCGTAACATGAGAATATGGCATAACGCATCACCACTTTATATGTATACTTCAAAGAAACGTCCGAGTTGGTAATAACACACATAACAACCGCATTCTACTGTAAAAGAATAACAAAATGTATGTGCACTCTCATACCGCAACAACAGCTATGACCGATTTAAAGAAATCTGATGATTTTTTGTTTGTTTTGTTTTGTAGCTGCGTCATAAGCTCTCTCCACTCTTACCGCTGCGGGTTTGAATACCACTGGGAGCTCGACTTGTCAAGTGAGAAAGTGTCGACTCTTACGGATGACGGGATATATACAGAACACTCACGAAAAATGGATTGGTCTGCCTCTACTATAAAACAATCGACCGTCATATAATTATGTCCTAGAACATGTGCTTAAAATTACGTAAAATACCATTCAAACAGACTATTGCAAATTATGCTTATGGTTAAATGCATTATTTTAATCATAAGTGGGATGTTGAAATCACAAGATTGCTGTTTATAACATAAGTCAATATGCAAACAATGTATACTGTAATATTAAGAGTATATAAGCACAGATACAAACACTAATAAGTATATGAAACAGAAACGTTGTACTCATATAATTTTGTGAAACTATAAGTGTCACGAAATGTAATTTCGTAAAGAAGCTAAGTTTGAAACCTTCCCGCCTCTCACCGCTGCGGGTTCGATTCCCACTGGGAGGTCGAGTCGTAAGTGAGAAAGCGGTTGTCGGAAGGTATACATCACTGGTTCTACCCAGGGAAAATTCGGTGGCCTGCCTTCACCACTAAACAAGAGGGCCAAATGGCCCTAATTCGTTAATCCAATCATTTGCAAAGAGGAAAACAAGCTTATAATTTCACAACAGAATTAGATCACTCAGTCGACGGCATGCCACCGTAAATTCCCGCCCCACCCCCCTCGTTAAGGTGTTCAAGCCCAGTAAGTGCATATATCGTTGTAGGATGAATTGAATTGAATTGGATTTTATAGTCGCTCCAACAGCTAAGGTCCTATGGCGACTTTCCAGCTTCCATTGGTGGAGGAAGACCCCAGGTGCCCATCGGGGGCAATTTTCGTGCACGGGCGGGCACCTGGGTAGAACCACCGACGTTCCGCAAGCCAGCTGGATAGCTTCCTCACATAAAGATTCCTAGGCCCCTGAGGGATCGAACCTACAGCGGTGAGGGGTAAGTGATTTCAAGTCAGAGACGTTAACTACTTGGCCACGGACGCCCCTGCTGTAGGATGAGGATCTCAAGGGTTTCCAAGTTATGCCCCTGGATGGGGATGGACCCCGGGGTCAATGCTGGTTGGATGATTGTATCTATCTGTTCATGCCCAGTAAGTGTATACATGGTTATAAAGTTAAGACCCAGAGGTTATGTCCCCAGGGGTGGGGATATACCCCAGGGCCGATGTTGGTTGAATGACTGTATCCGTCTGTTCATGCCCAGTACGTGTATATATGGTTATAAAGTGGGTATCTCAACAGTTTTCAAGTTAAGACCCAGAGGTTATGTCCCCAGGGGTGGGGATAGACCCCAGGGCCGATGCTGTACGTGTATATATGGTTATAGGGAAGGGATCTCAACGGTTTCCAAGTTATGACTCAGGGGTTATTCCTTAGGTGTGGGACTATTCATGCTCAGTAAGTGTATAACTGTGATTTCAGCGAAGAAAATCTTTTAATGTTTTCCCCTATATGTAAAATATGTGACACCTGGTGTGGGGCCAAATTTGACCCCATCTTCTCAGTTTTAACGAACATAATAGAGGATTATAAGCTATGGTACATGCAACATATTAGATCTCTAGCTCTTTTAATTTCGGAGCACTTTTTACAGGTTCTTTCTTACTCTATGTAAAACTGTGTCACCCGGGACGAACCAGATTTGACTCTAGGGTCTCCAGTTGAAAAGCTTTGGTAGAGGACCATAGCTTATGATCTATGCAATATATGAGAGCTCTGTACTTTGTGGGTCAGAGAAGATTATTTTTCTTTTTTTTCATGTACAATATGTGACCATGTGCCGTTTGAATAAACTTGATCAACTTTTCAGCGGATCTTGAGAAGAATATTAGTTTAAGGTTTCAACCTTTTGTGGTAATGGCGGCCATCTTGGATGTAGCGTTGACCTAATTTCATCAAATTTGAAAAACACTGACATAAGAATCATCCATAAAAAGTTCGGTCAACAATTGATTAAGCGGTTACTGAGGAGATGTCGTTTGAAGCAATTATTGACGGACGGACGGACGGACGACGGACAAAATGCGATCAAAATAACTCACTAAAATATGCTGAAAATGACGTAAAACTCCATTCATGGATATAATATGCTATCATAAAACCTAGTTGAACGTGAACTTGATCGCGACATTCTTCAGATAATTATGTTACAGAATAACAAAATTATAGACGCTGTATGCTGTACTTATTCTACAGAAAAGTATTGAAAACCAGCAGAGAAAGTACAATGCTGTTATGTAATGCCGGTTATTTATGGAAATTTGTTTCGCACACACAAACGCTCATGATTGCATTATTACAAGATGACATAGTGGCTTGCCTTCTGATTGGGTCTTAAAAGAATCGTTCTTAGACTGTTCCTAAATTGTATAGTAAAATGGAAGATCAAACTTATAAAGCATACATAAGTCACATTTAATAAAGCTATGCATACTCATACACAGTACGCACCAGCAACACCACTATCGTCAACATTCTCATAACTGCATAGTTCCGATGCTTTGGTTACGCCCGCATTGTGTTGGTCAGTGTCTACTGAAAAAACAGACTGTGCTTGGTCAAAAAAAGTCTAGGGAATCCGAGACCAATGCTTACCAAAGTGAAGTCTTGGATTGGATTAACAAAATCAGAATAAAACAACTTGAGAATTCACCAATAAATCTGTTTCTTGTCAAAATGGAACATACATAGTTTGGGTGGAGGAGTCGGGGGTCACCTCTGAGCTAGAAACGACTAAAATTTTCAAAATAGTACCTATGAAAAAATGGCTACGAGATATGGGGAAATCAGTGTAGCCCTAAAGGCTCAGTGTAGCCCTAAAGGCTATAATGTAGGCCAATGGATGAAATGAAGAGTTGTCTGTGGCCCTGTTGCATACATTCTTATAGTATTCTTATATATTGTATTAAGTATGTGATTTTTTAAGGAATAGTATCGCGATTGTCGTTCTTCGTTAATTAAACATTCGTTTTTTGGTTGAATTTACGAGTGCCAGTGTACCGAGGTTCAATTTCTTCCCCAAATCGTTCGGCTGGGCTCGCCTGATGCATTCGAAGTATTTCTATATAAAAGAGTGCTGCATGTAACTGCCAATCGTCTTTTTCTTAAAACTGTTTTTAGTGCAGTTTCCTATTATTGTTTGACAGTACTCTGAGATGCATCCAATCATGCTTGTGATAGTTTTAGTTGTAAATGCCAAAAGTTAAAGTGGACCAGTTATAAATGAGTGAAAACTGAACAAATGCTGAAATTTGTTTCAGTGTTTATAAACTTTATTTACACTGTCCCGTTTATTGGGATGACAATAGGCTAATATTGAGGTTTCGTGCATACTAGAACCTGGTTTACATCCGAAGCGGCCTTTTTTGCCACTGACTGTTCCAAGGCGGTAGCCCTATTGTCAAGCTTTTGTGTTTGTGATGTCATAGCTTGCATTTTATTCATCTTTATAGTTGTTGTTTGTTTCTGCGTGTGTTTATGGTTGACTGTCTTTCTTGAATGTTACTTTTCATAACTAAATATCGCCTTTTCTTGTTTAATAGCAGACATGTTGGCTTCATGAAGCAGTAAGTTTTCCAGTGTCCATACTAGGTTTGTGTTTTTACATTTTTTAAAGCAAGACCATTAGACAATAAATCGCAATAAATAAATCTTTTTAGTTTAAGTTATACCGTTGTGCGTTATAACAGCTATCCCTAATAATAACAAAACACTGTTTGATTATTTATCGCGCGACAGACTAAACTGTCGTCTGCACAATATGGGCATCTGAAGGTTTGCACAAATCTCGTAAATCTAGTAAGTCATTTTTAACTAAGAATATTAGCGGGCCTCCAGACACCAGAGAGTTAAGTACATCCGTATATTATATATGCTGTGATGAATTATTGAAATTTCCCAGTTTGAGAAAATCTATAACATATCTCTCCCTCTACTGTGCTATATCGCCTAGTGTGCAAGATAGCACAGTAGCCAGATTTTAGGAACTACGTTCTTAGCAGGTTGAAGAACTGTTAAAAACTTCTGAATTTGATGAAGTAAGTGGTCCTGAAATGCCTATGCAACCAAAAAATGCTGGAAATGCCTCCTGAACCTCAGCCACCATCGTCTACAGGACAGACTAAACTGTCGTCTGCAAAATATGGGCATCTGAAGATTTGCACACATCTGGTAAGTCATTTTTAACTAAGAATATTAGCGGGCCTACAGACGCCAGAGAGTTAAGTACATCCGTATATTATATATGATGTGATGAATTATAGAAATTTCCCAGTTTGAGAAAATCTATAACATATCTCTCCCTCTAGGCCTACTGTGCTATATCGCCTAGTGTGCAAGACAGCACAGTAGCCGGATTTTAGGAACTACGTTCTTAGCAGGTTGAAAAACTGTTAAAAACTTCTGAATTTGATGAAGTAAGTGGTCCTGAAATGCCTATGCAACCAAAATATGCTGGAAATGCCTCCTGAACCTCAGCCACCATCGTCTACAGAACAGACTAAACTGTCGTCTGCAAAATATGGGCATCTGAAGATTTGCACAAATCTGGTAAGTCATTTTTAACTAAGAATATTAGCGGGCCTACAGACGCCAGAGAGTTAAGTACATCCGTATATTATATATGCTGTGATGAATTATAGAAATCTCCCAGTTTGAGAAAATCTATGACATATCTCTCCCTCTAGGCCTACTGTGCTATATCGCCTAGTGTGCAAGATAGCACAGTAGCCAGATTTTAGAAACTACGTTCTTAGCAGGTTGAAAAACTGTTAAAAACTTCTGAATTGATGAAAGAAGTGGTCCTGAAATGCCTATGCAACCAAAAAATGCTGGAAATGCCTCCTGAACCTCAGCCACCATCGTCTACAGGACAGACCAAACTGTCGTCTGCAAAATATGGGCATCTGAAGATTTGCACAAATCTGGTAAGTCATTTTTAACTAAGAATATTAGCGGGCCTACAGACACCAGAGAGTTAAGTACATCCGTATATTATATATGCTGTGATGAATTATAGAAATTTCCCAGTTTGAGAAAATCTATAACATATCTCTCCCTCTACTGTGCTATCTCGCCTAGTGTGCAAGATAGCACAGTAGCCAGATTTTAGGAAACATGTTCTTAGCAAGTTGAACAACTGTTAAAAACTTCTGAATTTGATGAAGTAAGTGGTCCTGAAATGCCTATGCAACCAAAAAATGCTTGAAATGCCCCCTGAACCCAGCCATCATCGTCTCCAGGACGGTTCCAGCCTGTGCATGTGCAGCAATATCGTGACGTCACACAGCACGAGTGACGTCACGATATTTATGTATTACTTCACGCTGTCGCCAAAGGAGTGTCAAAAGACGATTGGAAAGAAATTCGTCACGGAATATATAATATATATTTTAATTAACATTGTTGTCATGATAAGGAAAATAATTCCCTCGTGAGAAAGATTCTTGCGATATAGAAACTCGTGCTCAAGCGCACTCGTTTCGATATCGCAAATATCTTTCTCACGAGGGAATTATTTCCCGTATCACAACAACAATGTTAATTAAACACTATCTCTGTTGAGTACATTTCTTCTACTTGAGATTTCCAAGACACGCCTGGATCCATTGCTTGAATTTCCTCTTACTCCGTAGTAGACGAGTCTGTAGGGCAGACTGGAGTGGGGAACTTTGTCAAATACTTTCGCGAAGTCGAGCAAGAATCACCTCTACTTGCTGGCCTGTCGCTAACATAGAGACAATCTCTTGAATAGTTGTTATTAAATGTGTCTCACAGAAGCGACGTTTTCTAAAGCCATGCTGATTGTCCGGCTTAAGTAGTCTGTGTCATTAGGAATGCTCTAACAGCTTACATATAATGGATGTCAGGGATACAAGACGGTAGTTTTCTGCTTTGCATTTCTTCCATTTTCTTAAATGCTGGGACAAGCCATGCATCTCTCCAGTCCTGTGGCACTTTGTGGCTGGGATAGAGTCAGGTCCTGTAGCTTTGTTGCTCTTCAATCCTACCAATAGCCTGAGGACACGTGACTCTTATTCTAGCATATGTCTAATATGGACATGGTACCTTGTCAGGAGTGGTGATAGTATCCTCCTTTGTAAATGCTGAGTGGAACAGCTCATTAAGTGTGCTTGCCTTGCTTCGACTGTCGTTCTTTATAAATCCGAGTGAGTTTTTGAGGGGTGGTACTCCCATTGATTTCCGTCAATTGCTCTTAATGCTTGGCCACACTCGTTTAGGGGTTTCCTCGTGCTTGTCGCTCACCTTTTCCATGTATATGACTCCTGTTGGTCCTTCTTATAATTGCCACTGGACTTCTTGTTATAATCTCCTATACCTGTACGAGTATCTCTTGTTGTCCGATTTTCTGGTTTTCTTGTGGACCTTCGCTTCCATTTTAATGCCTTCTTTATGCCGGTATTCATCCAAGGATGGTTATAACGGGGCAGTCTAAGCTTGGTTGGCACGTTTTCATCGATATTCTGGTGGACAGCCGATCTGATGTCTTTATCTGGCTGTATGCGGATTCCAAAATCGCCACGAATGCCATTTATAGTTGATATCACAGATTCAGTTAATGGCTAAATGGCATTTCAATCATCGGCTTCTGTGTATATGTGTATGCCATTTTACCATAAACGACGTTTAACATATAATAAAATGCAAAATCGAAATGAGTCTAAAATAAAAGGCGCAGAGCATGTTTTGTTTCGCAAGCCTTATTTGCATAAGATCAGACGACTATGTAAACAGATCAGTAACCGATCAATTACTCCGGACCAGCAAAACCATAATTAGTACGGATTTGAATATATACGTCGCGTTTTAACAAGCGTTGCGGTATATCGCGACGGTGTCGACTTGTTGTAGAGAACTCAATACTTAAATTTAGTGCCAACGTACCGTAAACACATGACGATTCTTTTTATTAGTTAAACACACACACACACAAAAACACACACGAAGGTCTAATGACGTTATTTTGCATAGAAGAGAATTTTTAGGAATCTTTATGTGAGGAAGCTATCTCCAGATGGCTTGCGGAACGTCGGTGATTCTACCCAGGTGCCCGCCCGTGCACGAAAATTGTCCGGACGGGCACTTTGGGTCTTCCACCACCAATGGAAACTGGAAAGTCGCCATACGATCTTAGCTGTTGGTGCGACTATAAAATCCAATTCAATTCAATTCAGACATTCTTTAGAAAAATAATATTATTTTGGTATTTCCTTTTTCCCTGAAATATATGTATCATCAAACAGGTGAATAAGTTTAATTATTATATAACCTATAAATAGACGCGTTTTCATTGGCTAAAAAGTATTTTTTTAGAAAAAATATCTAGCGATATTGACCTGTTTTTTTCTGATATTGACCAGTTTTATAAAACTGTCCCGAGATGTGATATTATTGAAAAAATCTATTGTTTAATTGTTATAAACTGTCAAATTCAAATTGAGGGTTATATAATAAAACAGTTATGGACTTTTCAGCTGTTTTACATGATGTTGATATGTACCAAAAAATCATTATTGACCTCGGCTATCGCCTCGGTCAATAATGATTTTTTTGGTGCATATCACATCATGTATAACAGCTGAAAAGTCCATAATTGTATAATATAATATTTAAAACGAGGAGAATAACAGGTACGTATGGGGTTTCACATCGCTTTAAACTCAATACCAGTCATATAACGACGGTGTGAAATCAATGCTCTACTTTATAGTGCTGTCACAATGGAATACTACGCCGAAGACACTTGGCATGATACCCCACCCGGTCGCAGTATACTGCCACCTGGTGGACCAGACGGTGCACTACATTTTATATGCTGAACATCAAGCCAGGCAGCTACTAGTACCATTTGCATGAAATCTTTGCTGTGATGATCCAGCCGGGGATCGAACCCACGATCTACCGCACGCCTGGTGGACGCTTTATCTTTAGGTCTCCACCGCGGTATCAATTATTTGTAATTAACATATGCGACCAAGATACTACCAAGTTAATAATACGATTTTTTGTTTGTTTGTATGATGTTTCACGTCATTTTCAACACATGTCAAGTGTTGAAAATATGACGGTCGATTTTTTTTGTGGTGGAGGCAGACCACCCACTTTTCCTGGGTAGAAACAGTACTGTACAACTCCCGCCAACAGTAATAATCGACACTTCCTCACTTACAAGTCGAGCTCCCAGTGGGATTCGAACCCGCAACGGTGAAATGCGATAAGGTTTACAACGAACGTCGTTAACCACTAATTAATCGTTAATAGTATGAAAGAGTTATTTGATACAATTTATGTCAGTCTTGTTTCAGATTTCTTTAAAAGAAATCATAATGTATAATTCATTGTAATATGTTTTATAGTAACATTTACTTGTTTACACGTGTTTAACAGGAATTTGTGGATTTACATAGTTAATTGTTTATACCATATCATTCCTTATTTGTAAATAGTTTTAACAACATATGTTTACATTGATTTTTAATAACTTACTATTTCATTTTGTTTCATTTTTATCCGTTTTTTTGTTTGCGCACACTATGACCTATTATGTGTCGACGTGTCCTAAAACTCCCTTCATTACACCTATACATAAAGGGTCTCCCAGGGGTTTTGGGGAACAAGGGAACATTGGAAAAATATTTTTGGGGAACAAAGCAAACTATTTTTGGGGAGCAAGGAAACATTGTGTCATGTTTTAAGGGAACAAGGGAACATGGACCCCACTGGGAGGGCCTCATTCATCCAAAAAAGATGCACATGTGTCGCAGGTGCTTTTTCCGAAAAGGAAAAAAGACACGTGAAACTATTTTGCAGAAAGTCGATGTTACATCAACACACGTTTATTTCAAGATTGTTTTCGATCTAAATGCAAAACAATGTAAACATACTTGCAATTATGTTAATAATTATTCTAATACACCCGCACTATATATATCTCGTTATATTGAACGATATATCACTGTAATTTTTGCAACGTTAGGAGAATAAGCATTGCGCATTGCGCATTGTAACGTATGCAACGTTAGGAGAGTAAGCAAAGCAATGCGAAAGATTTCAGATGTGTGCGTTATTTTCACATTTTAGGGGTATTAGAATAGAAAAAGAACATCGTTTACGGTGAATTATCTATAATATATCACGGTTTGTCGTTCAATTTTAAACAATAATTTCACTCGCTCTTCTTGTAAACAATAATTTCACTCGCGAAGTTATTGTTTACAATTGACACTCGCTTCGGGCTCGTGAAATTATTTTTTACAATTGAACTCGAAGAGCGAGTGAAATTATTGTTTACAATTGAACTCCAAACCGTGATATATTAAACAATAATTCACAGTAAACAATGTTCTATTTCTTAAATAATACAAATAGTAGGGATATTTTAATGTTGTATTAAACTCTAACTGTGACGATCACATGTATAACTCTCATTAAATATTGTAGTGTTCGCTATTTCCGATTTGATTATTACACGGTCAAGCCTCAGCCTGGTAACAGCTGTTGTCCGTATTCATTTTGCATCAACGAAGATGTTTCCGTTCAGAGAAGAAAAAAATATGGAATGAGCGGATTACTTGAACACAAAAGAAAACTCCGTCACCAATATTAAGATTTAGCTAATGCCTTATGATTGAAATGCTTGGAGTTTTACGTCCTGGCCGACATAGACGGTGAATTACGTGTTCCACCAAAACGCAGTCAAGTTGTCCAACGTTACATATTATTGAACATTTGCATTAATAATACTTATCGCTTTTTAAGGTAATGCATATACACATTTCATATGAAACTGAACACAGACCTAATTACAAATATGTCTGTGAACTGAAGCACATTATAAATGATTTCATGTATATTTTCTCTACTCAGACAAATTTAACCGTCATATATAGCCTAATATGTGTTACAAATGACTTAACACACTATTCAAACAAGTCATTTTTTTTTAAACTGATACTAATATTTTCTAGATCGTCTCCCTTTAATTTCGTTTTTCTTTCAAATTGTTACAATGCGTAATTAAGCTTAAAACAGGTTTTACGATTCGATAAGCATATATACGGATCTTATAGATACCACTTTGATAATGACAGTTACCAAAATCCGTATTATCGAGCGATAATGTATGTATAATATAAAGCAAAAATAAAATAAAAATAAACACAATAAAAAACAACAACAACAGTTTCGAGAGCTTAATTCAGTTTTCAGATTCTTAAAGGGAATGTAGCGATACAGCCAAACAATCTTTATTATTAAGAGTTCTGAAAAATTTCGAAAATGGTGAAAGAATTATCAAAATTGGATGATAAACAAAGAAGATATGATAGTTTGAAGGTTCTGTAGAAACGGATATGGAAGCCGCCATTTTTAGAGCTATGACATCACAGTTCTAAATGACCATATATGGAATATTGATAAATATGAAAAATTACTCATTTATAGGGCAAAAAATTAAGTACCTATTTGAAGAATATGTATAACTAATGTCAATAATGCTTTATATGTCCAGAATAGGAGTTTGCATTCATTTGCAGTGATTTGCTTTGCTTTAAATGATATTTATCAATATTCCATATATGTCATATGGAACTATGATGTTACAGTTTTCAAAATGGCGGCTCCCACATCCATTTTAGTACAATATTCAAATGGTCATATCTTTTTTTTTTATCATCCGATTTTGACAATTCTTTCACCTTTTTGCAAGTTTTTTCAGAACTCTCAATAAAAGAGCATGTTTGGCTGTGTCGCTACATTCCCTTTAAAACCTGTTTTGAGACGTTCAACTGTTTTTTCGTTGACAAATAGGAGTTATCAGGAGGTAATGAGGGTTTATCGAGCAAAAACCTTTTTTTTCGAAGCAAAGTCCGGTTTTTAGATTCGTAAAACCGGTTTTTAGACAGTTTTTCGATATTTTGAACAATGCCGTGACATAAACGTATAAACCTATAACATGTGTTGCATACATACAGGGCTCCTACCGAGTTTTGAAATATTTTACGAAATAGTTTTATACAGTGAGTTCATATTAGAAACGAGGTTTGAGTTATGAGCCGGTGCGTTACCTAGACTTATTCACCGGTGGGTGCACTGCTTACACTGCAATGCGGTAAAGCGTTAATATTATAAAAATGTATTCGTTAAATAACACATTTTCTGTCAGAAACATATAGTATACACAAATATAAAATATGACAACATGCATTTACCTACTTAAACCATCCGCATTTATGACAACGCTACGTTGTCAAACATGGCGTCCATTTCCACGCTGCACTTTCCTATACTAAGTCAATACTTTTCAGAAACATCCCGTGTCAGCATCACTTTTTAAGTTATCCGATTGGTTAATTATTAAACTCGTATTTACACGATAAACACAATATTCAATGCTACTAGTGATGTCCAAATATTTTGCTGAGATTGTCTTTTACAGCATAACTACGACCATCCAAAATAACGATGTTATTTATTTTCAAAATTTCATCATTTTCTCGTTTAAAATATACACCAAGCGCCTCCTAAATAGGCATTCCCATTTTTCGAATACATCAGGAGCCAAAACATGGATTATTCATAAGGAGATTTAAATGCGCATGACCGGAAGTGCTTGTACAAATATTCAACAAACCAATCAATACAAGAATGCGTTGAAACAATCGTAATTTTACACGTGTTTTGGACGATATGCTATATATTGATACGATATTCCGTGAGTCCAGGATACATACGAAATCAATATTACGTCTGAAATGGCTGGCAGAAATATCGGAATTTCCGATGAATTAACGCGGTTCATTGTTGAAATACAAGGGCGATATAAAGAGTCTAAATTGCATTTCCAATATTTGTTTGAACATGTACTGTGAAAAAATCTATTATCTGGGATTACTAGCATCAGTCCATCCTTGTCATTTTGCACCGGTCTGGCACACGCCATCATATCATGGAGAAACATGTTGTGTTGTTTTACAGTTAGATAGTAAAGCACGAAACCTCAGGCTGATTGCAGACCAGCCTTTCGTGCAAACATCGTAGAGAAAACATTATTCATATAACCTATTGCATTTCCAATATTTGTTTGAACATGTACTGTGAAAAAATCTATTATCTGGGATTACTAGCATCAGTCCATCCTTGTCATTTTGCACCGGTCTGGCACACGCCATCATATCATGGAGAAACATGTTGTGTTGTTTTACAGTTAGATAGTAAAGCACGAAACCTCAGGCTGATTGCAGACCAGCCTTTCGTGCAAACATCGTAGAGAAAACATTATTCATATAACCTTTGGAATGCGAAACTGTGTTGATAATACAGGATGCACTTACATCGAATAACTATGCAATATGGAATGGTTACATGTAATAGATGGAATGTTAAAGTTTTAATTATTTTTTTCTGAAACATAGCTTAACAATGGGTCACTAAATCGGCGAAACGCTACTAAGGTCTGCCACTGATGATATGTACATTGGCGTAGCTCTGCGTAGGCCCTGTAGGCCCGGGCCTACGCCTAATTTTCAGAAATAGAAAAATTAAAAAATCCAAAAAATGCAATAAAAATCGGGGTGGTGGCGGGAGTGGGGAGGGTGGGGTGGGGGGGGGGGGCTGTATAACGGCGTAGTAACCAGAAAATATCATTTCCCTATATATTTGTTTAGTTATCTTTGCCCTTCTTAAAGTCTAAAATATACGCCAGCACGCACCTAATGCATTCTAACATTAAACAAAAATCGTGGGGGTGAAAGGTGGGGGCATGTCCCCGGACCACCCTAGCATAATTACTTTAACTGCGGGCCTATTCCGTCAAAAATGCCAAGCTACGCCCCTGATGTACATATGTATACCCATGCCACCAACAGATCATTAAGACTTGAACGATCTACAGTGTGTTGTTTTGTTAGACCATATGAATGCTGCATAGCCTTAATGGCAATTTATAAATAATTAAAAAGCACACACGCCAGTATCGAGCGTTGACATGTCAGTGTCGAGTGTTCACATACCCGTGTCAAGATTGACATGTCCGTGTCGAGCGTTGACACACCCGTGTCGAGAGCTGACATGCCCTTGTCGAGCGTTGACATACCCGAGTCAAGCGTTGCTATATCATTAGCGAGAGTTCACATACCCGTGTCAAGGGTTGACATGTCCGTGTCGAGCGTTGACATACCCGTGTCGAGAGCTGACATGTCCTTGTCGAGCGTTGACATACCCGAGTCAAGCGTTGCTATATCATTAGCGAGAGTTGACATACCCGTGTCGAGGGTTGACATGTAAGTTCCAAATTTAAACTGCTAAAATATTTAAATAATACTGTTATTCAAATTGGAATACATATTTTGGATATGTATTTGTCTTCGTTATTTTTTACCATATATTACACTAAACACTTGCTGTGTAGTAATATACCATACTAATTTGTTTAGAACAAGTTTGAAAATTATCTAATATTAAATAGCGCAGCAACGCGAGTTTTGTTGAGAATTGCCATGTGTTCCGTTAAAATTGAAATTATGAGTCAATCCGAGTAGCTATGTAATCGTTATGAGCAGAGATCATTGAATAGAATCTGCGTGTTTACTGTGCTTTATTAGGTTAAACAAGGTCCATGGCGGCTCGATTATACGCTGTGTATCGCTATCTGGACAAAGAAATATACGTGTTATGGTTACCTACCTATAACTTAATGGCGACATATTCTTTATTACACGCTTTAGTGTTTATACCAAACTTGTTAATCAATTGTCTCGGATTTTCAACTTCTTGTACTAGTTATTCATGAATATTAACAGCGAGCGGTCTTTCTGATTAATAACGTGACCTATATAGATACTATCGATAAACGCGTGGTACAAATTAAGTCGGATAGAGGCTATGAAGAGATATCTTCACCAGTCGGTCGCTATGCTCCGGGATGCTCCCTCCATTTTGGTTTCTTAATTGTATCCAGTGGTACTCGACTATTTTGAACTAGGTACTTACGCAGCTTGTTATAACCCGAGTGGTATGCAGGCTCAATATGTGATTTGATTTAATGGGTGTTTAACGTCATTTTCTAACAACTTTTGAATTGAATTGCATTAAAGACTTTATTTTAAGACGGTAGCCCAGTTTGTAAAATACTAATCTTCCCTGAGGCCCTTTTCACAAAGAAACATAGTAAACAAAAACATATATACACGTGTATAGCAACACGGCGATATTGACAATGAAAAAAAGTGTTCACCAGAAATAAAAATCTAAATTATGATTCAATAACAATTTTAATGAAAACAATTTCAATTATATAGTCCTTTTCAAAGTGTTCACAAAACACAAAAGTCTATTTTATGATTCTATAAAAATGTTAACTAAAACTATTTCAGTTATGTTGTCCTTTTTATTCACTTTACACCACCCCTCGTCCCCCACCCCCAACCCCCACCCCACAACTAACTGTGACATAAAAGATCTTTTTAAACTGCCCCGTGTGGTTCCCTGGCAAAGAATAGGGAAGAATAGGGCTACTGCAGATTCCGTTAGAGGGGTTGGCAGAGGGGTAGAACCCTTCCCCCACCAAATTCATGTTTATTTTATTATTTTTTGTTCATGCTTGTTAAAGGTCTTCATCATGACCCCTGCATTGTTTCAGGTGCCATCTCACTCAAATCACTGAGCAGTGGCAGAAAAACAATAAACGTGGCTCCAGCGTTAATGGAATGTCTACTATAGAATTGTGCATTAACTCTGCAGTTCTGCAGGTGAGAAGGTTCTAGGCCCTTTCTCCATATTTTATCTTGATGTAAATGGAGGATGAGCCTGGTATGTTCATTCCTGTTATGCGCCATATAACCTTTCATGTGTTGGGGCGCCTTAAAACCCCAAAGTAATTCAGTTCTTTTTTGGACTATGTTTGTCGGTCGAATCTTTGTGGTGGAAGTTGACCACCCACTTACTCCTGGGTAGTATTCATATTGCACAAGTTTTACAATAGCTATCGGCTTTTATTGTGCGTATTGTTTGGGGCGCTTGTTTCAGCCAAAGGCTTTTTTGACTTTTCAGACAAAATACATATCGTACTTAAATAAGTAGTATATCAGTGAAACAGGCATTTTTAGTGGTAATTAAAAATACCTTACTTTTCAAAATCGGTTGAGAAATAAAAATTTCATGCGCGAAAGCTGTTTTTGATGGGGCATTTTCAATGCAAAATTCTGCTGCATGAAAAAATTGAAAAAAATAATTGTTTTAGGATTTTTATCCAAAAATGATTTTTAAATTATTGGATATTCGTAAATTAAGACACCCTGAAAGTTTTATAGCAACTGACGTTATATGAAATTTCTAAATTTTCTGCCGTGCCACCAACTAGGAATTTACATAGGAAAAGCCCCATCAAAAATCATTTCGGCTGTAAAATATTTATTTCTCAAACGATTTTCAAAACTAAGGTATTTTTATTTACCACTAAAAATATCAGTTATAATGGTATATAACTGAAGTAAGTATTGTTTAAATTGCTCAAGCTTCTGCAGAAAAACCTTTGGCTGAAACAAGCGCCCCAAACAATAGACCAATGTTTTCCTTATGCATGAAATGGCTTTGCTCAAAAAGCGTATTATTAAACATTAAACGATAACAAGATACTTGGCGTTTATATTTTTCTTTATGAAATGGAAACCGTATAAGTCCTGATTAGACAGAGAGCTCCCAACCCATATAATAATTTCTATTTTTGTAGAAGTCCTGATTAAACAGAGAGCTCCCAACCCATATAATAATTTCTATTTTTGTTATAAAAAATAAATAATTAATTATCTCATACTGAGTGGTGACGTCTTTAAATCGCTCGATACTGCTTTTACATTCCACATTACTCTCAACTTTTATAATCGGTTACCCGGTTATTTTTTGAATATAACACGAATACTAAAAACTGGAAATCACCGAAAAACACATTACATGGTCCGAGTATTAGATTTCATTCCCCATCCAATCCCTTCTCCTAGAATCACCGAAAAACACATTACATGGTCCGAGTATTAGATTTCATTCCCCATCCAATCCCTTCTCCTAGAAGCGAAAACGGGGTTGGGTGGGGTATGAAATAAAACCTTAAGTTAGGCTTAAAAGTTTGCATATTGTAAAATTAAAACATTAAATAGGTAATTTTAAACAGGTTATCACATTGTTTTCAGTAAAAAAATGTTTTTAAACATGTTTTATTGTCAAAATATCTGTAATAAAATGCTATGACATCACGGTTCTAAATGACCATATATGGAATAGTATAAATATGAAAATTTACTGATTTATAGAGAAAAATGACAGCAACTGTGTGAAAAATATGCTTTATATGACAAGTAATTTTTCTCTCATTAATATGCCATGATTTTATTCGTTTTAAATGATATTTATCAGTATTCCATATATGGTAATATGGAACTATGATGTCATAGTTCTCAAAATGGCGGCTCCCATATCCGTTTTAGAACAACCTTTAAATGGTCATATCATTTTTGTTTATCATCCGATTTTGATAATTCTTTCACCTTCTTTCAAGTTTTTTTGGCTGTATCGCTACTTTCCCTTTAAGGTTTTTTATTTCATACCTCAGAAAACCCCGATTTCGCTTCTTGGAGAATGGGTTGGATGGTGTATGTAAGTTAATACCCGGACTACGTAATGATTTTCACTGAAAGTTATATCATTGACTTAAACATAACTTTATACTCTTCCAAGCGTTATAATCTTTGACTCAAACACTTGTTAATACGTGTTTTGATGGAGACATGTATTTGACTGCAACACATTTAAATGTGACAAATGTAGACTTCCTATGTTGCCAGTTTATGCTGAGATATGTATAATTCCCGTCGCAATAGCATATATGTAGTTAACTTTATTTGATTGGATGAATCCTAACACGTGACGTCGTTTTCAAAAGATTTACATTACATATCTTGGAACTACTTTTCTTGCGTGACAGGTACTACTTAGTACCACATTTTAAACAGGTTTCTCAATCTTAAAATGTCGTGTTTAATCGAAAGATTGGACTTTTACGGATTAAATGTGTTTTTGTGGAGTGTCTGCATGAGAAAACTTTACTCCACACACATTTAACTCTTGACAATTTGTAGCGCCATAGTATACTGGTTAGAACTTCGGCGTAGTTATCCAGGGATTGTGCTTCTTATCGCGTCGGGACCGAATTTGGAATAATTATCGAACAGTATTTCCCGCCTGAGCAGTCAAAACGCAAAAATGTCCAGTGCAATACGGGGAGGGTAAATACACACTTGAGCACAAAGGCAATATGCCATGTACACAGGCCTGAGAGGCAATCTACCAAACGGCCGCTTAACCAAGATTAAACAGTATTGTCACCCCATGAGAAACGTTCGTGATAGAATATAAAATTGTGTCAATAAACGCACCGACGCAATGCAATCACACAATTTAAAAAAGATGTACCGATTGAGTTTCCTGTTACTTCCGAAATATAATACCTGCCAGAAAAGAATACAACTGTGTTGTCATCTGAATGACATGTGGCTCAAGGATACATTTTACACGAAAATTGGTCAAGACGATTCAATATCACCATCTATCATTATAAATACCAGTTTCCTTTACGTTCATGCCAAAATAATTTTATCCAGACAGAAATTCTTTTTAATGATATGGTCTATGTTGGAATAATGGCACTACTTTCGATGTCTACGACACGGGGGGCAAATCACTGACCAGTCTGATACCTTTTATGACCATATTCTCTATCTAAAAACGGTTCGATTTTTGGATTTTCTCAAGCGGGACGTGTTTGTTGCCGGTTCAAAATGTAATTGGAAGTATTAAATATAACCCCAAAACAATAAGATATGTACTGTTCAGCAGATGATATGTTGTTATACATAAACGGTGTAAAGGCCGCCCAACTCCGTCATGTATACCTACGCGACAAAACACAAAGTATCGCGATATTAATTAACAGTATATTTGTATATCATATATATAGCAGAAGTGGTTGTTATCGCAACATTTACCGAGATAACTTACACTAATTCGATATATTTTTATCTAATTAATTTAATTATTACCACGAATATTCATCATATCGTGACAACTATCACAGCACGGCACATTCAAGTTATCTCGTCAAATCTGGCTTTATCGCGGCAGAAATATGCCACCATATGTGATAATAAAATAATATGAATTGAATTGAATTATAAAGATCTATCAGTCTACCACAATGCATGTCATGGAATGCATTTAAGGACATATTTCCCAATGGTGCATGGTCATGAAAAACTTGAATATTAAGTCCAACACAATACATATCAGGGCATGTATTTAAAGAGATATTTCTCAACGTTTCTCATGAAAAGCTTGACTATTTACTGCTACTAGCAAAAGATTGGATATTTACTGATAACAAAAGCTTGAATATTTACTGCTACTAGCAAAAGATAGGATAGTTACTGCTACTAGCAAAATACAGGATATTTACTGCTACTAGCAAAAGACAGGATATTTACTGCTACAAGCAAAAGATTGGCTATTTACTGCTAACAAAAGCTTGAATATGTATTGCTAACTAGCAAAAGATTGGATATTTACTGCTAACGAAAGCTTGAATATTTACTGCTACTAGCAAAAGATTGGATATTTACTGCTAACGAAAACTTGAATATTTACTGCTACCAGCAAAAGATTGGATATTTACTGCTAACAAAAGCTTGAATATTTACTGCTACTAGCAAACGATTGGATATTTACTGCTAAGAAAAGATTAGATATTTACTGCTACTAGCAAAAGCTTGAATATTTACTGCTACTAGCAAAAGACAGGATATTTACTGCTAACAAAAGATTAGATATTTACTGCTACTAGCAAAAGCTTGAATATTTACTGCTACTAGCAAAAGACAGGATATTTACTGCTAACAAAAGATTAGATATTTACTGCTACTAGCAAAAGCTTGAATATTTACTGCTACTAGCAAAAGACAGGATATTTACTGCTACTAGCAAAATATTGGATATTTACTACTAACAAAAGCTTGGATAATTACTGCTACAAGCAAAATATTGCATATTTACTGCTAAGAAAAGCTTGAATATTTACTGCTACTAGCAAAAGATTGGATATTTACTGCTACTAGCAAAAGATTGGTTATTTACTGCTAAGAAAAGCTTGAATATTTACTGATACTAGCAAACGATTGGATATTTACTGCTACTAGCAAACGATTGGATATTTACTGCTAAGAAAAGCTTGAATATTTACTGATACTAGCAAACGATTGGATATTTACTGCTACTAGCAAAAGATTGGATATTTACTGCTAAGAAAAGCTTGAATATTTACTGATACTAGCAAACGATTGGATATTTACTGCTACTAGCAAACGATTGGATATTTACTGCTACTAGCAAAATATTGGATATTTACTGCTAAGAAAAGCTTGAATATTTACTGCTACTAGCAAAATATTGGATATTTACTGCTACTAGCAAAATATTGGATATTTACTACTAAGAAAAGCTTGAATATTTACTGCTACTAGCAAACGATTGGATATTTACTACTACTAGCATAATATTGGATATTTACTGCTAAGAAAAGCTTGAATATTTACTGCTACTAGCAAAAGATTGGTTATTTACTGCTAGGAAAAGCTTGAATATTTACTGATACTAGCAAACGATTGGATATTTACTGCTACTAGCAAAAGATTGGATATTTACTGCTAAGAAAAGCTTGAATATTTACTGCTACTAGAAAAATATTGGATATTTACTGCTACTAGCAAACGATTGGATATTTACTGCTAAGAAAAGCTTGAATATTTACAGATACTAGCAAACGATTGGATATTTACTGCTACTAGCAAACGATTGGATATTTACTGCTAAGAAAAGCTTGAATATTTACTGATACTAGCAAACGATTGGATATTTACTGCTACTAGCAAAAGATTGGATATTTACTGCTAAGAAAAGCTTGAATATTTACTGATACTAGCAAACGATTGGATATTTACTGCTACTAGCAAACGATTGGATATTTACTGCTACTAGCAAAATATTGGATATTTACTGCTAAGAAAAGCTTGAATATTTACTGCTACTAGCAAAATATTGGATATTTACTGCTACTAGCAAAATATTGGATATTTACTACTAAGAAAAGCTTGAATATTTACTGCTACTAGCAAACGATTGGATATTTACTGCTACTAGCAAAATATTGGATATTTACTGCTAAGAAAAGCTTGAATATTTACTGCTACTAGCAAACGATTGGATATTTACTGCTACTAGCAAAATATTGGATATTTAATGCTAAGAAAAGCTTGAATATTTACTGCTACTAGCAAAAAATTGGATATTTACTGCTAAGAAAAGCTTGAATATTTACTGATACTAGCAAACGATTGGATATTTACTGCTACTAGTAAACGATTGGATATTTACTGCTACTAGCAAAATATTGGATATTTACTGCTAAGAAAAGCTTGAATATTTACTGATACTAGCAAACGATTGGATATTTACTGCTACTAGCAAAACATTGGATATTTACTGCTAAGCTTGAATATTTACTGATACTAGCAAACGATTGGATATTTACTGCTACTAGCAAAATATTGGATATTTACTACTAAGAAAAGCTTGAATATTTACTGCTATTTGCAAAAGATTGGATATTTACTGCTACTAGCAAACGATTGGATATTTACTGCTACTAGCAAACGATTGGATATTTACTGCTAAGAAAAGCCTGAATATTTACTGCTTTTAGCAAACGATTGGATATTTACTGCTACTAGCAAACGATTGGATATTTACTGCTAAGAAAAGCTTGAATATTTACTGCTACTAGCAAACGATTGGATATTTACTGCTACTAGCAAAATATTGGATATTTACTGCTACTAGCAAAATATTGGATATTTACTGCTAAGAAAAGCTTGAATATTTACTGCTACTAGCAAATGATTGGATATTTACTGCTAACAAAAGATTGGATATTTACTGCTACTAGCAAACGATTGGATATTTACTGCTAAGAAAAGCTTGAATATTTACTGATACTAGCAAACGATTGGATATTTACTGCTACTAGCAAACGATTGGATATTTACTGCTACTAGCAAAAGATTGGATATTTACTGCTACTAGCAAAATATTGGATATTTACTGCTAAGAAAAGCTTGAATATTTACTGCTACTAGCAAAAGATTGGATATTTACTGCTACTAGCAAACGATTGGATATTTACTGCTAAGAAAAGCTTGAATATTTACTGATACTAGCAAAATATTGGATATTTACTGCTACTAGCCTAGCAAAAGATTGGATATTTACTGCTACTAGCAAAAGATTGGATATTTACTGCTAAGAAAAGCCTGGATATTTACTGCTATTAGCAAACGATTGGATATTTACTGCTACTAGCAAACGATTGGATATTTACTGCTAACAAAAGCTTGAATATTTACTGCTAACAAAAGCTTGAATATTTACTGCTACTAGCAAACGATTGGATATTTACTGCTACTAGCAAACGATTGGATATTTACTGCTACTAGCAAACGATTGGATATTTACTGCTAACAAAAGCTTGAATATTTACTGCTAACAAAAGCTTGAATATTTACTGCTACTAGCAAAATATTGGATATTTACTGCTAACAAAAGCTTGGATATTTACTGCTACTAGCAAAAGATTGGATATTTACTGCTAACAAAAGCTTGAATATTTACTGCTACTAGCAAAAGATTGGATATTTACTGCTACTAGCAAAAATTGGATATTTACTGCTAACAAAAGCTTGGATATTTACTGCTACTAGCAAAATATTGGATATTTACTGCTAAGAAAAGCTTGAATATTTACTACTAGCAAAATATTGGATATTTACTGCTAACATACTCATTGACTGATAAGACCATGTATTTACATTGATGCACGTTTAAAGTTTTTTCTTTTAATAGCATTGCTATATTGTTTGTTTGTATGTTGTTTAAGGTCCTTTTTCAACACGTTTTAGGCTACGTATGACGCGTACGGTCGATTTGTTTTGCGGTGGAGTCAGCCCAACCACTTACGTCTGGGTGGAACCAGTACTGTATACCTACCGCCATCCGTAAGAATCGACACTTTCTCACTTACAAGTTGAGCTCGGTTTTGAAGTATTGAATATTATTTAATGTGTAGATATACAATTGACTTTACTTTACTTTTATGAGAACAATATCCAAACAAACATTTTAACTATACTTAACACAAACATCAGTTCTTTATTTTGTTTTTAAAACAAACTCAAAACCAAAACACAAATCATGTAAAAAGTGTTTATATGTTTTATATATGTTTTCCAGATACACCAGTTTCATTGATCATCCAACACACAGTTGAATAAAATAGAGCTTATTTAACTACTGGGTTCGATTATAGGAAAATCCTTCACGAGATGGTAGGCGTGCGGTTATTTTCACGAACGAGTGGATACGCCTAACATCGAGAGAAAGTTTGGCGTGTGTACTTTACCTCTGCGTGTTATTTTACTGTTAAGCGTTTGTGTTGTTGTTGCTGTTTTAAAATATGTATTGAATGGATCAGTACTAGAGTTTTGGAACGTTTTCAATTATTCATCGTTTGCTTTCCTTTAATTTAAACATCGATAGCATCTGTCGCTTTCTCACAGAATGGCTCTATGCCGACGAAGGAATTTCAAATCAGATAATTATGAGTTGATTGTAGAAAAGCGCAGCAATGTCAGGACACAGGACACATGGGTAGGAAGGTCGCATGTTGTTCAAACGTCAATTAATCAATGTAGAATAAGCTGTTTTGTGTGTGTGTGTGTGTGTGTGTGTGTGTGCGTGTATGTGTGTGTGTGTGTGTTTTATTAAAGGGACATATGGCAATCTTGATTGTTGTAAACTCGTGGCGTCCCGTTAGTTTGTCTACATAAATTGCTCAAATTGTTCAATCATTTATATTAATTTTACTGAATATTATAAAGTAAACTGTTTAATGGTTTATTAACTGTTGATTAAATTGCAATTCAATAATATATTCAAACCTAGGGTAGTATAACGAAGAAACGTGTATAATTCAAAGTTGTATTCAATTATATGCAAGAAGGCTTAAAGTTAAAATGATACTGGATTAATAAAACGAAAGGATAATGTTATAGCTTGATAAAAACTTGAAGATTGCCGTGTGTCCCTTTAAATAATCTGCTACCCCGGGGTCCTTTAATTCCCATTTGCCCTCTTTTGCACGAAGCTTCATTGTAATCATTGCAATAAAACCTAATATTTTCATGAAGAGCATTCAGCAGTACACTAACACTTGGACAGTCAACATGGGTTTCACCCTTTGCAAGGTTTACCACCACCAATTACATGTGTAGTCGAATGTAGTTCCTATAATAAAAAGTAATCCCTCCTTTTTCGATGGAAATGGGCATTATAAGTAGGGGAAAACTGCCCATTTCTATTCGATTTTGTGGTTATATGTATAAGAAGCGTATTAATAGGTTTTACTGGATCACTGATGAACATTTTCGAAATTTCGACTCTATGCTTACACTTTGTGAGCAATGAAAACAGTCGATCAATAAAAACAGCTGTACCCTTGACCTGTTTAGTAAACAAACAAGAACTTTCTTACATGTCTTGTGACCCCACGTTTTCTGGTGATTTTTCAAGTGGAAAAATAGTTTTCTATATGAACATTACACTGCTGCATTATCCATACTTGAGTTGAATTTGCAGCAAATCATTAATATGTGACACTTTAACATTGGTGTCTATGGGGGAAATAATTAGTGCTGTCATACCTGCAATTGCATACACTTTCTACTTTCAATTTTGAAATTCATATCGAAAACTGTCAATTGAGATTGAGATGCGTTCATTATATCAATTATATGTCCAGAATACAGTAAACGGCATTTAACATATTTAAACAAATATATATTAGCACTCTTTTATTTGGAACTACTTTCACCAGGCGAGCATATCCGGTTGTTGTAGCGTGATTAAACCTATAATTTTTTTCTTTATGGTTTAAACATCCTTGTTTAAATAAGGCGTTGTATAAATTACTTATAATTACATAGTAAAACAAACTCACGTCGTATATATATATATATCTTTATTTTATATGTGATCTGTTTTTCAATTGAATTGATATATATGTGTATCTTTATTTCTGTCTCTCATACTAAATAGAATTTTAGGAAACAACATAAGTATTAAATCTATTGAGGAAGACGCATTTAACACAGATGAACAAAATATATTACATATACAAACACATACAATATGTACCGCCATTGTTAATCGAAATCTTTGAATACCATTACTACTAAACAACAGTACATTATTGTTACGGGTCAAATTTAACACCATGCCACAGAAACAATATCGACAGCTTTCCATTGTCTCTCAAATTACCAATAATAGCCGCCAAATCAAATGATAACCCGACTGATATCTACATGTAAATATCAACATTAGAAACGCGTTAGCGGGAACAGATGTTTTGATATAGATCTATATATACCAGAATGATGACATCACAAGGAGATCGATAATGTGTCATCTATGTTTCACAAAATGGGGACAGTCACCGTTGGCATATATTTCGTCTGGCAGATATGTCACGTAAGAGTGCAATTACCACGATATATAGTCTCTTAGTGCAATTACCACGATATATAGTCTCTTAGTGCATTACCACGATATATAGTCTCTTAGTGCAATTACCACGATATATAGTCTCTTAGTGCAAATACCACGATATATAGTCTCTTAGTGCAATTACCACGATATATAGTCTCTTAAAGCAACTAACCCGCCAAATAACGGCAAAATTACACTACAAAATCGTGTATCAACACTTTCCATGTGTTCAGGTCATATACTAAGGTATATGTGTATATTAAAAAGTAAAGGTTAATTCACGGGTGCTAAAAATACCCGTTACTGAGTATGCATAAAGTGAATTTTGAGTTGGTAACTCTTAATTCAACGCTCCAGTTTCGAGGTTTGGACTGGCTGGTTTTTTAAAATTTTATTTTATTATTAAAGTGACAAATAACATCGTTACAAAATATTACATATACAAAACAGTACAGTATAATATAGGCAATATTAAGTAAACAAATGAATACCCAGCCTAATGAGACTTATTAGTGACTATAGAAATATCAAATGCATTGTTGATTTTACAACTCAGTTAATTGGTATAACAAAAGTAAACATGAAAAATACAAAAAAAGAAAAAGGAAAAAAGATAGATCAATTGACATAATTACATATGTAACTGCTTCTTGTTCTCCAAAATACAAAACTTAACTAAATAATACATTTTGCATATAACAGCCTATTACGTAGACAGGTAGTATTCCTTATTTCCCCATGTATAGGAGAGCATAGATACCCGTTGTTGAGTGAAGACAGGTTTTATTGCAACAATCGGCTTGTATTCTTCACAAAAAACCCGTAAAAAGGTCAATATGCATTTTATCATAACGATTAATA